>CALNXK010000275.1:95000-197500 GCA_942486035.1 Porites lobata
AGAAACTAAGCTACAACTTGAAGAAGTCAGCATTTACATGTCTTGGATCCTTCGATGAGTTGAAAAGCTTTTGCTTGGAACATTTAGAAATGGATTCCACCACGTGCTCGATAACTCAAAACGAGCAAAGGAAATCGATAAAAGCAAAATCTTTGACATTGAATTATTACAAGACTGGGACGTTACAACTTCAAGGAAATAACGATCAACATAAAGCAAAGGATAAACTTCGAGCGGCTATGGACGTTGGTCAAACCAATTGTGATCTAAACGATGAAAGCGGAGATGTTGTCAGCGACCTCCATGTTATTGTGAACGACGACAAAGCACAACTGGACACTCCTGTACTCTCAGAGACATCCAGCAACGAAACGGACCACTTTATTAAACCTATGTCCTCTCATTCTCTTAATGTAAATATTCTGAGTCTAGTTAATGACCTAAGGACTGAGGTAACCAAACTTTGGAGCTGTGTGCAATCGACGCAAAATGCAAATAACTCGAAGACTTTGCAAGAACCTGATGCTGTCAAGAACGAGAACCACACCTTACAACAAGAGTTACATGCCGCTAGAGTTCACTAAACCGAGCTACAGAAAGAATTAAAAGCTATTCGAGAAGAAAGAGATTCATTGAAACTAGCGCTTCAAATAGTCTCCAAAGATTTGTATCATAACTCATTTGTCATGCAACCTGACAACATCCGCGTCGACACGGAGTACCAGGATGCTCAAGATTTTGTTTTAGTGGGAAAAAAGAAGAAGACTGGTGACGAACTAAACCAGTCTTCGACAGAGACAAACGCAGACAGGAGACATTCACATTCGCATTCGCGGAGTCCCACAGGGCAGTATTCTTGGTCCTTTGTTTTTCTTAATCTATATAAACGATCTTCCAAACTGCCTATTACAGCATGAGCAAAAATTTTCGCAGAACATTACCATTTCTGGTTCCTCTCTAGCGGACCTTGAACAAGAGACTAACTCAGAACTACTGAACGTTCACTGTTAGCTAAAAGCCGATAAGCTTAATCTTAATGTTGCGAAAACCAAGTTTATGGTTATTGGCTCTCGCCAGACACTTATTAAGGAAAGCCACAACGAAATAAACATCAAACTAGAAGACCAAGTTACCAGCAAAGTTGATCACGCAAAATCATTAGGTCTCATTATCGACAATCGGCGTTCCTGACCTAATCATGTTAACGAATTGCGTAAGAAGGTAACTTCGGATATAGGTGCCCTTAGACGCATCAGGCCCCTTATCTCCCAATCTACCGCGGTACTAGTCTTTAACTCCTTAATTCCTCACTTTGATTACTGTAGCCTCGTTTGGGACTGCTTAAGTGATCAACTGAGCTACAAATTACAAAAGTTACAGAACCGTGCAGCTAGAGTAATTTTAAAGGCCAACTAAGGGACTAGCTCGAGCCTGCTTCTTGATATACTCAAATGGGACAAATTAGTTATAAGGAGAAAAAAGCATAGAGCGATAACGATGTGTAAATCTCTAAATGAACAAGCTCCAGTGTACTTGCAGAACCTATTTCGGGAACGAAGCACAAACTATGATTTGCGCAATTCCTTTCATAAATTGACGTTGCCCAGGCCGCGTACTAACTACTTGAAACGAAGTTTCAGTTGCAGCAGTGCTATGTTGTGAAACTCTTTACCCGAAATGTGAGAGAGATTAAATCAGTCAGGAAATTTAAGGCAAATCAATCATCTATCTGAGTCGTCGGACTCTCACTCGGCAGTCTTGTAAAACAGTATGTCGATAGCTTTTAGTCTAATTAATTGAAATTAGATTTTTACTCTATTATTACTGAAGATTTCACGGAGTTTTAAATAAAGGATCCACCCACTTACCCCACAGGTTGACGAAACGTCAGTAGCTGTTAACAACAGTCCTTTCCAGGACTACACTCACCCAGACGGTTATATTCCAACTACTTTTTATAACTCACACTGGTAAGGTTTAACTCACGTATGAGAAAACTTAAATAAGTTAACGAGCCAAAGCACCTATCTCAATACGTGCTCTGCTACGTTTTCACTCCATAGTGCGCAAGTTAATGTTTTTTGCAATTCCTTGAGTCGCCATAGCACTGGTTACATTATTTGTACTGGTAGGGTGTTACCACCTTGTGAATAGGTTTATGTTCTTTGCATAGCAACAGTCAGCTAAAACAGTTCATGTCTCATATATACTTGCTATTGCACAGTTTTTAAGCCTTTATCACAATACTTCCTGTAAGAAGCGTTTCATTGCGGTCTGTCTCAGTTCTTGCTACTTGAAACTTAACGACGGATTAAAGCACTTATCAAATACTTGCGCCGATAACGCTTCACTCCTCTGTGGGTAAGTTCGTGTTGCTTGCAAGCTGACCAGTGGCTAAAAAACTTGTTACAATACTTGCACTGTTGTGGTTTCAATGTCCGCGTGTGTGTAAGCTGGTGTTGCTTGCAAGCTGACAACTGGCCAAACCACTTGTCACAATGCTTGCACTGATAAGGTTTTCCTCCTGTATGTGTAAGTTCATGCTGCTGACAATCTGATCTCTTTTTAAAGCACTTATCGCAGTACTTGCACTGATGAACTTTCACCTCTGTGTGTGTACGTTCGTGTTGCTTGCAAACTGACCTCGTGACAAAACACTTGTCACAATACTTGCACTGATAAACGTTCAACTCTGTGTGTGTAAGTTCGTGTTGCTTGCAAGCTGACAACTGGCCAAAACATTTGTCACAATACCTGCATTGATGAACTGTCACCTCTGTGTGTGTAAGTTCGTGTTGCTCATAAGCTGAAAACTGGCCAAAACATTTCACCCCCGTGTGTGTAAGTTCGTGTTGCTTGCAAGCTGACCATTCGCTAAAACACTTTTCACAGTACTTGCATTGCCTAGGAGTTCCGTGTTTGTGTGTAAGTTCGTGTTGCTTACAAGCTGACCGCTGTTTAAAACACTTGTCACAGTACTTGCACTTTTTAGGTTTCACTCTCGTGTGTGTAAGTTCGTGTTGCTTGCAAGCTGACCATTCGCCAAAACACTTTTCACAATACTTGCACTGATGAACATTGACCCCCGTGTGTGTAAGTTCGTGTTGCTTGCAAGCTGACCATTCGCTAAAACACTCTTCACAATACTTGCATTGCCTAGGTGTTCCGCGTTTGTGTGTAAGTTCGTGTTGCTTACAAGCTGACCACTGTTTAAAACACTTGTCACAGTACTTGCACTTTTCAGGTTTCACTTTCGTGTGTGTAAGTTCGTGTTGCTTGCAAGCTAACCATTCGCTAAAACACTTATCACAACGCTTGCACTGATAAGGTTTCATGCTGTTGTTGCGAATACTTGATGTCCTCTTACATTATCCGTCCCCTTTGATTGCTTGCTTCCCCTGTGAGTGTTTAGAGAAGGAACGTGTTTTTCAGTCTTACTTTGCCTTGTTTTGAAGGAACCCTCGCCACCAGCTGATCAACACATGTCGTAAATCCTTTCCTTCACGGGATTAAAATAACCTGTAATCAAATGAAAAGCCAACCAATGAGAATGACATTTCTGTATTGTTTTTATGAAAATCCCTCCATCCCGAAAATGAAATTTTATTTTACATTAAATTCCTTTTATACGTAAATTAAATTGCACAATTATTATAAGAAAGAATTCCATCAAGTAATGTTGTGGCGAGCCAATTTCCACAATAGAGGCTCGAAAATAAAATGATTAGCTAGTCACCCGTAGCGTTTCCATGGGTTAAGTGGTTGAGGGTATGAAGATGGATGGATGAGTGGCAGGATGCATGGCTGGGAGGCTGGGTGGATGGATGGATAGATTTTACTAACCCAAGGCAGGGTTCTATCCAGGACTTATCGTTTGTCTGGATGATTTTTCCGATATGGTTACTTATATACTGTAATGATAACAACATCTCTTGAGGGGAAGCTTCTACCCCTCAAATACCCTAGATAGAACCCTGCAAGGTAATTTTATCAAAAAGGAAGAACTGTTTGAATGCACAGGTCCACGCAACACGTAAATATAACTGACTGGTTCCTCTTGCCGGATCTCTAATTAATGAGATGCTGTAGCCAGACGTCACTTAAAGTGTAAAATAAAACAAAAGTGAATGCAGGGCTGGCACTACGGCAAACGGCTGATTTATTTTAGGCCAATATTTCGGCTAACAAAATTAGCCTTCCTCAGGGCTAGTGTACCGTTTTACACAAAAAGCAGTGCATTATTAATACCTTACGTGCAAACCTTGTAGTCATCAGTTTAAACCCTGTTTGGAACTTAGAATGAGTCATTAATTAAAAGTGTTAACTTGGTATTTGAGTGTAATTATACCCATGTGGATTAATTTCTAAGGTCACGGCGAACCACCGAAATCCACAAAATCTACTTGCTTAGAATTCTTAATCTGGCACACCTTTTTAAGAAACGGTTTCTCAACCCGGTAAAATGTCAAATGTTTTGAAACTACGAATTCTTACCAGAAAAAATGCCGTTCCAAACCCAGGTATATAAAAAATAGTTTCGGACTTCTCACCAGAACGCTCTAAAATCACGAGAATCACAGTAAACATGTATTCGATTCGCACATTCCTCCAATTAAATAATCAGAAATTAGAGCATTTCTTCATATTATCATCGCTATTTAAGCAACACAATACACTTTCTATGGGTTTACCAGCCTAATAACCCACGCGGGAAGTTGGTAGAACAAGAGAAAGCTTGTAAATCACGAACCGGAAACGGCTGGTTTTGACTGAATCTTCGCTCTAAGGCCTAGGCCAAACGTCGAACTTTTCATTAGACGAACCAAAATCTAATTTGGGTCGACCTAAAGTAAGTTGAGATCGCTGTTGGGTCAGAAGTGGAACTCAGAACGCATCGAACCAATCAACTGAATTAGATCAGGAATAAATATTCTCTCGAACGAGGCTAATTATACATTATGATAGATACAAATTTTAAGTTATTAGGTTCGTCGCATGTGAAGATCGACTTTTGTGCCGGAGACGATCTTCAGACGTTCTTTACGTCTGAAGCAGACGGATAGAAGGTGTTGGACGATCCAAACTCATTCAGATGAACTTAACTGAGCCAGAAGTCGAACTTTTCATGAACTGAACTGATTAAGTTTGGTTCTTCTCATGAAAAGTTGGCCGTTTGGCCAAGGCGTAAATGAGGCAGACGTCCAATTGTTCATGAATGTAACTTACTATAAGTTCGGTTCGTCTCATGAACATTTCGTCGTTGGCCTAGACCTAAGTCATGATAAGCCAGGGGCACCCAACGAGAATATAGTTCAAAACCACATAAACATGGCATTGTTGAACGTACTTTTAGTATTTAAACGGTAGATAAAGGCTTATTTTTATCCCATAAAACATTGTCATCTGTTCGGATTTCCTAGCTGAAAGTATGGTGATCCGAAAATTATAGGGATCAAAATTTACCTTTTCGAAACTTTCAGCCAGAAAAAAGGCTCCCGAAAATTCTAGGTGACCTTTTTAAGATAAAAATCCGTTAGAAAATGGATGTTCGAAAATCCTAGGAGAGGCAGGCAAGTAAGAAATTTTTCAGAAAATGATCCGAAAATTCTAGATCTCAAATCGTCTTCCGAACATATAATTTTCCGAAAATTGTCGTTGGGTGCCCCTGATAAGCCAATCGTTCACTCAGGATTTAACAGCGCAGCAAAAATTATCTACCATCGAACTTTCTCAAACGTCAGTTCCATCAAACAAGAAACAGCGGCACTTAAGAATCCATGTTTTTTTTGCACTCATTGAGAACTCACGTACGCTGTTTTACAGGAAAAGTCAGCACACATTCATGGCTTGTGAAGCAAATAAACACCGAAAGAATACGTTGATGATTTGTTTAATACAGAAGCAGTTGGATTTTGTTGAGTCGATATTCAGTAATGTGTTGACGGACGGAACTGGCAGCTTTTGTAATGGAGTACTTCATTCACTTTTCAACCACCGCAATGGTTCAATATCTGTTGTCTGGACTCTTTGATGATCAAAAACTGCAACGACATAGTTGCATTTTGCGAAGATGCATGTGTGTACATAGAGCGATTGATAGCATATCAGTAGTAAGTCTAAATTGGGAGGCAGGATTTGTTGCCTTAGCTTGATATTAGCGTTAATATTTCTCTTGGAAGAGCCAGAGGCTTTGAAAAAGGTTATGGCATTGACATTACCCGAACGATTTGTGCAAATATTAAATACAATTAGATTTGCTGATAGGAGCAACGAATGGGGATGCTAGAGGTTATCACAAGGACTGCAGTTCAAGCTTTCGTTCGCAGCCGATTGCTCTCAGGATTTGGTCCCAGCGATTTTTTCTCTGGGAACTCGAAAGTTTTTATTTTCTGTTGAAACTGAAGTCTACATGTAGCGGGTTACCTCTTAAAGAGTCCTCAAAAACATGACCAGACTGGGCCGCATGGAGTCATAATCGAGTGGGTTTGCGGGTAGGTGTAACGTGACCTAGGTTTATTTGGGGAGGGAGGGAGAAAAATATAACAGTAGAGAGTGAGAGAGGCCGAGCATAACGCGTCGGAGTAAAGTCGAACTAGTAGCATTCTAAAGAGCGGGAGCTGAGTGTATCATGCTGTTCTGAATACAGCCATCTTGACGTGGAGTCGGACATCAATTAATAACTATCACTTTCTAGCAACCAACTTAAATGTTCCATTTCTGTCCCGTTTGAACTCTCAACAGCACCTCGAAAGGACAATTCTTTCAGCTTCTTTCCGAATGCGAGATTAACGAGAGAGCTTAGTCGCAAGGTATCTCAAATCCTTGTTGCTTATTATTGACGAAAACGTGTCACTAGAAAAGCTCCAAAAATTTTAGATACACAAGGTGTATACTCTGTTACTAAAATTTTTTATCGAGACGGTTATGTTCAGAAAAGAAAGAATCATGATTTTGCTCAACTGGCGTTATTGTCTATCATATTTTTGACCAGGCATAACACGGTTTCCAGAAGCCAGCGTTTCATTGGTCAGGACAAAAGCTTACGCCTTTCACTGATGGAGGCTGTGAAGCATTAGCAGAGATTTCGTATTGAGTATAATAAGTAAATAAAATAGATGCATAACAAGGTGAAACACTCATTAAATATTCGCTAATCCAAACAAACTGTTATCTTTTCCTTTTTCTTTCTTACCGTCTTGTTTTGCAGAATGCGGCGATTTTCCCTTATAAGTTCTCTCTTATGTCTTGACAGCAATATATATGTTGTAACTTTTAAAATTAGTTAGGCCCAGTTCAGACGTCGTGCTTCTGCCGTGCCGAACTAAATTCAGGAATTAAGTTCGACAAAAGTACGGCAGAAGCACGGCGTCTGAATCAAACTTTTGAATTAAGTTCGGCAACCAATTAAGTTCGACAAGCGCTGCCGTGCTACACGGCTCTGGCACGGCAGCGATTCAAACGTCGTGCTTCTGCCGCGCTAAACAAAATTAATAAATTATATTAATGTATTTTGGCGAGATTGCGTTCCCACGGGGAGCTGGGAGAAGAATTGTTACGAGGCATCAGTAAATCCGTAATTTGGTTCGACTCTGGCACGACGTCTGAATCAAAGTTGTTTTCCTGCCGTGCTACAGTCGAACCAAATTACAATTAAGTTCGGCACGGCAGAAGCGCGACGTCTGAACTGGGCCTTAGGATCGGAGATACTAGCTATGTAAGCTACACTAAGATCCGAGGATAAATAAAGTTTATGTATGTATGTATGTATGCATGTAATTAACGGAGTCAGGTTATACAAAGAAAAGTGACAAGGGAGAAACAGCCAGAAAAAATACGCTAGAGGACAATTACCTGAAAAACTTTGGGGTCCTTGAATAAATGATTGCAAAGATTTTGCTTTATTGCAATGAGAATATTGGAAAATGCACACGCTCAACCACATCTCATGATGCTCCATTAAACCAATCTTAAAATGCCCAGCTCCAAAGAAGGGCAAGTAAGAAAATGATTTTTTATTCAACTCTCTCTGGTTTTCCAACTAATTTTATTAGTTTTTACACTAGTGCAAGCAGATGCCCTACGATCTTCCTATACAGGTTATCTTGGAAGATCGAAGGCCCTCTGCTTACAGTTTTGCGCCCCTATTATGCACAAAAAACGGAACGCACCTCCTCATATCTGCCTTTGCATTCTTTTTTTGTTTGGTATGCTCTTCACAAGAATGTCGCAAACAGGCGTTTGTCAATATTATGTGTATTTAAGTATCCGTGAACTCCAAAACTTCTCAGACATGCAGTTACCGTCACCGGGACAGTTGACTTTGTTTTTTAAAGAACATTTGTCAAATCCTCACTTTGCTTGCAGTTGGGATAGCACCACTCACTAGATAGTTAGGACTTTACCTAGCAACAAACCGCCATTTCAATATGCACACTTTACCTCGTATCACCCTCCGTGGGTAAATCGAGGTTTTATCAAAGGCGAAGCAATGAGATTACTTTGAACAATCTCTTCGAAATCAGCGTGAAGAATCATAAGAATGCCTTGCGCACTTCAAACAACGCCTCAAAGCAGGCGGTATCCTACACAATATATAGAAAGGTGTTTGTCAAAGGTTAACTTTGATTCAAGACAATTGCCTCAAAAAAAGGAAAATGTAGCAATGTCCATGTTTCCACAAAGTTTCGTTTGGCTATATCTTGTTTGCTAGACATCAAGTGTCACTTGGAGTCTTCCCTTCCTCAGACACGTGATATGGGGGTTAGGCAAGTTGGTTCGACGCATGTTCGTAGGATTTGAAGTTCATTAAGAATTAAGAAAGCAGCCGGTCTTAAAATACCGGCAAGATTAATCTTAAAATACCGCAAGATTAACTAAATCTTATCAATAAATTAGCTTATCTTAGCAATAAATCCATTGTGAATGGAGCTGTTTTACCCCGATGTATAAGCCTGAACACAAGCTGATGGTGAAAAATTACCGGCCCATCTCTGTGTTGCCAGCGTTAAGCAAAATCATGGAAAGAGTGCTACACCATAAAATGAGTGCATATCTTGATCGATTTGGATTCCTGTATGGACACCCGTATGGTTTAAGCTTAAACACAATACAGCACTCTAAATCAGAAAGATCTGTTTTAGCCCTAAAAATAGGGCCAATTCGGTGAGTAAAATACAGTCCTATTTTTGAGTCTAATTTGGCTCCCTTAAATCAGGGCCAATACAGTCCAATTAGCTAGGGCTGATTTGGTCCCAGGGCTGAAATGGGCCCTACCGTGGGCTGGAATAGCCTTTCGATAGAGCTTTTTTGGCCTAAATTGTGCTCAAATGGCTCCAGGAAGGGCTGAATCAGGCTTTGGCCTGCAGAGCTGAATTGACACTTTGGGGCTGAAACAGATCTTTTCAATTTTCAGCGAGCACAAGAGGCGGGGCAATTAAACAACTGGGTGCTTTAAGCCATGGATACTTCTTATTTTTCGAGTTTGGTAATGAAAGCACCACTGTTGTGTATCTTGTCGTAAATTAACCATAATTTAAAAAAAAAAGATAGTCTTAGGCTCTACAAATTCACGTTAATTACGCTTTATTTATTCTAAAGTAGGTGGTGGTCAACTCCAAAGGTATGCTACTTTGGCCACCATACATCCATATTTGTTAAAATTCCTTAGCCCTCCGCCCTGAAACGAAGTCAGGTCTCGAAACTAAATTTACCTAATTTTTAGTTCCATTGGATGGTGAAACGCTTCCGCAATCGGTTATAGCGGATGCAGAAGAAGAATGCTTTAGGGGTAACTGGTAGACTGCACTGAAGATACTGAACAGATGCTGATTGAGTTGATACAGTTTGCTACTGGATTGACTTTGCTAAAGTATATAAATTTACACAGGCCTACTTTAGAGCTTTCATCAAAATTTTGGCACAATCGCCATTAAAACGCACGAAGGCCATGTACCCTTAGTACCTTGGCCTGTCTAAAGAACTTCTAGACTCTCCACTCAAATGCGAGACAAACGAGAAAAACGCACATCAGGCCACTAAATCTTGTGACCTCAGAGTAAGCGAGGATTCAAAGACCAAATCGTATAGGCCATGCACATTTTTAAATATGAATGACAGTCAATAGTGATGCCTTTTTGACACCTTAAAAGGCGTCACTTTTGACGGCCGGCTTTCCTAGTTTAACAGATGTAAAGTAGAGACAAGTTCGCTTGAAATTCCCGAAGTTCGCCACGAACTTGACAATTTCATTACGCATTTGTCAATCAAATCGCGAACTTGAGAGCGAAGGGATGAATTTCACGTGAAAGTTCGAAGTCCGCAAGTTACTAGCCTGCGTAGCATTGCGGTTTTGTCGGAAGCACTACTTTCGCCGCGCCAATCTCTTTGCGGTTTCTCTGCCCTCGCCCGCCTTTATTACTTTGCGCGCCCAACTAAAACCACCATGCTACGCAGGCTAGCAAGTTACGAGTTTCTCAAGCTCACAAGTACAAGCAATTTGCTTTTGAAATTGAACTGCATATTTTATAACAGTAGATTTATCGAATTAAATGGAAACCTTCAAGGACAAAATGGATGACAAGTTATCAGCTTATTTTTGACACACTCGCTGCGAACCAATTTACGTGTTAGCTTATTACTAAAACTTCTTAACTTGGATCAAGTCGACGCGATGTTTTCAAAGGAACTAACCTTACCTTTGGGTGGAAAAAGCTTGCTGATAATCAATACGTACAGTGAAACCCCTATTAAGCGGACACCTTCGGGACCTTCCCAACTGTCTGCTTAATAGAGGTTTCCGCTTGAAAGAGGTTTGTAAAAACTGGGCCAGGAATGTTTGTTTTACGATTAAAATTCAACGGTTACTCTGTACTGTGATTTAGTTCCATGTTGTTGAGGAAACTAAGGAAGCTAAAGAAGCTGTGCTGTACTTTGCGCAAGACTTTTGGGTGAACTTTGATCGCGGATGACAATTATACTGCAGGATATCGGTGTAATCTCTCTTTTATTGACAGCTAAATGTCAGTATTGATTTATCTTTATTAATCGACTACAGTACGTATTTCAAGGAAGAAATCCAATACTACCATTGCCAATTCAGTGCGGTGTCCGCTTCATAGAGGCTTTTAACAATAGAAATTAGCCAAATACGACTTATTTTAATGTCCGCGTCCGCTTAATGGAGGTGTCCGCTGAATAGGGGTTCCTTAGAAAGGGAAATATAAGACGTTAATTTCGGGACCCGGCTTAGTGTCGGCTTAAAAGAGGGTGTCTGCTTAAAAGAGATTTCACTGTATAAACATTAACAGCGTCACCACGCCCTATTAAACCGAGTTTTATTTCCTCCTTTTCCGGCTTCTGAATTCCCTCTACGAACGAAGTTGTCGGCAATGATGTTGGCAATGATTTGTTTCTGCAGTCGTAGCTCTTTTCCTATTTGTGTTGGCCCTTTCTCTCGTAAGCAGCTTTCAATAATGTTCTCCCTAACAGAACTTGGGATTGCTTTTCCTTGCACTGTGAATGGATTCATTTTAAAAATAATTATTACAAAATAACGTGAACTTCCTTCTCAACGAATCTGGCAACTTCCCAGCGACGTTCGGGGTGAAATTTTCAACTTTGGTTCAAATTTCGCGATTTGATTGACAACTGCATAATGAAATTGAAATTCGTGGCGAACTTCAGAAGTACTGTGAAACACACTGTATAGTAATTTCATTTCTAATCTTGTACTTTACACAACCCGCCCAAAGCTTATGCTTTGAATTTTTATCGTGTTTAAATAAAGGATTGAATGGTGGTTGATGATTACGTTTGACGCATTCGTGACACATACCCGAGGTTTCCGCGTCCAAACTAATATCTTAAGTAAACAAGACGACTTTTCGACATTTTCTACAAAAGCTCTGGATATTTATAAACTGCCACATTCTCTCATACATATGAGTACAACAAAAGAATGAGCTGCTGTAAAACGTCGAATATAATTTTACCCTACAGTTCCAAGAATTGTTAAGATATTCTGAGAAACGTATCGCCTTAATTCACCTCACTTTCGAACTCTTTGACCCTCACGTCTCACGTGAGTCAAACCAAATGCACAAATTTTCACCGAAATGCGCTTTTTTTCCTTTGAATTTAGTCTGCTGGAATAAAGACCGGCGTCTGAATCAATTCAGTCCGCGTAAATTCGAATTCGATTCGGCTCATGTGAAGTACGGCTTCTAAACTAGGCCATTGCCCTGGCCGTAAACCTTCGCTTGATATACGAAACAGGTTCCCCACTGGACGTTTTTTACATCCCAGTTTTTCGACGGGTTGTGTTTTTCTTTTATAGTATTTTCGTTTCATTTCCAACGATAAAATGATGTGTTTTGTTTCTCACTTGTTTGTCTCACAACAGGCAAATTAAACCAGACTGGTCCGCCATACTACACAGCTCCGCAGCAACAAAAACAATAACTCCTTAGCTTGCGGTTAGAAGTTGACTTTTAAGTCCCGAGGAGAGGCCCCTACACAAACTGGGCGATCTACATCCATATCTCAATCGCAAACGGGAGAGATACCAACTACGGAGACTCTGGAGAAATCTTCTGACTTTGCGTATTGAAGAATAAATTGAATTTTTAAAATGTTTTCTTGAGGAGATCGAGCTCTGATGCAAACTTGACTGTCCGATTTCCAAAGCTTAAATCGATCGTACTATAAAGTCCTATGAACGTAAGTTCGACTAATGTACTAATGTAGTAGAATGTCTGATAACATTCGCTGGAAATTTTCCTTCTTAAATAGCTTGCTGAACGGCGCTCGAATGACGTTTAATGAGATGCTTTTGCTAGCACGATGATCAAAATTCTGAACAGTCACCAGATGGATATTTCATCGTAGAAGTAAAACAACTATTGTCTTCTTACCTTCAAGGAGAACATCGACGTCTCTCTAAAAGCAAAGGCAACTACAAGACGCAAAAATCCTCTCTGTTTCAGAGCTATAAAGCAGAAAAAACCCGGAAGAGATCTACGCAAGTTTCCCTGCACTAGTTACTCATTCTCATCCCCAGTCAAGACCACGTGACCAAGAGAAACGAAGGGCTCTGGGGACGGGAATGCCAGTTCCTTTCACAGACTCAAGAAGCGTTTTTGTGGAAGTCGTTCCGTGAGACTAAGTGAAATAAACGAGGGGCAGATATTTGCTCCTTGTGAAGCCATTTCATTTGTTTTAGTCACTTCAACACCACAGTCTCTGTTCGAGCCCCCCTCTAAGGGTAAAGGTGCAAACGAGCCAAAGGCCCACACGGCCGGAGCTTATACCGATTTCCGTAGCACGAAGCATGCCTAGGAGTATTGCTACTCCCCCCTGGACGGGATACTAGTCCATCGCAGGGTTACCCCCCAGCAGTATGTCGCTGGTACCTATTTATGCACCTGGGTGAAGAGAGACAAAGTGGAGCAAAGTTCCTTGTCTAAGGAAACAACACAACGGACGAGGCTCGAGCCCCAGACCTCCAGATCCAGAGTTCGGGGAGTTAACTGCTCGGCCACACACGCCTCCACAAGAGCCCCCCTCTGTGTAAAGTTAAAATCCGGTGTCATAATGTAATCTTGGAAACGGCCACTAGTTTTGGGAATTACTGGCAAACTAGGCCCAAATTGAGTAAAGTAAGAAATTAGAGCATTGGAGATTTACAGTGCAGACACTCAAACCGGGACACTTGGAAGAAGATTGTCCAACTACAAAGTTTTCTGAAAACAAAACATTCTCAAGTTTTTGGCAAATGGACCAATAAAATTCACAGTTTAACTATGGCAACGGTACAAAAACTTTGAAACCGTTTGTACCTGACCTCTCAGGAAACAGCCATTAAATTATGAATGCTGTTGGTCTGTTGGCAAAAAAATTGAGAATCTTTTGTTTTCAGAAAACGTTGTGAAGGAACAATCTTCCTCCAAGTGACCTGGTTTGACTGTCCACACCGTAAAAAGGAGTAGTACACTTTTGCTCCCCCAACATATTCTGTTTATTTCAATTGCTGTTAAATTCCTAGCTAAAATCGAAATAGTCCTCTCCATGACTTGTCGATATCCCCCTGATTTGTTTCAGAGTACTTTTTGTAGTAGTTAGTTTTTACTTTCCTGGTATTAGCATACGTTGTTTGAACATCTTGTAGTCAACAAACTTCGTGATCTTTGGTTTCCCTTTGGGAATAAATAATTCTCCAACGACGTAGACAAGAGAAAGGTTACTAATACCAATGTGACAGAGCCCGGAATGCGTATAACGTTTTTGTTATTTGTAAGAAATAAATTAATAGTAGTTGCGGATTTGTCAGTGATTTGGATGTGCACATTTATAAGCTGCTGGTATTGGCAGAACTTGCAGATTACTAAGAGATTCTTTCTATGCGATTCTAGTGGACAGGCAGCCACATTAAAATCTACGCCGCCCAAATATTCACTTTTAACCTTTAATATCCTGTAGGTGAAATTGCGTCTACATCAGCATGTGGGAGTCTATACCAGGTACTCACAATAAAAGGTACAATTATACCAATCCATTTGAGGGTTCGAAGGTCATGAAACCTTAAGGCACTATGTTTAAAATTTTAATCCAAATGTGTCATTAGTACTGAACATTATTTTATTCCAAAAGAACTTGTATAGAATTGCAAATTTCTTCAACGGATCTTCATAAATAAACTTTACTGATACAAATACAATTGTGCTTTAAATATAAAAATACGATCTTGTTGAAAATATTAACTATAAAAATATTTAAATTAATATCCAATATTCTTCAAATTTACCCTTCATTACTTTAATAATGATACGACATTGGACAGCCTTAACATCTCCATGATATAGACCTTGATATTCGTAAAATTGATGATAATTACAATTATAGTTTATACAGTACACAAGTAACTTCAGTAGAGCAAAATCTCTGAAACGTATTCAAGAACCCAGTTCCCTTGAGAATTCCGAAATGTACATCCACTGAGCAATCTCCATCTGTTGCTGTCCGCATTACAGACATTTAGAGTGACATATACGGCAAGAGGCAAATGTCAAATTTAAGTTCAGAATTTCCCAAATTAAAAAATGTACAGCTAAAAACAGTCCAATACATTTGCTATAGACAAAAGTAATGTGAAGCTACTAATTCTGGGTAGAAGAAATTAAGAGTAAAGCACAAGTTAAAAGGGGAAAGTTGGTCACGTGAGTTTGCCGTTTGTCCTAAACGTGACTCTAAATCTAGTAAAAATATCCTAACTAAATAATAATTCGTTTTTCTCGTTTAGTATAAAAATCTCCAGTTGTCTTTTCAAATAACTAAATAAGAACAAACAGCCCTGCTTGAAAGAGCAAGCATTACTTTTTTTCTTAGTTTTTCGATTGTTTGGGTCACAATGTGGTTCATGATGTTCAATTATTAATACATGTAGCTTTCATTGACAATTCATCAGTCGAAAAGAAATGTTGGTCTTTCGACGAAAGATGAAAAAAATGTCGAAATATGTACTACTTAGCTATTAATAATAATAATAATTTATTACAATTATTATGAAGGCAACAAGAGAGATGCGCCATGCATTTTCCCTGTCAATGTCCTGGTCTTTAAATGAATGTTGTGTTCCTTCCCTGTCTGAAATGCCTTGCTTTTGTAACATCAGAGGTTTGAGACATGTTCTTCTACGCCATCAATTAAATGAGTGACGGACTGAGGTGGATACGTTCCCTGCATTGCCTGCAAACAAAATGATAATTAAAAAGCATTTATTATAAACACAAGATAATTATTGTAAATATTCGTCATTTTACCCAAACGAATTGATAAAATTACAATATTGGATGTTTGAACTATTAAAAACAGCAAAAGGCCAAGTTTAATGTTAGAATGATATACTCTGTAAATTTAAGGCTGAACAAACACATGCAGGAAACTACAAAACTTTTCAATTTTAGTATCGCCATTATCATCATCTTCGTCATAGTCGTGTTCATCATTATCAATATGATGGTCATTACTAGCAATGCTATGTTTAAGCCACAGATTTTCTCCCATGAGGTTGTTCAAGTGAACTACATACAGAGCGTTTTCACCTGTCGTCAAGGCGGCCATATTGTTGTTCCAAAACAATGACACGGTGGCCATTTTGGTGTACCAAACTAGTCCTGTGGGAGTTGAGCTATTTTCTCATGCAAAAGCTTTATTTGTTCCAAGAAATTTGCACCGATGTTTAAACCGTAGAAAACCCTTCCCGGCTATATTGTGGTGTTTTATGTTTGACAATTAAAAAAAAAAACATTAAAGTCGAGCTCTTTTTAAAAAAAATAACAAGGTTTCGTTTTGTTTGTTGTCGGAAAGTTACCTCGCCTAGTCTGACATCATCAACACTGAAAGAATTCTTCATCGGTAGAGCCTAAGGAAAAAAAAAGAACAATTATTACGTGTATTATCTTATTCTTTCCAACTAAATACCCCTATCTCTAAAATTGCCATCTTTGTTTTGACGCTATTGGGTGGCTGCACTGCATTTTCAGGGTAAAAAAATTACCATATCCCCAGATATAAGAGTAAGACGAGAACAAGTTACCCAAGTTATTAGTTTCACGACATTTGTATGTTAAACTAACGCTTACCTCGCGGCTCGCTCTAACGTCACCCAGACTAAAACCTCCATTAAGATGAGAATTCTGCAAAGTAATAGAAAGCAAGATGAAGCGATAATGAAAGGTCCTCTGTTCACGATAGGTAGCCTGTTTCCGGATCGAAGAAAAAGAACAACCTCCTTAATTACGTTCGAAATAGACCAACACACACCTAATACAGACAGTTAAAGCAACTGTGGGTGATTGAACGGACCTAGCATACTCGCAGAATCTACAACGGAGAATGATATCATTACTAACTTACGAAAGGAAAGAAAGCCAGTGATCAAGGTCGGTCGAACCCTTAAATCAGCTTTCTCCAGTAGATCCACGATGTAACAAAGGGCCAAGAGACTGGCAAATTAAGCACAATATAAGGTTTTTTCCCATATCATACTTTTACAGGGTTGATAAACATTATCGTTCATTATACCGAGGACTTCGTTTAAGCGAATTGAACAACGTGTTGGGAATTTCACCCGCTCAAACGTAACCTGGCCTAATCCCAATGGTAGCCCGGAAGGAGATACCTAGCTCGGCCTGTTTGTAGGAGAATATGTTTGTTTAGCGGCACAATGCAAAGCTTCCTTAATATGTTTTATACTTACCCCATGGCTCGTTCTTAGGTCATTAAAACTTAAGGCTCCGTTAAGATGAGGAAACTGTGAAAACAAAGGAGGAGTAAAATTATGTTAACGGTTCTCGGACACTTGGTCTAGATAAAATAAGAAAATGCCACTCGATGATTTTATAGTATGCCCAGTCATAACATTGTGCAGCGAATTTCTTTTGTTGTTTTGTTCAGCTAATTAAAGTTAATGTGGAAAATTTAATAATTCTAACTTTTATAGGCGCGGACATTTTAAAAGAACAAGGCCATTGCAAAATAGCGGCTATCCGCCTCAGCGAGAGGGGCTGGAGGAAATTCAGTGTATTTCCAAATGATGCAGCTTGGAGACAAACAAACGTTCACCAAGTCGTTTTCATATCACATTTCTCCTAAATAAGGTACAACCCACCTCACGGCTCATTCTAATGTCACCAAAACTGAAGGCTTCATTTAGTCGAGGAATCTGTTAAAATGAAGAACACATTAGGGATCAGCGCAACCAAGTTAATTCTTGCTTTTTTCGTGTCTATTAAGTCCCTGCCGAACTAAGCATTTATTCTGCCTTTCTTGGCAAAAAAGTGAGTATGAAGTCACTTTGGTTTGCATTTTTGGGTTGCCAATTACAAACATTTTTGCTCCCTTCGTGGTCATTTTCATCGTTTTAAGGAAATTGCTTCCGTCTATTGTTCGTAAAACATGTAAAAGTTGCGATTACCGACGCTTAGCAAAATCATCGGCCGCGACATTTAAAAAACTGTGAAGCCACTGTAATTTTACACTGTCTATGAAAGGGTAGGGTGTGAAGAAAATGTTCGGCAGAAATGATCTAACAGGTGAGGTGTGGGTAGATTTGTTGGATAGAATGAAGTGTAATTCAATTTGCCGAGAAGTCCTCCCGCCGAACTGATCTCGTCGAGAATATTAAAAAGCTGCTTGCGCTTAAAAAGATTCTGCCTGCCAGTTTTTAGAACAGCAAAGAAGTATTCTTTCGACCCAATTACATTCAAAATTCAAGAGCTTTTCAAGGACTCCCCTAACATTCAAGGACTTTTCAAGACTCTGCGAAGAGGAAGGATTATTGCAGTTGGTTGGTGCGCGGCCTTCTGTGCGAGAATTCTTTTTTTAAGTGACGTTTCCTTAGCCGGAATAATAAGGCTAATAATAAGGCTAAGACTGCTATCTAGTTGTGTCTTAAGAAATGGACACCACAGCTGCGTGGATCTAGGCAACAGATTTCTTTCCGTCAACCACATTTTTTCAGGGAACGTCTCAGGCCTTTTCAGCTTTCTCACTGACTCATAGTTTTCTTTCAGAGAAAATATACATACCTCCGTTTTTCCATTCACATTATCTACGTAAAAGGCCCCTGGGCCAACATGAGCCTCCCTTGCATCTTTTGGCCTGTTGATTAACAGAAAAGAGAACAACCTCTTTAGTTCGAGGTTTTCAAAACAAAAACACATTTACATCAATTCCATTTTATGCCTTTACCAATAAAATAATCACATCTTGCAGGTATCAACACGAAGCAGATTTTAGGGTCCTTATGGAAAGGAAGTTTTACGTTTCTTTTCTAAGATAAATAAACATTTACTGCCCTTTTGCCCTGAACAAAAAAAACAAACACAAGCAAATCCGCCTTCAATAGATTTTCAACTTTTGTCAGCCATATTCAGTTCCCAACTGCTGTAAAATAACTTACTTCCGAGTTTTATTTTGAGGTTGTGATGTCTTTCTCCTGTTGTCTGTCAGTAATAAGAAAAAAAGATAACAATGGCAGTTAGACACTAAATACATAATTTTCCGTATTTTCTAATGATATCATAGTTAGCTTAGCTACCCGAAGCTCCGACTATTTCTTTAACACTTTTTTAAAATAGTTTTTATTAATTGATATTCCTTCTATAAATGAAGGCATCTCTATAAAGATTTTATATGTCCACAACTATGCCTGTGAAAGTTGAAATGTGGATAACTCCTAACGTTTGATAAGGGACAGTTAATAAATGACTCTGCCATAACATAGTCCTACATGTGTCTATAAATTAAAATACATTGTATAGTTACCGTCGAACATTCGACTAAGTAGTGCTTTAGTGTTTTTGTTCCGTTCTCATCTTATTTCTCACATCTCTAAGCAAATTCAAAGTTTCTGAAGTAAATAACACTTATGTTCGAAAACCGTTTTAACCGTCTTACCGGGTTTTTTCTTGCCTTTCCTGGCACAGCAAATGGAAACAACTATAGCAACAATTATGATTAATAAGACTCCTCCACCAACAGCTCCGTAGGCCCAATTAGGGAATAACTCGTAAGCTATAAAACAAACAGATATATCATTAAGACACTCCTATAACCCACAAATACATAGATGGCAAGAGTCGACTGGAACGAATCTAGTCATTCGAATGTTTTTTCTTGCCTGATGCAGCTCAACAGACTAACGAAGCTTTTTGCAATTTTTCGACGATCGTCAGGGTTAGCCTGACACACCCCTCCATCCCTTTTTCCGCTTTCACCGGCACTTTTCCTTTCTGTTATTCAAATGCACTATAGTACTTCCATCTAAAGTCCTTGTCACCACTTATGTATTTTAGCACTTGCTGAGGAGCTAAAACTGTTTCATGCATTGAATTATTTGGGTGTCTTGAGAAACAACTAAGTGGTACTTTACAAGACCCACATGATTGTGAGGTTGTCACTACTTCCAGCTTCCGAAAAACAATATATAAATCATTTTTGTAGAGCACATTTAAAACAGTTGACTGAGCACAAATTTAACACGATGAACTTTCGAGACGCGTGCGCCAGGAAAAACGCAAAGGAAACTTGGCTTTAAAAAAAGAATCACAGTGGTATTGTGCAGTGATTAGAGGATAGTATTTTTTTAAAAAAAATGGTATGTAGTGGGATGTGTTCCGCCAACTGCTGTGAAATATTCAGCATGAGGAAAAAGACTAAAGGAAACATAATTAAGCGTGAAACAAGGTGAGGTCAAGGTTATTTCGGAGCTTTTGGCCAAATATTTCTAGAGACAAATAGAGCACGGGGAACGAGCGGTCTACAAACGCACAACTCAACTCCGTTAAGTAGACCTACCTTCGATAACATGATTTTTTGCATCGTCAATAATTGCTAGTGGTCAGAGTTATTTCTATTGTACCACGTTTAAGTAACAGCGGCAGCAGTTGACGGAATCGTCTACGCCTTTTTTTCTCGACCTAACCGTTATCAGATATAATCGAGAACGGTGCCAGTACAATTAATTTTTAATGCGCAGTTTAAATGGTTTTTAGTATCACGGCACGGAGTAAGCTTCCTGTGTTTTGCGTTTTGTCAAAAGGCGTCTACAGCCACATTCTCATATCCAAAGTTAGCAGCACCTCAACTTTTAACACTACAAAATTGCTTCCTTAAACTATCACAAAACATTACATGAACCCTCCAAACGATGGTCATGTAAAAGGCTCATTATTTAACGTACTAGGTAATTTTAGACACACGGTACCTGTGATCGGCGACACTTACTCGCCAAGCTAAATAGGAGGGGTTACTACAAGTGGTTTTATTAAGGCAATGAGCAGCCAATACGGTTTTAAGGATTCTTTTATTTCTTCCTTGTTCGAAATCAGATATCGCAACCACCACCGAGATTTACCTTATTAAGTTTCTTGAAGTAAAAGGAAGGACGAGATAAAAGAGAAATTGAACTTCGGTAGTTATGCTAGTGCAAGAAAGTAGCTTATAGCTTTGGAAACAGATTTTGCTGAGAAAAGCGTACGAAATGTCCTTAGGTACGTCTAACTCTTCAAAGGAGCTTTATCTAGTTACCTAATTAAGTAACAACTTTGGTCACAAAACCTCTCCGATAACCTGTACTAATCAAAAGCAGATACGATACACCTCTGATTTCGTTTGAGCATTTTAGATAGAGTCCAATGTAGCGAGCCTGTTTTAAGCGGTCACTTACCAAACTCCCGGAAATCATCTCTCTGATCTCTCGTTTTAAGCGGTCACCTCAACTAAGCGGTTGAACTCACATTTCTGAGGTCCAACGCAATATTGTTTATCATCTTTACCTCTATTAAACGGTCACTTTGTTGAGATGTACCATATTTAAGTGCGATAGATACACTGTAGATGGCGTCTAAGTTTTGGCGCCAAAGAGGTACAAACACTTGAGGTCAATGGATATTTCAATCTGCCCCATCTTCATTTTTTAAATCAACTCTTAGCTTTGTCAATTGCTCTTAACTACAGGCTTGATTGTACACCAACAATTTTTTTTTAAGCGGAGAAATTCATTCGTGAAAAACTCGTTACATTCCCAAAACTGAGCCGAAGCATCATACGCACAAAACCTGGGGACGGGTCAAGCAGATGACTATTTCGAAATGTGATATTGGTACATTTTCTTACCTTTAACTGTTACAGTAAAAGTGACTATAGCTTCGGGCCCTTCTCCTACTTCATTGGTAGGCACACAGCGGTAGGTTCCTTCATCTTCAGTCTTGATACTAGGAAACGAAAGTACTCCCTTACTTGTCCTTCGAATTAATTTTCCATCACGATAAAATTGGTATACGGGCGTAGGATTGGCTCGTGCTGTACACGTAATCTTGAATGGTTCCCCTTCTTTAGCCTCTTTTGAGGGGGCGGTAAGTTGGGTCTCTGTTGGTTTGTCTGTAAAAGTGCAAATGAAGAGACATTGTTGCGGACGGGTGCAATAACCAAATGACGTATAGGTAATACAAAAGACTGAAAAGACACTGAACAACACCCACACCACAAAACAATAGCTAACAATTAATAGTTTCCGCAACACCAAGAAACACCCAACAGACGTGATTTTTTGACCATTGCTCAGTCACACCGTGACGTTAAAAATTTAGGGCAAACAGCAGCAAAGCAAAAGCTTTCATTTTTTTCGGCCTCCATGAGCGGCTACAGCCTATACGGCTGGTCTTTTTCAGTCAGTTAAGTGAGGAAAATGCACCGGTTTGTTTGGCTAGTTTGGAGGTAAGGGCAGATAAGGAAGTGTTTCTTAGTGTCCCCAACACGAACCCTTCCTGCGTAACAAACCTGATACGGACTATAAGAGTATCAAGAGTATGTCTATTAAATTATCAGTGTTTCCGATGCGGCGTTATTCAAGGGCGGCGTTTGTCTCAAAATAACTTTTCTTAAATCACTGACAACAGTTACTGTAAATCGTTTTTAAATATTATGTACTTGAAAGGTTCCAAAATCTCTCTTAATTTGCTGAGCTGAGATAGAATCGTATGTAGATAACCAAGTTGTACCCGAGTTTTTTCGCATTGATCCTCGAATAGACGCCCCATTCTTTTGATTAGGTGCGACGTTTATTCGAGGGCGGCGTTTATTGGTAATTTTGCCTCTATCTGCGGCTTTTTTAAAATATCAAGTAAATTGTAGACTTTGCCGGCTACTCTGAAACTCAGCTAAGTTCGCAATCCTCGCTATGATAATAATATGCTTAAAATTAAAGACGGGTTTGGGGGAAAATGTCATACTAAAGTGTAATTCTTCAAATAAGAGGGTGGAAGTATGCATTCCTTACTCTTACTCTCCTATTTTACGCACCTAAAGGAGGTGCTTAAATCATATTTTTCTCCTATTCTCTCCGGATTACAAGGCTTATAGAAGAAGTTAGGCATCAAGGCTTCAAGGTAGTCCTTGGATGGATTAACGAAATGAGACGTCTGGTTGGAGATCATAGTGACCCTTCTGTTAATGCCGAATAGATGGTCTTTACTAATAGCTAGCTTACATCTAAGCTGGGTGGTCGTAAGAAGCGGTCTCTTGTACTTTTTATATGGCTTCCACTTGAGTAGTGTCTCACAAGTTATTTATCGGCCGCCGTGCGCTGGAGGGGTAAGGCATTGTCGGAACTTAAGCATTTACAAATGGCTTAGCGGGGCCTTCCCGACTTTGGTTGAGAAAAAAAGACCGGAAAGGTGTCTCAGTCTTTACGCGCAGGCTACAAAGGGCGGGAAAAAAAATTGAGAGCACTAAAATTTTGATTTAGAACATAAAATGGTGAAATTACTATGATAGATATTTGATTAAATTTTCACAAAGTTTGCCTCCGATGAAAATAAAGGTCTATTTGAGCCACGACTCTCAAAAAGGGAAACAGTTTGTTATAAAGTGATTTCTTAGTTTTGCCTAGGGCAAAGCACCTGCGAAAGTCGTTTTATTTCCGAATTTCAAAGGAAAATTTCCATAAATTTTGAAAAATAAGGAAAACTTCCGTGTTTTGTTTGCAAGAAGTGCCGTGATGTTTACATGTGGTCATTTAAAATACTGGATAATTATGTCAGGTTGTGGAGCTGAAAAACGGAAAACTATCGAAGAAACAGATCCAGCCATTCTTGTTGTTGCAGCTTGTCTTTAATCCGCATATTTTTTGAAGACAATATCATCCTGTGGTTTTGAGCTACGCTATATTATTTTTTTCAGGGGAACAGCTTTTCCGACGACAGAGCATTTTAAAACCACCGAAATACGAGAGATAAGATAGATGAAATAAAATAAAACATAAAAAAGTAATCCTGTCTGTTTAATACGGGTTAAGCATCAACTCTAACATCTTTCCGTAATGAAAAATATCATATGCTCCAAAAATATGGAACACTAAGGTGAAAATGGTTAATAATTTAGGTACGAGCGAACATCAATTCGCGTACGGTACGTCTAGGCCCGGTTCGCACTGGAGCGAATTTTGTTTATCTTTCAGCCGTTCAGGATTTCGTCACTTTGACAAGATATCACTGAACAATAATGTTTTGACAGCCGTGATTTTGATATGACAATTTTCGACACATTTATTAGGGGCTTACAGCGCAGGATTAGTCTTGTGGTTTGTAACTGGCAGGCAATAGTATTTCTCAACGGAGTGATTTTAATAATTTTTCTCTCCAAGGGTAACATAAACAACATGTGGTTTTTAAAGTCAACACGATCTCGCTTGGGAAAATACATTTTCTGAATAACAATGTGATAATTTAGTATCGGGACTCAATGACCAAGAAATCGTGAACTGGTGATCTTTGAATACGCATTGCTTGAAACTATGCACAGGTAGGCGACTTTTCCTTTCTTTAACTTAGATAATGTTATTCACGCAAGGAGATGTGGTTGTATCAAGTCTGTGTTCGATCGCGCGTGAAATATTTGGAAATGTTGGACCATGACTACGACATTTCACTGATGCTTTGTTTGCGGATAAAAATTTTGCAGAATGTTCTTTACGCTCACGTTTCTGAGATTTAGTGTGGTTTTCTGTTGATGATTATCTTACTTCTATAACATATACTGAGTAAATATACTCACATTGAACATTCAGTTCAATCGTGCTTGGAGTTGTGAAGAAACTGCTGTAGAAAGCACACTGATAAAACGTGTGATCCTTAACGTTTATATTCTTCAAAGTCAAGCTGCCCTCAGTGAATGAAATGCGTCCGGGATCATCATGTATAATTTTGCTACCAGTCAATTTCGATTTTGCGGCCAAACCAGTCCAGTTTTTGCTGTTCATGGGCTCTTCTCGCGTCCATGTTATCAAATGGAATACATCGGCTTCCTGCTGCTCTTCTGGAGTGAGAATATATTCGCAAGGTAGCGTTATATCTGACCCAACAGCTACATCTATTACATCGCTTTCTTGTTGTCGAAGCGACCACTGAAATCCATCTGAAATAAGACAAAAATGAATCAACAAGGCATCTAAATTTCCGAATAAAATGACATTCGATTACGTCGGCCGCCGTTTCAACTAATCACCACTGTAACGGAGGTTTAAACAACAAGTTTTAACCCGATGGAGTTGTATATCATTTTCTCCAGATATGGTAAAGACACGTAAACAAAGGTATCACTTAGTTTTTCCGTACTTACCTAGTAAAATAAAGTTATGAATCAAAAAGAAAATGCCGCAAACAACGTTAAAGTTATAAACCTCCATCGATCGTCGTTTGTTCGTTCCTTATAATAGCTCAGGCATGACATCCTTTTGTATTTGTGCTTATTCTCGGCTTCTGACAGCCACTCGACTTTCAATAACCCTCCGAGGCCTCCGTTATTACGTCAGATGTCTGCGTCAAGGGTAAATTCTTTTATTTGCATGTATAAATGTTTTCAACAGAAACAGGAAAGAAAGTGAAAATGTTTCCGGAACGTTCCCCGCCTGCAGCAAGTAAAATTTACATCGACTGAGGTTCAGCGTGACACGTATCGTTGAAAGTGGTATCGTTTTCGGTAAAACAAAAGGAAATTGAGGTATTCGTAGAATTTCGCTGACGAAGGTATGAAATATGTCGATTTTTACTTTAATTTCCGGGGTAAACTGCACTTTCTGACAACTTTTGTTGGTCGACGATCCAACACCAGTGAAACAGCGGCTTATTTGACACCTGCATCTGAGGAGTGAAATGGAGCATGTATGGAAATCTATTACAAGTATTAAGATTTGTATGTAGTAGCATCGATTATATTGAAATACAACGCATAAATTATACTGTGGACTTTAAAGGGGCACAGTCACGACTCGCGCATGCTCATTGAGTTCATCCTACTCAGGCACGGTCCATGTTGGATTTTGAAGGTCGGAGCAAAAAGATCTAAAAATTACCTCGTTTTCACGTGTTTTACCTCCTTTGATTACTTAAAGAGAAACTACAATTACAAGTCAGTCTTTCGTAGTTTTAACATGCCATCGAGGGGCAAGATTCGTATGATTCTACCATTATGCTGTTGTGACGACGAAAATTTTCATCAATATGTCTCAATTAATTCTTTTAAAAGGTATTGAAGATATCTGTGTACAGTGGAATCTCGAACGAACCTCTAACGGATAAGTCCTCGGTATATCCGCTCTGGGACGAAGTTAAGCTTATTGACCGAGACCCTCACTGGTAGTCTCATAGAGTTAAAGAGACTATCCACATGAGACTTCACGCTAACAACATCTACAGGGACAGTGGAATTGAGATTCCTGAAGCGTGGATGCCTACAAAAAAAAAACATGACAACCGACCTCACTTACCTCTACCACGGCGGACCGCCGGGGGATCAGTTTCTTCCTCTCACAATGTCAATAATGCCTTGGCTCGAAACCCACCAACCATGAGCGAGGTTTGAGATACACCAATCACTAACAACCACGGTGGTACAAACAGTTCGACTCAGTAAATCGACACTACCTGCAGTGTGCTGTCGAAACGTCGCAATCAATATCAAAGTGACAATCGTGAGACAAACTATAAAACTAAACCCTTTATAAACTTTTTTCACATAACAAAATATATGAAAGAGACCCCCGAAACAACGAAACCTCGTTATAGCAACAGATTTTGCCAGTCTTTTTGCCCTTCGTTATATCGAGGTTCCGTTTTATAATTTTCAGTTAAATGGTTCTGGTAGTTTTGTTTGGCACCAAAAACAGGAATGTAGCATTTACAAAATACCGCTAAATTTTTTGCTTTCTCTTGAGAGGAAGCCTGGTATAATCCACACAAATGGTGCAGACATTTTCGCTCGTTTCCGTAAAAGCGGTAAAAAGATAATGCCTCGGACGGAAGGTAATACCTTTTTTCCGAAGAATTTTCACCGCGTACGTTGAACCGTTCCGTTGAATTCTTATCGGGATTTCTCACCGGAATTAGCGGGTTTTCCATGCAAATTGTAAGGTGAAGTATTCTTTCTAAAGTGAAATTACAGTGTAATTTCGTTTACGATCATTATATGTTACATGATGAAATTTACCTTCCATACAACAGCTCTTCAATTTGTGTTGATTCAGCTGAAAATTGAATAAGATGAGAGGGGTCTTTTCAATAATACTGCCGCGCCATGTGTGAAAATTTTGTCGCCCTGCAATCAAACCGTTGTGACATTCTTAGCTTCCACTACCCTGGGTACCAGAGGTTTTTCTCGCTTGCAGCGGGAAGTTTCGGTGTTGGCCGAAGGCCGACACGTCTTCGGCCGTAGGCCGAAGCCACGAGCGGCGACGCCGCGAGAAAAACCTCTGGTACCCAGGGTAGTGGAAGCTAAGAATGTCACAGAATTTCGTAAAAAAAAATAACAGTTTGATTTTCGCGCGTGTCACTATAAAGACTTGACAGAAACCGGAAACCGCGCTAGAAAAGTCTCTGGCACCCAGGGTAAGCTTCCACCTGGTTTTGTAAATGCAAAATATTTTTATAACTACGGATAATTTCGCTCCTTTTTCTTTCCTGCAGGTAAACATATTTCTGGAATATATTCATGAACATAAATGTCAGCAACATTCCAAGGTACATTACAAGCCTGAACTCATTCTATGTTTTGCTACGGTTTGCTTGTACATTTTATATGGACGCTTTTCTTCCCATATTAGAGTGCTAAATCACATTAACAAAAGACTTACTGGAATCCCTGATAATAAACGTGAGGTTGTGTTTTTTGTTAATCAATACATGACATCCAGAAAATATGTAGTTTTCCTATTCAATAAAATAACATTGAATTAACAAACTTCAAAAACGCTAGTTTTTTTTTCAGAGTTTTTGTGTGTTTGTGTGAATGTTGTTGATCAACAACAAACTACGACAATGCCATGGCTTAACTTAACATCTGTATGGGGAAGAACTAAAACTATAGAATCGATCTTTGTGTTTTGTACAAATTGACGTCAGTTTTTATGTGTTTTTTGTATCAACAACAGACTTCGACAATGTTTATGACGTAATTTATCATCTCTAAAAAAACTTGTGTCAATTTGATTTTTACATTCAAATATTGACAAATGTCAAACACTAGCCATAGCAAAAATGAAGAAAAAAGACAGGGTAAATCCAAACTGATATTATTATTATAATGACTTCTATTCAAACTAGTACAATATTGCTAATAACACGTTTGGCAATTTCATTGGCTCCTGAGAACCAGCAGAGGAATTTCATTGGCTACAAGTTTGACAGCTCGACTGAGTCTACTGTTTGCATAAATTTGGAATTCACTTGTTATTCAGAGTTCAGAACCAGAATGCGATCAAAGACGTTTACCGCTTTGAATTTCACTTCTGGTGCTCTCGTCTGGCAGTTCTGAAAAAAACATCGCGGAGCAGAAAATCTTGTACCAGTTGATTTATTTAAAGAAAAAAAGTTATCTTGTTTTTCACCACTGAGGTTTGGAAATAAACCAAAGGTAAGATTTAAAGGCGTGTTATTTCTCAGTTATGAAGTTTTTCCAAAACGGCTGTTTTGCTCGACGTGAAAGGACCAGGAAAGCACTTCACCGTTAACAGAATAAATGTGTTCGTAGCATGTTCTTTGCTTATAGTGGAATAATGCTATTAATAACATTCTTCAATCTTTTATAAATTTTCATACTTGAAAATAACTATAGACATAAAATTACAAATGGCTCAGCAAACATGCATCCCAGTGATAGGCTCTAAAACCCGTATCCTAGGTTCTGAGAACCAAGTTGGTCGCTGACTTCATCTTTCGTTGCTTTCTATAATATCACAGGTTTTGCATCAGCATCATTATAGCCTTTTTCTCTCCAAGAGGGCGCATGCGTCATGTGCTTTACAAAGAAAACAACATTGAAGTCCCACAAAGGCTCCTTTTTCAGAAGTTAAAATTTCCGATCCATAACGTTATTTACATTGACGCACTAATCACTGAACTTCAGAGCTCAGAACTTCAGACTTTAAAACCTGTGGTTGATAAAAGTATCAAAGTAATTATACCATCCGACTAAAGGTACGGAAAAACGGGCAACAAAAAACGTGCAACTTGTCTTGCAACATTGCTGTAAAACGAGTTGAATAGCGATGTCGCGCGTTTTACCCCCAACGTTCAAACCCGTCAACAAACTGATTTGTTGCAAGTTTGATGTGGGTGGTAAAACGCGCAACATCGCTATTCAACTCGTTCTGCAGCAACGTTCAAAGACAAGTTGGACGTCTTTTGTTGCCCGTATTTCCGTGCCTAAACGTTTTCTTGCTCTTCATTCATCATGCATTTAGATCTAATATTTGATCAATAAGGCTGTGTACATACTAATACCTGATAGCTTTTCCTGTCGGCACGAAAAACTAACATGGCCTAAGTAAAATCGCAAAAAATGCCAATAACACTGTAGATAAAGAGCAGAAGCATTAAGACCGAATCCACCAAGAAATTGAGAAATTTTAATTTTCAGTGGACAAAAACCTTGTACCAGAATATTGCGAATCTTTTCTGCATTTTTCAAGGGCTATCGATGTAATTAGTCATCTGTAATAACACCAAAGAAAATTTCTTATGGGAGTCCGAGAAAACAAATGTCAAATTTCACAAGAATTGTGAAAACGCAGGTAAAATCCTGAAAATTACATGTGTAAGATTAGCCTGAATTTCAGACGATTACTTCGAGTCGTTTTCTCTCAGTTACTGAGGGAGTGAAAACGACGCGAAGTTATCGTCTGAAATTCAGGTACAGATAACTTATTACATCTTTAGCCCTTGAAAAATGTGAAGAAGAATGCAATACGCTTTAAATTATTCTGGTACAAGGTTTTTGTCCACTGAAAATTTAAATTACTCAATTTCCTGGTGGTTTACGTCTTAAAAAATTGCAATTGTTTGCACTGTAGTTGCTTTCTCTTACAGATCCGAAACCCACTACCAGAGGATGAGTAACAATTGGCAATGGTCAAAGTAGCAGTTGTGGTACTCTTGTCACTGTTCACGTTGTCTGGTAAGACTTAACAACCAACAAAAAGCAACAACAATTAAATTTTGTCTCACATATAAAGAACATGATAAGAATATATCTAGTATTAAATTAGGGCAAACAATAACTTAGAGTAGTAAAAAAACTAAACGCGCTGAGAAGTCACAAAAATTATTATGTAGTTTCTATAATACTTAAACCGCGCGGCGCGGTGTGCGGCGGTACAGTTAATTCGAGGCGTCTTATAGGTCCTTATACAGCTTCGTCTTAGGGCAATTTATTCCGCTGTCTTATCAAACATCGTATCAAAAACTACAATAAAATAAATGTCGTAAGAACACTACGAATAAAGGAAAACTAAAAATAAACTCTAATGTATAGTGTCCAGAAATATACGAACAAGCAAACAAACAACTATCACTCTCCGCCAGCATTATGTAAAAGAAATTTGCCGCCTAGCGTTTGGTTATGCGTGTAGTTATTGAACAAGGTATGTGACCAAGCATAAGCTGCTATATCTAAGCGTGACGAAATGTACGTGAGAATTGGCGGGAAAGGAAAGAAAGTGTGAAATGAAAAAATGAAAGCCGGAAAGGAATTTTGAAATCGTCCGTTTCCAAACAGCTAGCATAACGCGAGAGTGTCTAAAGAAAATTTTGGTTATTGATTATTGAAAATGATTAATCCATAGTATTTGTGTTATTAAATAGATTCTTTTTCGTGGAGAACTAAACAGCCAAACGAAGTCCGTATAGGAGCACCCGCCACACTACAATGGACGGTGTCATTAACCGCAGAAGAAACATCGAAAGCAAATCGCTTTTCACTGATCATCTTGGAACGCGAAATGTTCCTATACAGCAATCTGTGGCAGATTATGGCAGTGAAGCAGTTTTCTGGTGGAGTTTACCAGGAAGTTGGCAACACAGATACTTTCGATGTCATTCAAGGAAATGACATGAAACTCCGGTTGAACAACGTCACAGATACCGATGGCACGCGGTTTCGCTGTACATTTCTCAGCTCCTTTTCAGCACCAAAGAGTATAATTCGAGTCCAAATAACAGGTAAGGCTATGTATGTCTGGATGTTATGAAATGATAGTACCAGCTATTTGAGTCTACATCGTGTAAGCGAGTATACAGTGCGACTACTATTACGGGGGCCCCTTAGACAAAGCTGACCAGTCGGATTACAGGAAAAGAACAACACATTCCAAGAAAGTTAGTTGTGGGCCAATCAGCAGGTCTCAAAAATACAATAAGTTACTCTAAGCACAAAATTTAAATATTGATAACAAATGTTTTTTAAGAAAACAAAATGTTTCACCAGACAATGCTTTTCAATTCGAAACGTTACATATAACACCCAGAAGACATGTTTGTTTGACACAAGCTGTTTTTTTTTATCTACTAGCAATTTCTTCGCTACAATGCCTCGCAAAATTGAGAACGATTTTGCAATTACATTGTAGGCTTAGTATCGCTAACTCACCTTACTTTTAATCGTGGGTCAACAAAAAAAGGGGACCTCCGGAGCCTGTGGGGGGAGAGGGGTGCCCACCCGCCGCACCTCTCACCCTACGGGCCTGCCATTGCTGCGCTTTGCAATAACATCATGACCTCAAGTCAAAAATTTATCTTAAATGTTTACGTTTTTTTGCCTGCATCTTTCACGCTATGCCTCACTTTGTCTCAAACACCTCAAACACCTCACTATGTCAAGCCACGTCAGCAGTGTATTTGCGGTTCAGCATCTCTTGCACTACGAAATATATGTAGGGCTAGGAAATACTTAGATCAAACGAGCACTTTGCCTTGTTCTTGCATTCATCTCATCCTGACTCGACTTTTGTAGTAGCTTATCATACGGTTTACCAGCAAAGGAAACTTGCTTTCAATTTTGCAGTAAACTCGATGAAACCTCTTGGAATATAGATAGTGAATAATTGGTCTCGTATGATGGGTGGTTGCTCATAAAGGCTTGACTGGAGTTTTTCGCGTAAAAAGATAACTGGCATCCAAATTTTGAACGAAGTTTGAAAGATGAGAACATTTTTGAACCTACCCGTTTAGTGCCGCTGAATCTCTACCTAAATGGCAATAGACTTTTTTTTGTCGCAGTGCATTGTTACATTAATTTTCCGCTTCATGTTTTTATGTTTGCGTTTGACCTTTTCTGGGTGGCTTTGTGGTGAAGAATACTTCAAGTAAGTGGACCAAGATTTACAAACGAGCGATGCATGTAGGGTAACTTTATAAACTTGAACTGTCAAGTGGTTCCAAATTCAAGTTAAAGTCATGTTTTGCTTTGAATGGCGCTTCCAATTCAGTATTGGTGTACGTGAGGGATCAATCCATCGGATTTGGTCGAGGGTTCTTTCAGGTGATTGCCGCATGCACAATTTAAACGAAAATTTCCCTTAAACTTCTTCATAATTGATCAAGTTGATTTATTTTCTTCTCTTGTTAGATCTTCCCATTAAAGTTCGTCTCGTTGGTGGCGAAACTCCTAATAAAGGTCGAGTAGAAGTATATCATAATGGGTTTTGGGGCACCATATGCACTGAAGGTTGGGATCTGCTGGATGCGTCAGTTGTGTGTCGAATGTTGGGATACACGGGAGCTTGGTCCGCCGGCTGCTGCACTGAATACCAAGGCAATACTGGTCCGGTGTGGCTGAATGAGCTTTCCTGCACCGGAAAAGAAACGTCCTTATCAGAATGCGGCCACAGTGGTTGGGGTGTGAGGAACTGCGACCATAGAAAAGATGCGGAAATAATATGTCATATTCCGTTTACAAGAATACCACCATATTCCAGTATAGAACCTACAACATCCGCAATAGTGTCAAACTCCAACCGTCACCACACAATAACAACTACCGTAGCAATATTATCATCGATACAACCCATCGTGCAATCCACAATTCAATCCTTGTCATGTAGAACTCGTATACAATCTACGTCTTCTCTAGGGCATTCATATTTTACGGCTACTTTCCAGTCTGGTTCACTCACACAAGCTGTGTCCTCCATCGTATCTCGTTCTTCAGTGATACTACCTACCACGCCACTCATTCCTGGTTTGCTTCCTGGTAAGTAGTCTAGAGATTGATTGATAAAAACAACTGTTACACCGCCACTAAGTTGACCATTAAGGACAATAACCAGCGCGATGTACGCCGCTTTGACTCTGATTATGACCGTTGAGGTTGTTGAGACACTAGCTGAGTAACTTTCAACTACAGGTTTTCTTACACCTGGACGATCATATCTCACTTTCTTATGAGATTACAAATGGGTTCAAGGATAAATTGATGTTGATGCCCACTGGCCTTGCGCCGTTTTGACAAAAAATCCCTGCTGGAAATTCCGAAAATATCATATAACAATTAGACCTTTGCTTTCTGTTTGCACAAACCTACCTAACCAGCTTGGTGGAGTGATCAGCGCGTCGGCCTCGCAATCCTGTAGTTCTAGGTTCAAGCCCCGTTTTTAGCTCTTTTTGGATTTGTCCCGAGTTCAAAACCTCGGTCATGCTTGTAAACAGAAAACTGGTTGCCTCCTGCCAGTTGGAATTTTTTATCCTGTGATGTTCTGTTTGAATGTATTACTTGGTTTAAACCATGTACGTGGAATGCCTGCAAACTAGCTAGAGCGGATAAGTGCAATTCCACTATTATAATCATTAAATCAATCATTGGCTCAGTAGAAAGCGCGGGTCAATTTCTTTGGTGTCCAACAGACTCTAAATACTTTCACGTACTTGCGCTACTTGAGTAAGGCTATGTTCACAATATACTAGATAGCTTTACGAACTGACAAGAAAGAATAGGTATCCGCTATCTATTTTATGAACACCTATCCGACTCTCCACTTAGGAGACTGGCGCGGCGCAGCTTCGTTCCGTTAAAGAAATTACCGTTCTTGTATATGAACAGAAGCCCTATCCGCCGTGGTTTTCCGGCGCAAAAGCTATCTGGTATATTGTGAACATAGCCTAAAACAGATACGCAGAAATTGTGTTTGATCTTTCATCTTTCTTTAGTGTTATACGTCGAGTTGCTGGATGATCTGTATGGTTTTCCCAGTCAAGGCCGTGTGTCTGTCTACTTCAATGGCCAGTGGGGAACGGTTTGCGACGATTCTTGGGACTTAAATGATGCAAATGTAGTGTGTCGCATGCTAGGATACCCAAGGGCTGTTGGGTACACAACACTTTCTAGATTCGGTGGTGGAAAAAATGGGCCCGTGTGGCTGGATGAAGTGAAGTGCAGAGGCGATGAGAGTACACTTGCATTGTGTGTACACGCCGGCTGGGGAAACAGTGATTGTGATCATACTGAAGACGCAGGAGTCATATGTGACTTCAACTACACAGTAGCTGCCAAGGGTGAGGTTGACTAAATTGAAAGTTTTCATCACGTCCTTTAAAACTGTGACTAAAAAGCAAAATTCATTGGGACACTTGATGGTGGTCAGTTAAAGATTCACGTGTGAGCACCTTTTCATAATTAACCATTAGGACTTTTACAATTACGTTGCCTTTTGCTTTAAAAGTGATGAAGGTATGAAAAGCATGCCGTTTAACAACGATACGAAAAATAAGAAAACGGGCCTACTTTCATGTTCTACTAAACGTAGCGTTGTTCAGACAATCAGGGTCCATAATAACCCCTTTCGAGTCACTTGAGGCTGTTTTCTGCACAAATAAGAACTCAAGAATGCGCTTAGACTGCAAAGCAGTCGGGCTTTCCCCATAAAAGTTCTTTTGAAGGTGTCCGAGTGAGTTTTTCGCACGAATAGAAAAGCGCGAGCGTCACGCGCCCGTAAGAAGAAAAATATCTTTTCGCGTCTCTCACCAGTCTGAAACTTTGCTTTCACCCTCGCTCCAGGACTTTTGTTTAACCGCTCCCTCATGTTTGATCTGATCATCTACGCAAAAGTACGGGCTGTATTGACTAAGTTTACATTTGTTGGTACATAAAGTCTATTTCTTTTAGGTTTTGAATATTCTTAGAAGAAATTCGCGTATGAAACGTATCACATCTCGCGCAGGTCCGAAACAATGGCAATTTCACTCTGCACTTGTCCTACACTCCTAACTTGTTGACTTCAACACAGTAGGTTTTTCTCTAAACAATCTGTTTTTTAAGGCGCCAGCATAACTTATTTTAGCCCTCGCTTCAGCTCGCGCGTTTCTAACCTGCGCAAAAATATGGGCTGTTTTGCAGTCTATTGAATGTGGTAAGGATCCCTCACAAGGCGACCACATTGAATATTCTTTACAGATATTGCCTGTACTAGCGACCAAATTTTCAAGGCAACGTAATCGCTAATCGCTCCCATGTACGTAAACTACTAACTACAGTACTTATAATTTGCCTGCAGATGCTAGCTGTAACTTTGACATATGGTACTGTGGTTGGGATAATGGGCCTGATAGCTCGGCGTTTAAGTGGATTCGCCATGCTGGTCCTACACCATCGCGTGGCACTGGACCATCAAAAGATCACACCTCAGGACAAGGTGAGGGCGATAATGGCTTTTTACTATTCATTCAAAAAATATTTCCCCGATTCTGATTGGTTTAAAGCACACGCATAATTCACCATAACCGGTTACTGATGACCAAATTTGGAAGAATTTCGTATTTAACGAGGAAATGACGTCGAAAATGCAGCGTTCTTGCAGGTTAATGCACCGTTAACCGAGAACACCTGGGGAAGAGGCTGAGTTGTTTTGGATGTGAAAACAAAAAATGGCGGACATTTTACTTGTTTCAAGAGTAAGAACTAAGCGAAATTATAGCTAAAAACATGACAAGAACAGCAAGAAGACAACTCGAAGGGCGACATCTGCTATTTGGAGAATATTTGCGACTACACTAAACGTGCACTATCGAAGGTTAACTTAACATCGATGGAGGTAAGCATGTTTTAGCTTTGTTTTTAAATTAGGAATTATTTTGAATGAATGATAAAACAATTATTGAATTCGGCTTTCGTATCATATGAAGAATTATAGAGATGTCAGAGGGTGTTATTCGCCTCGGCCTACGGCTCCGACGTATAACACCCTCCTCGATCTCCATAATTCTTCATAAGATACTCAGCCTCATTCATTAATTGTTAATTAATTCATGGGCTTCTAAACTGTGTCTGTAATATGGATGAATCAATACTTAAAATCTGGAAAAAGCCTATTTGCGAACAATTATTTGCTGTTTTCTTTAAGAGACCTCATACACTAGTCAGTGCCAGCTGGCAACTTGGCCGACAGCCTTTTTTTCGTTTATAAAATTAAATATCATTCTTTATGTACTTACCTAGTAGGATTTATGTTGATAGCACGATTTGTGATCGTTTCCACGTTGGATAGAACAAGACGGGTTTAACACTTGTCACTGACCTACTGTCAACTGATTATATGTTACTTTCCTAGTAATTTGTATGGGGGCAGATTTTAACAAGAGTTGCCTTGAGCGGATATCTTTTGATTTACAAAATACGATTAGTTTTACGAACAACTTAAAATAGCGTCACCTTTTTGTACTGGTATACAAGGGCGTCAGTCAACTGACGATGGCGAAGCACTGATTAGATTCTCAGTTGCCAACACTTTCTTATTTCAGGTTACTATTTCTATGTAGAAGGATCAGGAAATACGTTCAAGGTCGCCAGACTCAATTCACCATGGATAGAAAGCAACGGAAGTGCTACATGTATGGTGTTTTACTATTACATGTATGGGCAGTCTATCAATAGTCTTCGAGTGAAAGTTGCAGATCAGATTGTATGGCAGTTGTCGGGGAATCAAGGAAATGATTGGTACAGAGCCACGGTCCCTCTTAATTTTCTCGGGAAATACAAGGTGTGATGATTTAAGGAATGCCTTAGCAAGAATTGTTGTAGTAGGATTTATTGCCAAAACGTGTATCTCTTTTGTATATGGAATGTTAATATACCCTTGCACGGTTTCTTCAGGTTTTGACTGGGACAAGTGACCGAAAATCCGTCAATACTCTTGGAAAGAACTCCTTAAAACAGTCCAGTTGCCAAGTTTAAGAGTGATTTGTTGAAAACTAACGAGAATATAGATCCACAAAGTCGGATATTTTACAGATGTTTGTATGTTGAGGGGGAAATTTCTTGGCTGCTTAATTCGGAAGTATTGCATTTTAAGAACTTGGTAAGGTTACTAATTTTAAGAGAAGCGCTTTCTAGCGGTGTCGATGGATACTGGCTTACTGGTCGTCAAAACTGCAGAAAAACCGTGGAGCTCTATTTGAAGCGAGGAACTAATTCAGTCAAGAAGAAAAAAAAAACGGTTTATTTAGGGAGGAAACCCAAAGTGATTAGAGTTGGAGTGGGAGAAGGGGCTTGATCAACGTAATATTCTGTTTCTCACAACGGGGGGTTCCAATGACTGTTTTTGTAAAGTATCTGTTCGGATAAGCAAATACTGCCTAGAATTTTATATTCCTTTTGAAGGCTAGAAATTTCTATATGACCGTTCCTGTCATGTAGAATTCTCGAAGCTTATCCAATGAATCCTAGGTTTGGTTATTTTTCGTGAAAAACGAAACCTATAATTTTCGGATTCAAGAATGTGATGGAAAGAGGAATCAGAAAAATTTTCACTTTCGAAATACCAGGAGGGTAGCGTGACAAGGCAAGGCAAGTACGCACACGGGTCCATGTGGTCTCAAAACTGTTTTTGCTTTCCTTTAATACATATTTCGGCAGTTTACAGGCTGGTTTAAAATAGAACGTGATATTAAAGAAAAGCTTTTAAAACGTTCTTCTTTGAGCTGGTACTGGAATGTTTACAAGCACGAGGTTGAGGAGCCTCCATTTTGGTGCGCAAATTTAGTGTGACCTTATCAACATTAACATCTTTGTCTTTAATATGTACATGTAAAATCGACAAGGATGAAAGTAGCTCATTTGTCATCATATTACGTAGTGAAGTCTTAAGTCTTTTCATCGAGCTGAAGCTGCGCTCATCAGCGCACGCCGAAGTAGGGTAAGTAAGAAGTGTCTTACTGGATAGAAGGCGGCATTAGTTTGATCAAGTGTTTCCAAAAGAGTCTCTGGACGGGGGCATCAGGTGGCCTGGTTGACCAGCGGAGCCTCCACCTTGTAATCTCTTGCTTACAGACAGTTTCCCAGTTGAGTGACTTTAAAGAAGTCTTTGACAGACTTTTTTGGACACTTATAAAGACGAGAAAACTAAAAAAATGAATAGCTTTTAAATGGGAAAACTTTCCAGATCAATCTTCAGTCAATCAGGGTCTATTCTTTTTGGCCTCGCACCTTTGTTGTACTCTGAAAAATGTGTTTTGCATGAATTATACCAGCCCCCCTCCGTTTTTTATGAATATGCATTGTATTGTGGGATCGCCTGAAGGCAAACATTTCAAGAATGGTTCGAATTTATCACATTCCACTTCTCAAACTGTTGTATTTTTGGGGTAAAAACGATGCGGAAAAACAGCGAGACAGAAAGAGACAAATTTGCAGAATACAAGTTCAAGTTACGACACGGCAAATGGCTTTTACGTGTAACAGAAAGTCTTTAAAAAATCCCGCCCATTTCTAGAGTACACACGTGCGTATTTGCAGTAAGGACGCTACGTCCCTGAATACGTTAAATTGTATCTAAAATGTTCGGGAAAATAAAACTGAGGCCCTTGTAATTTCGAAAAGACTCAAGTTCCCCTAGGATGACCGAACAGATAGAAAGTTTATAGCGCCACTTAGAATGCATTTCTAGAGATCTAAAAGTACTCTGAATAACCTTAAAAGTGATTTCAGTGTATTCAATGTATTGGTGCCCCTGACAAGAGTAGATAAAGCCATAACCTTTCGATGGCCTGGATCGGCCTTTTGTGGCTATTTAACCTTTCTTATTAATTCACGAGATGAAGCATTTTCAATCATTTCTGACATATTTTAAGCCCATCAAGATGGGCTTGCCTAGAAGTGCATTCTGGTGCTCCGTCATTGAAGCCAACCCTGTTATGTTCACGGCAGGCTCTAACTATGAAAACTAATCAATTATAATCACTCTTACATACATAATCGTATTGTGAAAGACGTTCATATCTCGTGCTTACTCTCATCAATATCAACAGTCATTTGAGTAATAGCTTTAATTTTCCTATCCTGTAGGTTACATTTGAAGGCGTGGTTGGCCATGATGCCCAAAGTGACATTGCTATCGACGATGTTGAGTTCCAAGAAAATACAGTTTGCGATAAAACGGCCGAGACCCTTCGGTAACTAGCGATTTACATTTAGTTGCGATATATTTTAAAGTTAGTTTTCCAAAACGACGTCCAATTTTGATTATATGTGCTCTGGTGAGCTTGTTAACAATAAGAAATAAATTAAACTAAAGAATTATATCGCGCACTTATCAGTAGCCTGAGAAAACAGCTCACATTTGGCGAGGCTACCATTGGTTTCCCCGCCAAATGACGTCTGAGAAACGAGCGCAGAAATTTCATACTGATGACGCGTCACTACCCAGATCTGGGTAGTGCTTCTGATTGGTTGAATCAAATTTCCCACGCGGCACGACCAATCAGAAGCACTACGGGTAGTGACGCGTCATCAGTATCGAATTTCTGCGCTCGTTTCTCAGACGTCATTTGGCGGGAAAACCAGTGGTAGCGTCGCCAGATGTCGGCTGTTTTCTCAGGGTAACTTATCACTTGCGTTTTATGGCGCTCAGTGTCATCTACTCGATAAGTTAGAGTCATAAAGAAACTTGTAAGACTGGATCTGTTAACATTTTCCCTTTTGTGACATGACTGTGTTGTTCCCGGCGCGTAGTCACTCGAAGATTGTATGTCGTAGCATCCTCGGCCTGTACATCCATTAGTAAATCGATGTGTGTAAGCCTTGCCGATGCCACTGTTTTTTACTTGTTTTTTCCCAGCAAATATACTAAAAGCGGCAGTTTCATCCACGATTCTTCAGGTTGCACTCTGTCCTTACTATGTTCTTTGTTCAAACCAACCCTTAGCGATTTCTTAGAGAATAAGAATGCAATATTAACAATGTAAAAGTGACTCAGTCTTAAAGACTTTCAAAGATAACGAGTCTTGCAAATTGTCCAGTGTCTTCTAGAATCACTTGGATTTCTGCCAATCAGACAGCTGATCTCGACGGGAGCGTGACACTGGGATGTACAGCGATTGGGCGGCCAACACCCCGTGTTATGTGGAAGAAAGAAGGGAGAATTCTTTTAGAGAATCAAGCTACTGCCAACATCACTCTTAACATTGCAAAAGAACACCATGGTATCTTCGAGTGTTGTGCAGTTAACATTGTCGGAAAGGACACGAAAACTACGGCTGTTGATGTCCGAGGTTGGGATAACAAACAGTTTGTTTGATTATATCATTCGTTTCTCTACAAAAAGTGCCGGTAATCAAAAATGAAATTGAACGTAGATCTCATCTATTTTGGTCGTAAAATACTGGACTAAAGACACAAAATACTTTGCAAACGTACAGGTTTCTTTGAAATTTTTTGACAACATTGTTGGAAACGACTCGAAATCTACGGCTGTTGATGTCCAAGGTTGGGATAACAAACAGTTTGTTTGATTATATCATTCATTTTTTCTACAAAGAATAACCGTAATCAGAAATTAAATTCAAACTAGGTGTCATCTATTTTTGTTGCAAAACATTGGACTAAAGACACATAATACCTTGCAAACCCATAGGTGTCTTTGAATGGTCACGCTGGAGAAATAATGGCAGAAATCTTACCAGTACGTAGAATCACAAGACATTTCTTCATAAATGAATTTAGGAAGGAAGTTCATTCTTTTAATTTGTACCATTGAAAAGGATTTGTGCATTCGTCATTCAAACTTTGGGTCGATTCAATTAGGATTAACCTTAGGAGCTCGAAAGAGCTCAATTCAAAGCATACATACCCTTTTGTGGTTCGATGAGAAAGTGATGATTTGTAGGAAAATGCAACAAGAGGAAGTTTTCTTTTTTCTTTTCTTTTTCTTGCTTATAGGAAGCCCAAGGAAAACCTTCATTAGGACAAACCTGCCTTACAATGTGGCTGTCAAAGGACAGGTTGTTATGCTTTATTGCTCATCTGATGGTTTCCCAGAACCGGTTTGTCAGTTTTACAAGGATGAGCAGTTAGTGAGCGTAAATGGGAGTGGTTACATTGTTCAGAACTTCACAGCGGCAGATGAAGGTGAATACACGTGCAAGTGCTCTAATGTAGCTGGTGAAGACATGGCTAACATCACTCTTGTTTTATATGGTAAGTAAATACTAAGAGGATACCCTAAACTTTGGCAGATTGAAAGACGTCCGTCTCATTAGACCTATGAATAAAAAAATCAATTCAAGTCTTCGATAAAGATGGGGTGTAAATCAGGATGTTGATTTTAAGTTATCTGCCCAGTTTTACATGCCACAGAAAACTTCCTGGCTTACAAGTCAAAAGGGGAACTTGCCGTTTTGCTCAAAGTAGGAACTTTTAAATCGATGATGAGGCCGACAGATCTAGATTATTTATAGCCATGAGACTTGTTTAAAAGTTGCAAGTTTTACTCTTGTTTTTAGAAGACTTGAAAGAAAGATTGACATGTTTAGTGGCAACAGCATCAGCCCTGTAGTGCAAACATAGACTGCTAGCAGTGTCTTATTTTTCTTTTGTGTCACAGTAGATCAAGAACACGCGCTCCTGTCTCCGCTCCAATCTCTCCTTCTTTTACCATTAATTTGCACAATTTTACGTTTTTGCTCGCCACTCGTGGCTCTGAGGAAAGAAGGACGACCGCTTGCGGTCTATTAGAAACATCTCATGAGCTCTTTTTTGTATTTTTACTTTCAAATAGAGTCGCCACGTATCCACTCCATTGTTCCCGTTCATCAGTTTGTCAACGAGACAAGTAACTTCACGATTTTCTGCAATGCCACGGGTTACCCACTCCCAAAAATAATATGGAGAAGAGCAGGCAACAGCAGCGTGATACTTTCTTCAGAAAAGACATTGACAGTACAAAATGTTGGCAAATCGGACATTGGAACCTATGATTGTACAATCGTGAGCGTGAGTGGAGAGAATGTTACTGCTGAAGCTTCAGTTGAGCTGGATTTTTGTAAGTCTTTCCCTGAGAGGTGTTTTTCTTTCACCAAATGGAGGATTCGGAGAACATAACTTCCCTCCACTTCCACCAGTCCTTCCCTCTTTATATAATGAGCGGTTCCTTGGTAGTTCTTTTCTAAAAATAATGTTCAGAAACGCTTTTGTAATGATTCCTTAAGGGGAGTCGTTCAGCCTTTATGTGTTTAACCGATACATCATTAGGTAGCCTGTTTCAGGCTCCGAGATAGTCGAGTCCGCGAAATTGAGAAAGCGCGATGGGGAACAGGAAAATAAAAGGAGAGGAAACTTGACAGAGGAAGGGCGGCACCGCCCCCTTTTCCCAGATCACGCACTCATATTTTCGCGTGTCTTTTAACTTACGCGTCATCCCTACTATCTGAGAGCCTGGAACAGGCTAGTCAATAGGCCATTTGTACGATGGCCTCATTTTACTACTACGACCAGACTCCTTTTCGCTTTTCCTTTCATATTTAAATTTGGTAATCCCAGTGAGGTTGGAAAAACAAAAGCTTTTATTTACACTAGAAAGCAAAACCCTGAAGGATTCTGGTCGTAGTAGTGAAATGACGTCATCATACTAATGGCCTATTACTAAGCGATGCTTTCCAGTTGTTGAGTATTTTATGTTGGTTTATAACAAACCTACGAATAGCGTGCACTGCGATTGGTTAGCTCGGAGGTGACAAAATACTACTATAATTTTAGGATAGTCATTTTACTGGTTTGTAATATTAATAATAATATTTATTGATTTGTTTTGCGCAAATATCATTTTTTAAAAAATTTCTTCTACGCATTACATAAATTTCTCAATTTCCTACTTAAAAATCCTATATTAATCTAAAATAAAATACACTCCTAGTAGACATCCCAATTCTTAAAACTCTAAAAACAATGACCAATCATTCCTTAAGATCCTATTTAGAAATCCTATTTGATAATTTAGAAAAATAATGATAAATTAGCTAGGAAACGCCTTCTGAAACATATTAGCAGACTGTTTCAGCACCTCGGTAAGTAATTGTTAAATATTTCTACTTCTAGTCTCACCAGTTTTTGATAAAATCCCTCGCAACATCACTGTCCTGGAAGAAGAAAGACGCACTGTAACACTACGCTGTAATGCCACAGGCAGGCCAACGCCAAGGTTGTCTTGGTTAAGAGTAAGAGACGGCGTCACATTAGCCTCCGGAAATAACCTACTTATTACTAACGCTGACAGATCATTTCGCGGGGAATACAGATGTGTTGCAGACAATGGTGTTGGCAATCCAGTCTCTGTGTCAGCATATCTTGATGTACATTGTAAGTGGACTTCAAAAACGTAATAATATTCAGTAGATGTATTGTCCAATGCACTTCACTAATCTAATCCCATGTAAGGACCTTTATATTGCAATGCTGAGCGAGAAGGGGGAGGGAGGAATACAGGCCAGATTAAGTGCTCGAGCTGTTTTTATTGCAGACAACTACAAAAGCACACTATCATCCGGGAACCTCCGAATATATGACGAAACCTGCGACCGTTCAAAACTTTTTCTAAAAAAAAATACGAAGTTTTTCAACCTAGAAAACACCAAACTAATCCATTTCTGTGATACAACTGCCACCGCGCCGAGAATGAGTTGGCAGTTGAGTCACAAACAATTCTTTCCAGTCACTGAATCGTTTGCAATTCCGCAGAATCAAATAAAATGCCAGCTATATCGCGTCACAGTTAGATTAAGCGACACTTTCTTGGGGCAATATTTTCCCTCCTGTATAATTATTAACCGTGGAAGTTTTTTTCATTTGTATTGCCGTATTGCGAAGGCAGGAAGACGCTTCGGGAAATTGCATAAACAGTCCTATATACAAGGTCCTTGTAGATACAACTTCTAGTTTGAGCTTTCTTCGACTACTTAAAAGCATCGAAATAAGTTGCGACCTTCTGAGAATGAGTGATTATTTTCCTTAGATACAGCGTCTTCCACAAGCCTGACCACCGATAAACTGAATGCGGTAGTTATAGGGAATGGTCATATTATACTGACGTGCCTAACAGATGCCAACCCACCTCCCAGTCAATACCTGTTTTATCATAATGGAGTTTACTTTAAGACAAGTCTGACGGGGAAACACCTGATCCCGAAGGCTAAGTATTCTGACGCCGGAACCTATCTTTGTGCACCACTTAACAGTCTGGGATTTGGAACGAATGGCTCGGTCATTGTTTCTGTCTATGGTAATTATTCAATGTATCTTTGTTTATTTTTCTTCTGGCAAACTTGACTAGCTTATGTAGCTTGCGGTATTGTTGCAGCTTGTCACGAGGAATGAACCGTGTGCTACGCAGGCTATACTCCTTGATCAAAACGAGTAAGGAACTGTAGCAATTTCACGCGTACGTAAATGGAGTATATCTTCCAAAGAATGTATAAAAGTTGAGCCGTGATATCAAGCTGTCCACCATCAGTCAGATAAATAAAATGCACGTTAACACTCCTCAAGTTATATGTGTTACAAACAAATCGTTAGCGTTGACACCATAAGCTATCCTTAAAGTGCTTTATCACTATATCTCTTAAACTTACATAAAAAAGTTAAAAATTTCTTTAAGACAGCGAATATACCGTTTTACAGTTATGAGCTTAGTACCCTAGCCTCTGAGTGAATGTGAGGCTGAGGTTGACCTTGTTCTGATACAAATCTCTTCTTATGAAAATAATGCGAAAAATAATAGTTAACGTTGTATCAAAACAAGGTCAACTCCAGCCTCGTTTCCACCTGTAACTGTAAGGTGGACTATTTAATCATGGGTAAAACAACCTACTTTAAATAGATTACTTTTCCAATACAATGATTTTTAAACCTCTTATCCATTTCTAGGTGCTTTGTCGATCATTCGCTTCCCGCAAAACAAAACTGTGACCGAGAACGGAAGCGTAACATTTTTCTGTAATGCGACTTCCTATCCTCCACATGCAATTCTTTCACCGCACATCACGTGGAATAAGCTGGGAGATAAGAATAAAGTGTTTCCACCGGGAGAGCAGCTTGTTTTACAGAATGTTGGTCGGCACGATGGAGGAACGTATGTTTGCAAGGCGGAAAATGGACTGGGATTTCCCGACACAGCTGATGCTGTTCTGAGTGTGCTACGTAAGTACATTCATGCTATTAATAAAAAAAAAAAATATGCGAAAGGAAATAAGACTTACTGAGGCTCACTTTCACCTTCTTGTTTACATAACAACGTCAGTTAACAGTGTCAGAGGATTTTTCGCGAGAGAGCTTGTTTGCCATATCCTTGATACTTCAAGAATGGCAAATGCAGCGACATCTTCATTATGGTTCTCGACATTTGTGGAGTAAACACATCCGGCAGTTGATAAGACGGTATAGAGGGCGTTTGTGGCGGCGCAGGTGCTGCTTTCGTTTAATAATTATGATAGTTGTGAAGTATCTAATACATTCAACCCCATTGTCCATCCTCTTCAGATAAACCTTACGACACTAAACTGGAGGCTTCAGTTCCAGACAACATTGGGGTAATCAACTCGTCCATCGGGTTAACTTGCACTGCGCATGCCAACCCACCTGTTACCGCGTACAACATTTATCACAGTGGCATCCTGGTTTCTAATTCATCCAGTGGAACTTATAACGTAACACGTGCTCTTGTAGAGCATAGTGGATTCTACATGTGTATACCTTATAATGATCTTGGTCGCGGAGGAAAAGCTTCTCTAAACGTTAGTTTTGTAGGTAAGCTATAAAGTCAGAAATACGCCACTTGCACTAAGAGGAAACGTGACCACTGCTTCCTTTAAACAATGAGTTGGAATCTTGCTGATGCCAAAAATTGACAGAGCACATAAAAGTTATCTTATGCCTGAAATTTGAGAGGAAACGAATTTAAGGGAGATATTTTTTGGCACTTTGATTTTTCAGCAAAGTAGTATGATTTGTACTGGCCGCCATGTTCGAGTGCATTCACTTGCCCTCCAACAAGGCGGCCAAAACTACTCTTTGCTTCTGACAGTTTCGCTCAGATGTGCGGTAAACGTTACCACATCATCTTTTCAACATTTGCCTTGAAGTTTAAGCGCAAAATTTGTGTTCAGAAAGAGGTAATTCGTAAATTTAAAAATCACATTTTGGTCACGTGACCAGCTACAAACTTACTCATTTTAAGAAAATGGTGCGGGTTTGAAAAACCAAATCACTATTATTTTGTTTAAGATATGACCACTAATCGTTTTTCGAAAGCAAAATCATATAAGTTTCATTTTTATAAAAATGATGTCACAAGACCTCCTAGTGCAAATGGCCTATTGTTTTGATATTGACGTACTGGAAGTGAAGTGAATTAAACCAAGCTTTTCACCCTTAAAATAAAGATGAAATACCTTGGGCCATCGTTTTTAATCGAGGATTATATGGTATTGCCATGGGGCACCCCCATACCATTCACAAACCAAAAGCTTGGAGAAATACATAGCCTTCCCTTAGCATTAGACAATAGAGTGGCAATAGAACAAGGCAGAGATATATCTATGAGATTGATGTGTAAGGCGATAGTCCACATCAACTCCACGTAATACACATATGGGCCAAAGCTCTTCCCGTATCATTACCAAGCTTGGACCATATATATCCCATACCATTTGATTTCATAAGGGTTTATATTTTAAAACGGAATGTTACCTACAATCCACCTTTGAGAGAATAACGGCAGTCCGCCCCGCTACATCAAAAAATAAATTTTGAAAATATAAAAGCGCCAGTTATGAGTATTTGACCACAAGTCCGTTATTCTTCTTTTACAGGTCCCTGTGGTGTTAAGCGGGTTCACGTTTCTTGGTCGCCGCAGATCGTAGGAGGAGTGGCCGCTAAGCCAGGAGAGTGGCCATGGCAGGCTCAGTTAAAATACTCTGACGATGGTGGAAACTCTTATCACATCTGTGGTGCATCCATTCTGGATCATTACTGGATTGTTACCGCAGCGCATTGCGTTGTGGGTAAAAATACAACTAGTTTGAATGTCACTGTTGGTAGGTACTCTGAACAGAGAGATATCGATAGAATGCATTCGATTAGCCTGCTTGGCAAGCGTCGAAAAGGCCCTGGGGGACTCCCATATGAAAAGGGCGGGGATGCTCGTCGTCTTGCTTAGGGGTGTAAAACTCAGATTTTGGTCTCGCTTAGGGTGTTCTGGGCAAAAAGACATAGCCCTAAAGGTCTCTTCTAGGGTTGCACTCGAAGAAATATTGAAAAATTATATATCTTAATTCGTTTTATTTACTCGATTCATGTGCTCAAAGTTTAAAATGATCGCTTTTAGGTGCCACGCCCAGATTGGTCTCCTTTAGGAGTTTACTTCAAAATTTCCGACGAGCATCCCCGCGCCTTTCATGTGGGAGTCCCCCCGGGGCGAAAAGGGTGGGGCAGGCTAATATGCGATCTGTTTGTGGCCTTCCTTTCAAAACAATGTCTGATGTGAGCAACACATACCCAAAAGACCTATTTTCAAATGAAGGGTAGTGTAGGAGAAATAAAGTTCAGCGGTAGTCGAAACTGACTTTATATCTTACAAAGGTAATTTACCGCTGAGAAACTTTCAAGTTTGGGGAAACAAGAGCAACATATGTAATGGAAAATATTTTTCATCGTAAATAATGTGTAGTGTGAGCTTTATCTGTTGTCGACTCTTGCTTATAGAAACGTTTTTGTAAGGAAAAAGAAAAGAACGGGTTTCCACCGTAGTCAAGGTTTCTCCTTCAGTTCTGATAACTATTTAATAATCATAAATTGTGGCATTTTGAAATTTCTTTCCGTTAATCCTCAGGAGAACTTGTCAGAGGAGTTTTCGAAGGAACTGAACAAAACCTCGCCGTAGAAAAGATAATCGCTCACGAAAACTTTAATCATCATACTCTTGAAAACGACATCGCTGTCATGAGCCTCAAGCAGGCAATTCTCTTCAACACACATGCGTCACCAATTTGCCTACCCAAGATGGACTTCCCTATTGGCACCACTTGTTACGTCACAGGCTGGGGTCGATTGGGACCTCTTGGATCGCCCTCAGTTGTTCTTCAAGAGACCACTGTTCCTCTTTTAAATCACACTTTGTGCAAGAAGTATTATAGCAAGAATAACATAAACGTCGTGACATCAGACATGCGCTGCGCAGGGACACTTACACAAAGTCAAGGCACATGTAAAGCGGACAGTGGTGGACCGCTGACATGTGAACGAGGCGGCCGTTGGTATCTGCTTGGTGTCACAAGTTGGACTAATGGTGGCTGCATGGATCAAGGAGACCCGGGAGTGTTTGCCGATGTTTTGTTCTTCAGGAACTGGATTGAAAACAATATAAGGTCAAACACGAGAACAAGCGCTTAGATTTATTGGGAAGTTTTGAATAAATGGCAGGTGATCAGAATCGAGATCACGCACTAAGGACAGCGATAAAATTTACACTCAAGTCACCAAGAACAGACAGAAATATCTTGATGAAGAAGGAATATAAGGTGCTGGCCAACATGTCTTCATAGGTCCGGTCTTATGTTGGACAGTTGGGCGGTTGGCAGTATTCAGTACACGAGGAAGGTTTGCACCCTCATCCGTACTCTCTCAATGTTGGCCTTAAATAGCATCAAGGTATTCCCAATGGCGAAGTTGGGGAAAGAGGGGATGATACTACAAGAACGAGCATTCTCGTAAGTGGAATGCCCTCCTTGACAAACCCTGTTTGAACTCACCGCTCACAAAAAGCCAAATCTTTCCGAGGGCCTTCGTTAGCAAGATTTCTGAAAGACGTGCATTCACTGCGTCGACTGTGAAACTATAACAGCACCTACACAGGAAGTTAAGCAAGAGATATACTTTTATTTTTTTACATATAGAAATAGTACTTGTAGCGTTTGCAAAATAAATCAAAATTGATTATATTTTGATTTTATATTGAGACGGAGAATTATTTTTTAGAAAAAAAATATTTACTAACTGACGAGAACGATATTCTGCTAACACACATTTCAGTTGTCGATTGTATTTATTACAAACTAATGATGTATAGATACAACACGTATAAAGTGTTCATAGCTATTTTGTGGCAGTTTCTCTGTTCATGGTTAAATATTCTTGGCCTGTTGATCCGGGCAAAATCCTTTCCATTTGCCGTTTTATGGTGCCTCGGTGTCCCGTGACTGTCAAGCCTTTGGTTTTATTATGTCATGAATTTCTGTTCGAGTTCTACTTTGTGACATGTAATCTCACGTGGTTTCTGTTTTCTTTTATGGCGTTTTCTGTGTATGGTGTGCATTCATGTTCATATATTAGATGTTGTGCTCTTCTTTTTTAATGACCTTACATGAATTCTGGTGCGATTCCTTGACAGGTTTGTGGACATATAGTGTCTCGTTTATGTTACAGTATTTTATTTTAGACATGGCAGAAGGACTGACTTTCTTCAGCACTTTAAAGTGGTTGTAAGAGGTTCACTTACTTAATGCGAAGGTTTTTAAACATAAAATATGGAACAATTGAGTCAACATTGAATGATATAATCTCAACCCTGCAGTGTTATTGACTTTGTCAAGTTTTGTTTTGTTTTACCGCTGAGTTCATTAAGTTTACCGCCCGGTGCAGCAGGATCGACCTAAGGACTCTTTCTGATTCTTACACAAAGTTCTCTTTTATGTTGTTGAAAATTGTTAAGGCGTGGAAGAAGGATCGAAGTAACTGTGGGAACTCTTGGTCGAAAATAGAGAAGTTGGATAGTACAAGAAAATACTTTAAGCTGAAATGATATACCCAAGAAAAATTTCGGCTTATACCTTCGAAAGAGAGAAACATTAAAACACGCTCGGCGTATCCACGAGTTAAGAACTTTTAATTAAGGTATTTGCGTTCATGACATATCCTTTCAAACTTCATGTTACTGAAAACGTTCTGTGTTTTGAAACTTTTAGCGTTGTCTCGTGCTCATGGTATTTCTCGAATAGTGGGTAAGCTGGATTGAATTTCTCACCAATCTGGATTAATTTCTTTGCTATTCACTTAAGTTATACGAGGGTGTTATCACTTGTGTAAACATTCAATTAAAAAGTCACAAACCTACATAAACTCAAAACAACTTGTATTACAAAATTTCATTCTATGTTAATCCATAGTTCCAAGTTCCTTGTCAGTTCCAGTGGTCGAGGTGAGAATAACGCGTTGACGCTTTATTCACCATCCAGCTTGCTACTTGTGCGCTCTTTTACCGCCTTCTCTCTTGATGCATGTATCAAGAATCGGTCCACCTATAAATCACTTCGCTCCTCTGAAAAGCCGGACATTCGAGCGTGAAAAAAAGTAGTCATTTGTTTTAGGGGTAAAAGTTCAATGAAACAAGTGGAGTTAAATGAGCCTTTTTAAAAAATATTTAATTTATTTGTACTTTTTAATTATTCACTTTCTTATTAATTTTATGTTGTCATTTTTTAACCCTCGCCTTTTTCAGGTACGCCCGCTCGTGCGCACCGCGCGTACATGTAGGTTTTCTGTCAATCTCATGAGGGAGAGGTGTTAAAATATGAAATTGCACATCTGGGGCTTCTTTCAAAAGACTGCGTACTTTGCTGTTTAAACACGTATTTCTTTAAGTCAAAAAAAAAAAAAAACATTAACCAAAGACTGCAAGGTTATACGGGTATCATCAAACGGATTAGCGAAAGATAACTTTTCTTTCTCAGGAAAACCTTACGGAGTTTAGCTGAATGGCCTTTTGGTTGAACGTTTGTTAAGAAAATTACATGAATCGCAAAATCTATTTCCACAACTTTTCGCAACAATTTTGCAAAAAATGGTGTTGCCAATGCGAACGAAAAATCACGTCTATGATAACTATAGCCTGGAGAGTCTTTGGACCGGAGTATTCGTGAGCGTGATTCACCCATGTTGTTAGGTAACCGTCGCACAACTAAATGAAAAGTGGAAAAATCCTGCTGCAATTTGTTTGATGTTACTCTACAATTTGAATTCATTGATTATTAATGCAGGCAAAAGCCAATAGATAACGACCATTTGGTCTGGTGGATGAATCTTGATACCTATTAAAATATCAGATAAAACACCACCAGGTTTTCATCCGAGATGAAACATGTCTTTCATCTTAGAGCAAACACTTGCATTTAAATGAGACCTTTTATTGATACAGACTACTCATGGAAACAATGCAGTACCAGAGAAAACAGGTCAGTGCATAATTTCTTACTGTTTCATTGGAGAAGACATGTCAAAAAGTTGGGATTCGTGCTTCATCAGGTTCTAAACGCTTGTTGATGAAGCAAGAAGCCCGAGTTTTTGACATATGACGTTAAACACTCTTTACTTCTTCGCTTGTTTTTGAACTTTGAGTTGTTGCATTTTGAGAGTTGGAATTCTTGATTTATTGACTTTTTTCTGTTGGTACCGAGGCACAGATTGCGAACAAAAGAAACAATACAACCAAACAATAAACCCTTTACATTATCGTGTTGATGTTACCTACGAGTCTATTTGGTACCCAGAAAGACTGAAAAGTCTTTCCCACTGATGTTGGTATGTTGAGATGCTACTCGTAAAAAACAAACAGGACGTTTCGTCACAAGGTCTGCTCAAATCATTAATTTTTCACAAGGATATAGAAACCCCTAATGTCGCACACCTGCTTTGTATATGAAAGGTAATGACTCTGAAGGTAAATTTCAAAGACCTGCTCCTAAGATCAGAAGCATGGAAGTATCATACAAAAAGACCAGAAAAAGGACGCAAACTGAAAATGGTCAGGTGAATGATGACGTTCCATTTAAGAAATAGAGGATATTACATGGCCTTGCGGAGACACTAAATTTCTCTTCGAAATATTTCACGAGTGCACACGCGCCTCAGTGAATGGTATTTTCGCATGTGAAGGTATCACGATTTTGCGCGAAAGCTCACTTGGTATTTTACCGGTGTTTATATAATAAAGTTGCTCTTGATGATAGTGTAATAATGGTGAAAACATTGACCTTGATAAGCTCTCTTTCACCAATGGAGGACCAGATAAATGTCCTAGTGTTTATAAAAGAGAAGTAGCTACACAGACAAAAGCGAAGAGGAAAAAAAGAGGGCATATTTCATCAATTAAGCAACATGTCCTAAACAGTGTCATCAATATACACGTTATACTAGACCTAAACTTGATTCAGTATTTTAATTTTTAGAACCGCAAAGGCCACTAAGATTCATTACTGGAGGGGTAGTGAGAATACCAAAACATAACGAAAAAAAGAAAAATAAAAAGACTGCTACATGTGTCAACGATGAAGGTGTTTTGACAGGGAAAAGGGAGCAACTTTTTATTCTTACGATAAAATGTTTCGATGTGAAATTCCTGGCTGATACTTTTGGTATTTCACCAGTTCTTGTCCCAAGAACTGTCATTTTCAGTTCCATGGCCTTCTAGATCAGAAGTGAAAAGTCTCTTGATTTGAGAATGTGAGAATTATTATGAGTAAAGAAATCAAGTGAAACCAACAATTGCCCCACAACAAAAGCGAACTTTATTCTGATGCAAACAACACGTGTTGATAAAAATCACGTGATCTAATCGCACAGTAGAACCAATCATAACTAGAATAACAATTGACTGTCTGGAACCAGGAGCCGATTACTAATCGGCTCCTGCTGGAACTGTTTATTCAAAAACCAAAAAATCTCTTCAAACCAAACGATTACTTTGTGTAGTTACAAGCACTGGATTAGGAACGCTGCTAAGTTGTTAGTTTGAATAACACCAACTGATGTTATTTCATTTATTCCTCCTCTAGTGACCTCCGCTCTTCACAAAATTACGGCGAAAATGGGTTATCTAAAGTCCACACAACACTATTCTAACGAAGAAACAACTCTACGCCATACATTTCATTTGCACTGTTTGCTCCTCCTGGCGACCCCAGAATCCTTTTCTCGGATAAGTCTCCGATTACTGGAAAATCATTTATTCTTAAGATCATGCTTAACCTCATCCAATCAATTGCTAAATATGAGATATCAACTATATTTTGATTTGTTCTTAGTTTTAAGTGACCTCGTCACTAGGGCTGGGTCGGGGTTGGAATTTAAGACTTTTTGGCTTGCGTAGCGCTGGGTAGTTCTTAATCTGTCAAACATTTGTATTACGATTCTTTGCCTCGGAAGGAAAATTTGACGTTAGATCTCGGGTTACTCCAAAAACGTTTATACCGAGAGGCTCCGGTTTAAGGTCCAACGCCCCTACCTTTTACATAAAATTTTTGAGAGAAAAGGTACCCCTTTCGTATACATTCTACAGACAAATGGTACCCCTTTCACATACACTGTCTGGAGTGGTGACTGTCCCATATGTCCACTCAGTCACGGAGAAAATACAACGTATATTCACAAAACACGCGGTAGCCACAGTGGTTAAACCTCAAACCACCCTCAGACAGGTTTTAGTTCACCCGATGGACAAAGTTGATAAGCAAAATATGCTGGAGTGGTGTACAAAATTCCATGCAACCAATGCGAAAAGGTATACATCAGTGAAACCGGGAGACAGCTGGGAAACAGGATCACAGAACACAGAAAGGAAGCAGAAAAGATCTCTGACAGAAATTTCACAAGATCCACCCGCAGAGCTTCTACCAATGAGCACCACAAAATCAGCCATAACAGACCATGTCTGTCACTATAATCATATTATGAATTGGGAAGGAAGTGAAATAGTTGAGCAGGAAAGCGACACGTTTAAGAGATCGATCAAGGAAAGCATATTATGTGTTAGATCGAACACTCCTACTATGAACAGGGACGAGGGAGCCTATCAGCTTTCTCCCATGTGGACACAAGTGATCTCCACCCCCAACTAGGGGAGGGGGCGTCTACAGAGTGACCTGGCGCGTTTATCGCAATAAGTAACACCTTCAGAAGCCTATTTAAGGCTTCTGACACCTTTGACGATTTCCAAGTTTTGACAAAGGTGGCTGACAGTCATCGAGACTGTCGGCATCATTAAGACTTAACGACTTAGGCTATGTTTTTAGAACATTTAAAGAGATATGCACTTCTAAATATGAATAAATTAAAAAACCATTTTCACTGGTGTAAAATGCATTTATTAGCCCTTTTGTCCATTTTACGACCGAAATGACAGATTTCCCTTCCCTTTTACATACTCGCTAACTAGTGAAATCTACGTGAAGCTTAAATAAAAGCACCCCATTCAGGCGGAGCTCTCCCGTATAGGCCACTATAGGGAGTACCCCCAGGCATTGAATAAATTATCTCATCTTAACTTATCTCTCGTCCGGGACATGGAATTTAATCAAGAGGATGACGTCACACTGTTACTATGACTACAGCCCTGCGTTATTGCGCGAACTGTTGGGTTTATGGTATCAGTCACGTCGGCAATCGATCGCATTCCGTTCATTGGTCTTTCCTGGGTCACTTCACCAAATTGAACACGCTCTAAGAAAATAATTTGCTGTGAGTATGAAGACAGCCTTGGCCTTTCTCATCGCATGCTTGTGTGCAGTTGCTAGGTCCCAGACTGGAGGAAACAAAGCTTCAGTGGGAAGTGACACCTTGTCTGATGGCAAAGTCGTTGTGCAACAACTTTGTAATTCGGGTGCTCCTACAAATGAAATCAGCGCCCTCAAGAAAGAAATTAAGCAACTGAAAGAGGAATTACTTCAACGACTAGACGAGAAGTTCAGCAAAGGTAAAGAGAGCAATAAAAATTCTGACCATGATTTCTTTCACACTAGCTCACACTGTATTGTGTGCAACCTAACTTCAACTTACTGCAGATTCCGACTGGACATAGAATGCTTTAACCTTTGCAGTACAACAGTCCTGATAGCGATTCGTATCGGAACTGATTATTGCTCTGGGAGAGCTAGCCATTTTATTCTTCTATTACTGTTGCTTAGCCAACCCTATCGTGTAAAAAATGCACCTTGGCCAGCTCTTTCAGCTTGTCTCACTTATTATTCTCATTTTCCATTTGAATAAAACCCCTTGCCCCCTGCAAAAATTCTCAATCGATTGTGTAATTTTGTTGCAAAGGTTTATTTTTACGTGAACTCGAGCCCTCTTTCACTACAATCTGAAATTAGAGCCTGGGTATTAAAAACTTGAGTGCTGTGAAAATCCTGTCGCGTTTATTTTTTGCGCAAACCATTCACCCTGGGTGGTAAATTGAATATGGCAGCTTTGTGAGAAGGCTTCCTGCACCATAGTAATGATTTTCTAACTATGTAATTGCGTAAAAAGTTTAACTTACGATCGGAAAGCTAGGAATAAAACAGATTTCTCAAATTGAAATTATTTACTTAGCTGTTTAACAGTGGGATTAAAAATAGTAGTAACAACAAAATGATTTTTACGTCACTTAAAATACTATGCGCCTTGACGGATGTTGAAGGTTGATGTCACTGGAAAGCTTAATGTTCCAAGACGAAATTGTGAATTAGTTGACAAAAAGTCGAGACTAAGAAATAATGTCGCGTTCTTTTAATTTGTCTTGCTCGGTTTCGATTGATTTCTGATTACGCTGCTGTAGTAGCCAGGATAATGGATCGTTTAAAGTCACCGAGTGGAACTTTTCATGTGCAGAAAAGTTACTTAATCATAAAAAATAAAAGACAAACAGCGCTGATAAACATTGTGAGTTTTCGCATTTTCATAAACTTGACGTTTCGTATGCAATTCAACATATATTTTCAAAAGTGATCTAAAGTGACTCAGTTAAAGAAAATGACGAGACTATATATATTTAAAAAGCACAAGGGGTCTGGAAACGACATTAAGAATTTAAAATTCTTAATAGTAATGAATACAAAAGGCAACAGCTAATAAAGCATCATCTTTTCACTGCTGACGTTGACTCGGTCAAGAACCGAACAACTGATAAAACCGGACCGACATATCGACCGATATCAGTATCGAGGACACCCCCTGTAAGACAAATTATTTTTCATTCAGGATATTTCTTCATCCCTGATTGGCTTGAATAAAACATCACTTGATAAGGCCGACGTTAGGGGGAGCAGCTTGTTTCGATCGAAGTCTTTTCAGTTTGCTGACAACGGCTTTTAAATTTGTCAAAAATGCCGTACCAAATAACCACGAGTAACCTGGTCCAGTACAATCGATAAAATCCAAATAGGAAAACCAGTCTGTAAAATCGACAACTATCGATAATTCATAGCTAATATTGATATCGATATCCATTTATCTATCAATCGATAAAAATAAATGGCCACATCGATTCTATCGATTTCACTGGCTTCGAGGACAGATGGTTTTCCTAACCCCCCTACTTCCAATAAAATACATTGGAAATTGCACTTCTTCAGATGAGCGTGTTTGAAGAAGACGCGTTAAGCTTGGAATCGGCAATATCTTGGAAGCTGCAAGGATTTTGCTCACAAACTGTACCACACTGAAAACTATGTTGAGCACTGGGCTACCCTCAAGAGTTGAAATGTCGTTCTAACATGTTATCAAAACATTCATGGAATAGTGGTGATATTTTGTAAGTGAAGCCTTTCTTTTCTAATGTTTCCCTACTCTAAAACATGTTGAAAAACTTAGCCCCTATAAAATCGATAATTTTGATAAGAACCAATTAAGTTAAATAAAAAATTTATAATTATTGATTGGTCATAACTCTTCCACTATCGATTTTCGATTCAATTAATCAACTTTATCAATTGTTATCAAATGTTATCAATTGTCGGATTTTTGCGGATTGCATACATACCCAAGATGTGCACGGACTGATTAAAACGAAGGCCTATAAAACTCAGTTTCATAAATTGTATTTTTTTTCTTTAGACCCATGGATTAAAGTAAATACTGCGCCAGTGTGTTTTGGTGCGAGAGGTGACCAGTTTGGTAAGTTCTTTGTTCCATCCAGTGGCAAACTAGCCTCAGTGAAATTGGTCCACGTCTATGGTTATGTGACGTGTGATAAGAACATAGCTTACCATTAGTCTTATTGGGGATGCGGGAAGCACTCTAGTTTGACAAATCATGTAGACGCTAGAGTAACAACCTCGGACGGTCAAGTTCTTTTGCCTTCAAGCCAGTTCATCACTGACGTGACACGCAAGTGGTCGTTGATTCCTGGTTACAACTCGCTTTCTCCAGAGCTGGTGCTGTCTGCTTTCTCCAACTCTCCAAACGTTACTGGAGGACAGGAGCTACGTCTGTGGTATGGAGAAGATCTGGCAAATAGCAGTGAGGCGGACAATGGAGGAAAGTCGTGCTGCGATATTTATGCTCGTTTCATATGAATATCAGTTATTAAAAGCTATTCATATGCCGCTTATTTGTAGAAACGTTTATGGGATAATTTCATTTAAGTTTTTGATTCATGAGTATAAAGTGTAGTTAAAAAATTTCCCCATTTACTTCGGTTTGCAGTAAAAAAAATCTTAAAAGCAGTTAATAAATTAAAATAAACTCGCATTCGCACTGGCAGGGAACAAATTGAAGCAAGTAGATAACTTCAAATACCTTGGTTCGTGGATACAATCCAGTGAAAAGGACATGAACATAAGAATTGGACAAGCTTGGAGTGCACTCAACAAAATGATGAAAGTGTGGAAATCAAACCTAAAAAATCATCTCAAAATAGGTTTCTTTCGGGCCACAGTTGAAAGTGTACTGCTTTATGGTGCTGAATGCTGGACGATGACTGGAAAGATGCTGAATAGACTAGATGGTACGTACACAAGAATGCTCAGAGCAGTTCTTGGAGTTTCCTGGAAGGAGCATAAAACCAACAAAGAACTGTACGGCAACCTTCCTAAGATTACAGATACACTGATGATCAGGAGGCTGCGGTTTATAGGACACTGTTGGAGAAAAAAGGATGAGGTGATAAGTGATTTACTACTCTGGGAACCAAAGCACGGCGCAAGAAAGAGAGAAAGACCAGCATTAACATACGTAGACCAGCTGCAAAATGATACTGGTTTGAGCATAGCTGAACTGAAGAACATTATGGAAAACCGGAAGGAATGGATGAAGCTAGTTCGAGTTCGCTCGAAATAAGTAAGCAAGAAATAAGCAAACTCGCATTATCTTTCAGTGCTTGTTATGTTTTCTCGTACGTCAAATATGCGTAAGCCTGAAACTTAACCAAAGCAAAGATTTGCGATACTGAGATCGAAGGAAAAACTGCGAATGATACTTTTGATGGTTCATGCGCTTCTTGAAGATCTTGGAGTAGCGAGCGAAGGTCCTCGTAATTAAAATTAAGGTAGTTGAACGCAGCTTCCATAAGATAGCGTTGCGTGCGCTAAGAAACTCCTTGATGCAATCCGCGGTACGGAAAAAGATGGCGCCCCGCACGGAACTTTGGATAGATCGACATGTCGGCCGTAAAAAAATGTAAGCAAATCACGGCGGCCGATCACAGCGTACGCCACATCACGCCTAGTGAATCCGAAATTAGAGGGGAAAAACTCGAGCAAAACGTTGAAGTGTTGAGTCGAGCAGTGGCTAAGAGGTGGCTGAAGTGACGTGGCTGTAGAAATTTACGCGAACTCACCTTAGTTTTTAAAAAACCAAGTAAGTTTAGGTGGGCGTAATTGTTTTTTCAATGTTGCGATTTTTTATAATTTTGGCAGGAAATTTTTAGACTGGTTTTGATGTGATATTTTTATTTTGTCTGAAAGAATCAAATCGTACATCCAAAATGGATGGAATAAGCTTCTCCTGAAGGCTCTAGATGGGAAAATCCATGAAAATCCATGACCTCCTCCACTTTTTTGAAGCCAAAATAGACTTCTACGAGGCGACCTTGGAGTGCACTAACAAGTGGTTTCAATATTTGAGGGATAAGAAAAAAAAAAAAAGAAAGAAGGGGGCTCAGAAAAAAGGGGGGGGGGGTGAAAATTCACCCATTTCACCTCCCCTGGATCCGCGCCTGCTATGTAGGGTATGGGTTCGGGTCCGGTTCAAGTAAGACTTCAGTTTTTCAAGTTTTTCTTTTGCAGCTACTTTACTTGCATATATAACTGCGATGATTGTTCACGTGTTAAGGTGGCTTGACTGGATTTTTCACTGGCGACACTGATCACCACAGCTGCATCAGACAAAGAAAATTTGCTATGAGAATTGTTAAATTGGCATCAGAGTTGTTATAGTAACGCAACGACTTCACTAACTATTTACTTGTAGTTGTATTTCTCTGCACTTCTCGGTTTTTCTTTTCAAAATCGTTCACGGAGCTTATTCCTTCAATAGCTGTCTCAAAATTCGAAAAAGTCTAAGTGAAATCTGTAAGAAGTTTATGTGTATGTATTTATCAAGTGACCACGTCCAACTGATAGACATTCTATTTAAAGCTACCTTAAATTTGGATTCGAGTTGCTCTTCGCCCAGACCGTGGGTAGACAATTGTCGTATTGACATTAAAGTTCTCGGTGCTCTCAATCATTTCTTCTTCTTCAGTCGAATCCTCTTCCTCTTCAGAGCTTGAAATACCAATCTCTGCAAGGACACAGTCTTCTTCCTCTCAGTCGTCTTCTGATTCACTACTGAGTGAATCAGAAGACGATTGATTGTCGCTCTTCCCATCCTCCTCTCTCTCAATGCGTTTAGCAAGTTCTTGGATGATATTTTCTTTAAAGAATGGTAATGGTGATGATGACAATAATGATGATTATTAAATGCTGAGGACAACAACAATGATGATGATGGTGCTGGTTATGTTTACAGTAGAAATAAAATCAATGTTGTAAGATACTGATTTGTAAGTGTTAATAAAAGTTGCTGTATAAAGCTATTTTAATAGGCTGTATTTGTTGCTGGCATCCAGATGCAGCTTTTAATATTTTTGCTGGCAAAACGTGTGCATATTTTTTAATGGCCCCCCTTTAAGCCATGCATAAAAAATGGTGGCCCACCCCCTAATTGCACCAGCCCCCCGCCTCCCCCTCTCGATAAATAATGACCAGTCCCTAATGTTTGGCTAACATGTATTTGGAAATGCATTTTTTCTCATAGTAGTTTCATACCAAATAAAAACGTGTGTGAAGTCATCAGGGGGATAGTCTTAGACGGCTGCCAAAAATAGGGTTTTAACGCTCTCTTTGTACTTTTTACACCATTCTGTATAATTTTGTCTATTTTGCTTTCATAAATCTGAAGCATATTTTTAAGGTATGCATGTGGGTATTGTGTTTAGGTAACAAGAGCAAAAGCCAACGGACATGCATTCGTTGCGTGTTATGTTAAAATGTCATTTATTTGACAAATTCTAATATAATTAAATATTACCTGTAAGTGTAATTGTTTTGAACGTCGTACATTGGCCAGCGATAAGTCACTCATTGACAAAATTAAAATAAATAAATGTTTAGAACCTGTTCTGATTCAATGTAAACCGTGGTTGGTGAGATACGTTCTGTTGTTCAACCAGTATCTAGCTTCGTTTGATTCAGAATTTCCTTTCAATTTGATTTCGTAGCCCTAATTATTCATGACAGACATATGAAATTCTAAGAACGGATTTTACGTACAACGTAAGAAACCTGAAAAATAAGTTATTTAACATTTTCCCATAGACCATACTGCACTTTGTTTCTTCGCCAAAATATTGCATAACCATTGTCTTCGTGTTTACTTACGACGACTGTAATACCCAGGAGAAATTAAAAACAATCGAGTTACAAAATTTTGGGGGTTAAACAAGGTGGTCTATGTGAAAATGGTGAATGCAAACTGCAATTTGCTTTATGCATTAAATAAATGTAAAATATTTTTTCTTTGCATCAACGTGTGGTAATTCTCTGTAATATGAACACTAATTTCCTGAGGAAAAAACAATGTAATTTTGCGAATTTTGTACACCAATAAGGTGATGTAACCATATCTCTCTACTGATAATTCGAGATAAAGGTTGAAGAAAATAAGCCAAATATCACGGTCCATCAACAAACCTTCGCCTTTTGTTTGGCATTTTTTTGTCTGCGGAGCAGTTTGTGAGGAGTACTATGATGAGCATAATTGAGGCATCGTATTTCATTTGCCAGTGACGATTATATAAATTTATCATAAAGTACTTGATGGCATGCCATATCTAAATGTGTTTCTGACCGAGGTTGAGTTAAAAAAAGTTCTGAAAACAACAAAGTTCTGTGGCTAAAACTACATACAACATTACTATAATTAGTATCGATAATTTTACACGATTGTAGGATTTCGACAGTGGAAAGGTCGTGTTTTCATTCTTTGGCCAGAGAACGTTTAAGAGTCGTTACCGTAATTAATTCTCACTGCAGCCCCACTGTATTTTTATATCATTAATTTCCTTAACTGGGATGAAGCTTCTTGCAAGAAGATTCATGACCTGGTAATAATTACCAATAGATTTCCTTTCGATAATTGGCGTGTGCTTTTCCCCAACAAACCGGTTTTAAGGTACTTGGAGACCTTTATTAGTGTTTTCACATTTCTTCTAAAATTTCTCTTTAATTAAATATCGGCTGGTATATTTACCAGACTAAAAATTTATAATGTTAGACAGCAGTTCTAGTATTGTTCTTCATTGCCTCGTCGATCCAGTTTCTAAAATACAAAGCATCAGAAAACACTCCCGGATCTCCTTGATCTACACAGCCATTATTACTCCAACTCGTTATGCCGACCAAATACCAACGGCCGTCTCGCTCGCAGGTCAGTGGTCCTCCGCTATCACCTTTACATGTACCTTGACTCTCACCTATTTTCCCAGCACAGCGCATATCTGATGTAACGGCTGTATCACTCCGATTGAAATATTGTGCGCAAACGTCGTGATCTAAGAGAGGCATGGTGGTCTCCTGAAGAATTTCTGGTGGCGACGCAAAAAGCCCTAACAGCCCCCATCCGGTGACGTAACACGTGGTGCCGGCAGCAAAGTCAAAATCAGGAAGACAGATGGGCGAGACATTCGCATTAAAGATTATTGGGCGCTTGAGTTTCATCAACGCGATATCATTTTGTAGAGTGCTGGGGTTGAAATTTTTGTGAACAATGATCTTTTCTACCGGGATTTTCTGCTCCATTCCTTCTGCAATACCTCTATGAAGTTCTCCTAAAATTCAATCGAAAAGAGATCAATAGAAAATTCAAATACTTAAAATAAAAGTGTATTTGCGAGCTCTCATCTGTTAGATGTAAACAAGAAAAGTACTGCAAAAGCACTTATAGCGGCGATGTCCAGGTTTATTTTACCACATTTTTTTCAAATCACCTAAATGTCAAACAGTAGTGGATCTGCTATCTTAGTGTACTTTGAAAGGTATCTAGGGTATATAAGAAGTGGGGAGCAAAAACCTATTTCACTGGGACAGCGACTGGTCACCAAAAATCAAGACAATCTAAAAACTGCTTGATTGTTTAATTGGAGATTTTTGGTGTCCATTCACTTCCCCACTGAAAGAGCTTTTCACTGAGAACTCAACCTTTAAGGCAAATGAAGAAATAGATATTTTTTTAAAAGTAATTCTAAAACAAGAATTAAAACGCCTCACAAGTGTCAATACAACTTCATTTCCTTTCGCTTTTTTACCTTGATCATAAGTGGAAGAAATGATTCTTTTACCTACCTACAGTTAGATTAAAGTTAGAAGCATTTCTCAAAGTCAATAGATTCACCATACAATGAGCTGCAGTAACAACCCAATAATGGTCAATGATGGAGCCTCCACAGAGGTGGGGATAACTATCTTTATCGTCAGAGTATGCTAACTGAACCTGCCATGGCCACTCTCCTGGCTTAGCGTTCACTCCTCCCACGATCTGCGGCGACATTGATACGTGAACCCGCTTAACACCACAGGGGCCTGTAAACAAAAATAACTTTTCAGTCAGAATTGGCTTGTGAACAGGCTCTCTTGTGTTGGAATAATTATTTCATATAATAATAATTTATTATTTGTAAAGCGTAAAAACAACATTTAAATATGATCTAGGGCGCTCAAGGAAGGGAAGGGCGAAAAGAAGGCGGGAAAGCTCTAACAAACAGAGAGCGGAGGAGGGACAATAAAAAGGGAGGACTACAGTAGACCTACCGTAAATCCTCTATTAAGCCCTCTCTCTCAAATACGCCCCCTCTCTCTAATAAGGCCCCCTTTTCAGGGGAAGAAAGTTAGTAAGCTCCCCCTCCCCTCCCCTAATTATAATTCACTAATAAATGATAGACTGTATTAATAAATCACGACTGTAAAAATTCCTGTGGACTGATCCGGGATGGTTTATTTACTAACTGGAAGTTCGGATTTGATTATGATCCTCAGCTGCATGACCTTCTGCATGACCTTCTTGAGCTTGAGTTTTTCCACTTTGTATTCTAGTTCTTTATGGAGAACTGATGCCATCCTCTTTTATAAATTAAATCCCCCCTGTCTCTATTAAGATCCCCCCCCCTCAAATAAGCTTGAAATAAATAAGCCCCCGACAAGGGCTTAATAGGGGATTTACGGTATGTACTTTATTTTCGGCAACTTATCATTTTTGGTCGAGTAAATGGTTTATAAGCCAGATGATATTAGGCTGATTTAGCAACAGAACAGAAACGTCACTTGACAACGAGAAGGCGCGGTAAGGACGAAACTAGACTTCCGGTGCCCAATTTGCCGCTCTGCCATTGGTCAAGCTAGTTGTTTGATTTACGTACGCCGTCGTTAAATGACATAACCATTCTTTTGCTAAATCAGCTTAATACGTTGCCGACTATGCATGGATGATATGAAGTTTCATACCGGAAGGCTCCTTTTCCCTTTTTTTTTAATCGATTTGTTAGAATGTTTATGAAAACTCATAGAATAGATCGTAAAATATTGGCAGAAATCTGCGTAAAAAATGAAAGGCGTAGATTACGCTTGTATTCAAGTATTGCACCATCACCTACTCTTTTCTGCCTAAACTTTTAAGGATCAGGTTGAGGACGCATTTCTTTCCGTGTTTGTGGAGGTAAGGGTATTATTTCGTCAGAGTCTTGCAATGAATGGAAGATCTTCCCCGCATAAGCCTTTTTGAGACCTCCCTCTCGGTACAGCCAAATAGACCGCTCAAAGTTTCTATAACCTTTTGCTCCTATCCTGAAGAAAATTTATTCCTCGGTTTTGATATATTATTACAAATAGTTGGTGATAGTTTTATATCGTTCCATTGCTGTAACTAGAAGAGCAATAAATTGCTGGCCTAATTATACTCACAATCCTTTTCGTTAAACTTACCAACAAATGAAACATTTATAGGTGAACTTTCTCCACGCCCAAATTCATTGTAAGTAACACAAACGTATGTTCCTTTATGCTCAGTTAGTGCACGTGTTATGTTATGAATACCAGTCGATGAATTAAAAACGAGGACACCATTGTGATAAATATTGTACGTGGTTACAGGTGGGTTGGCATGCGCAGTACAACTTAAGATGATCGACGAGTTAATTATACCGACGTTGTCTGGAACTGAAACTTCTAGTTTGGTGTCGTATGGTTTATCTGGAGGAGAAAAAATAGTTTATCAGAAAAAACGTTTAGCCATTACACCGTCCAATGCAATTGAAATAAATGGCCTCGTACAGCTCACATGTGAATAGCAAGTGCTTTTACAGTTAGACAGTCTTTAACTTACAATTTATTCCGGTCCGCCGTTCATCCAGCAATTGCTTTTGTTCAATAGGGCTACTTATACGAGGACTGAAAAGTAAGACGCCCCTTGAATAAGAGCGCACTGTACCATTTGCACGAGCATGTCTTTCAGACACTTAAGGTCCGTAAGCTGCGAACAGATCGCATCAATAGCTTGACTCTGCACCTGAATGCAAGACGTGCACTTATATGCATGCTTTCCGTCATTTACTTTGGTCATGTCCAACAGTCCTTCTTAAAAATGAGCCTGTTGTATCTCAACAGCAATTATACCTGTGCTTTCTTCATCACAAATAGATCCCATTTCCACCCGGTCTTTTTTCCGAACGGAGATTTTAACCGGGATCATCAGATGGCTTAACAGAAGATGGCTTAACTTAATTACAAACTGGCCAATATAGCAACATCAAAAACAACGACGATTATAAGGTCCGGTTTGAGATATGTAATAAACAATCCGCAATTTTGGACATTTTCATTTGACCCACAAAAGGTAGGTACTCACGTAATACATCCAGTACGGCAGCTGCAGTATCAGGCAATCCCAGGTCATTCTCGGCCTTACAGACATACGTTCCTTTATCATGCTGACCCACATTCTGTACAACAAGCTGCTCTCCTGACGGAAACTTTTTGCTACTGTCTCCAAGCTTTTCCCACGTGATGTGAGGGCGAACGTACTGATATGGAGGATAGGAAGTAGCATTACAGAAAAATGTAGCACTTCCGTTTTCAGTTATAGTCGTGTTTTGCGGAGAATTTATAATTGAGAAGGCACCTAAAAGGAAAAAGGTAACATATTCATTGCTCTATTATTAACGATACACCACATGTGTACCATAAACATTCAGAGGCGTAGCCAGTCATTTTTTGTTGTTAAGCCCAATTTGCAGGAGTCCTGAATGGGCTTGTTGAGGACATATTAGCAGGCCATGCTAACACTGACCCATAAACAATTCAGCGCAGTAAATAAAAGTAAAGTAAACTAAGAAACCATTGGGATGGATTGGTTTGTTGGAAGTTGCGTTTTAACAACGATCAACGATCATGACCCCTCAATCATTTTACTGCTTTAATATTGATCATGTATAAGGAAAGGATATTCATTCATTAATCAATACAGAGTAAACATAATTCAAGCAGATGATCAAAGAAACCAAAGGAGACCCCTCTACGTCGAATCTACTTGAAAAACCAAGATGGTTTTCCCAGTAAATTATGTGCGTATCTTGCAAGCCCATCACCGCGACAAATTGGTTCACGTGCCTGAATTTTTAGCCTGTATATTCAGACCGCATGACGTTCTCTAGTGAATTTGCCTTTTTCTTGTCATAAATAATTTATTCCATGGATGTACGTTCATAGGACGACATTTGAAAGAATCAGTTCTCTGGGAAACCATCACGCGTTCTGAAATGGGAAAACAAAACATACAAGCTAGAAAGGTCTATTTCACGCCGCCTATTAGCTCAATTTCACCCAATTTTTTGTTAAGCCCGGGCTCAATGGCTTAAAGGTAATTACGCCACTGGAATTTTCTATTGAGAGCTGTCTGTTTCCTTTTTTAAATAGCTTACTAGTCACATTAGGCATGGCTGAATAGTGTATTTGAAGCCAAAGTCAAAGTCAACAACAAAGGCGGAGCAGTCAAAGATGCGTCGGCACGGCTTCGCGGCTGTACCCAGGGACAAAGGAAACTGTCCATAATAATGTGATGTCTGTAAAGCGGGGTTTGACTGTACGTATATTTGAATTCAAAATTATATTTTTCAGATACTCTATACATTTTCATCTACAGAGTATTTCGAGCCCGCACCTCATTTGAGTGGCAAAGGACCAACAGGCGGGTCTTTTGCGTTCAATAAGCCCGAAAATGACAGTAGGTCTAGACTGGCCGAGGAAAGGGACAGGTAATCCAGCGAGAGCGCAAAAGTAACGAGCAATGATCACACTCTTCGTTATTATGTTGGCTGCTTTAGAACGAAAACTGCTCCAGAGATATGTACAACACGGAATATATTCACTGTACATCTCGAAGAGACTGAATTATCTGAATATAATGACTAATTCAAATAGTATCTCATGACAACTTGTGAATTATCCAGGATTAAGTTACCGACCTATCACAGCGATCGTAACAGAGATGTTAGCACCAGTCCCCAGGAGGTTGATAGGTACGCAGTCATATGTTCCTGCGTCAGAGTGCCTGGCCTTCGTTATCACGTGAGTTCCTATTAGACTCGTTCCAATGTAAACACCCTCACGATAAAAACGGTACTGACTGGCCGGAGGGTTAGCTTCTGTATCACAAGTCAGTGAAATTTGATCGTTACCAAGAACGACTGGATTCCGTTTATTTGTTTTGAGCGTTGTGGAAGATGGTGGATCTAAAGTGAAGAAGAAATAAAATAATTATTAAAATTATAGGTTAGAAAATAAAAGTAAAAATACCAGAGTATAACACCCACTTTCCGAATTATTTTTAATAAACTTTGAAAGTAAGTCTTATAGAACCAGTCCTTTTATATGCGAGTAATTTTTATTAGCATGTAAATTTAACTCATTTTTATGAAAATGTTTGTATAGCAGGACTCAATTTCAAAAAGAGGAATATGGGAACTTGCAAAGAGGCTATATTTGCAATGAAACATTTTATTGTCAGTTTTTGGCTTGCATTCATCTCAACTAATGTATCGTACCTAAGCTTTTAGAAGTTTAGGACAAAAACTTACATTGAACATCGAGATTGGCGGACTTAGTCGCGGAATTTCCAACACCATTTTCCGCTACACATCTGTATTCCCCACGATCGAAACGGTCAGCAGCCGTGATCAATAGAGTATGCCCAAAAGCAAGTGTCGCTCCGTCTTTCACTCGCACCCACGACAGTCTCACCGCTGGTTTTCCTGTGGCATTGCAGAACATGGTGACGTTTTTTCTGTCTGTTTCTATGACAGTGCGATTCTGTGGTCCGTGGTTAATTTCTGGAGAGACTTTAATAAAGGAAAAACAATTTTTTTTAGAACCAAGAAAAAACTAACATGACATCTCTGGCGTTCTCTAGTATGACGATCGACTATAGTTACATAATCATACATAATTATACCCCTGATATACACCAAATTACGTAATTATACCTCTCAAAAATGCAAAGATAACGTGAGCATCGGGGGAGGTATATATTGTTTTATTTACAAGTAATTACCCTTGAGAAATTATACAGTTCTCACATTCAAATGTAATTCATGAATTACCCAAGAGACAGATTTAATTCCTATTTGGCTCCCGGGCTGAGGTGGGTAAAACAAGGAAATGGATAAAATCTCAATGCAATTTATTTTGTTATATTTCCCTCACAATCAACTATGAATTTTGATTATTCGAAACTGGCCCAATTGCACCGTTGTTTAGCGTCCCCAGACCATACTTAAAGAAACCCACCCAGAGCCCAAATCCCTTCTTTGCTAGTAGAGCACACTTAGTTTATACCTTTCTCTAAAAATTGAGTCGTATATTTTTCAAACACATTTGGTTCTTTATTCAAAAAATTAACATAAAACTTACAATTGTCAGGGTCAACTGATGCTTCAGAGGTTATATTCTCTCCCCGCGGGCTGACTGCTGTGCACTGATAGGTACCAAAATCCGCTTTATCAGCATGGAGTATTCTAAGTGTTTTCCCTACAGGAAACACTTTGCTACCGTCGCCAACTTTTCTCCATATTATCGCCGGTGGAGGGTTCCCTGTCGCGTTACAAAAGATCTCAAAACTGTCTGTTTCGTTGACCAACTGATAAGCTGGAAGAATGGCATGTATTTTTGGCGAATCTATAAAAAGTGAAGAACCACAAAGTTAGAACTTAAGTTGTTTGTTTTTTCTGATATTAGGGGGGTTTCGTTGCCCGAAGTTTTGTCTTGGTTTTGTCTACTTTGAATAAAGAAGTATACTTTCAATAGACTGTCAGTAACCTTTAACCCAGCTAACGGGTCGATTATTTAAAAGGCGTCTAACTTAAGCGGCCGTTTAACAAATCTTTGGACCTCAAGATCTCTTCCTTAGAGGGTTATTTTAAGAAGATAAATACTTTTTTCTTGTCTACTCTGTATGCTTTCATAAAACTGTCCACAATAAAATGGTGTTTAGATAAAACCGTGGCGCAAATTGAAAATGGCTTTGAACGCGGTTAAACTAGGTTTAAATAACTGGCCCGTTAAGGACTGCTCAGATCGCTAACTTCTGACTAAGCAATAAGTTTGCCATGTAATCAGTTATCAGAAAGCAAAAATTTCCTAGGCGAAGCTCCATAAAAACAGCGTCAGTTGTTCTATTGAATGATGCCTTATTAATTAAAGAAAGTCAAAACAGATTAGTGAGTTAAGGGGTGTGAATATTATCCTATTTCTATTCTGTTCAGTGGGTATATCGCTTTTTCAGGCCCCTGTGAGCGATCACTTGATACTTTGTCGGGGGGGGGGGGGGTAATTGAGGCTCATAAGGACTGCTTTAAGCTTCAACCTTTTTGCCCCAAGAATCAGTTATCCAAGAATTAGTTCATCCGATATCCAGTTTATATTTCAAACTCCTTTTAACTTACCATAGAGAGTAAGTGTTAAGTAAGCTTCTTTAACACCAGCTACATTTGAACAATTACACACATAATTGCCCTGATCTCCTTCCGCAAAGTTCTGAATGACATGAAAACTTCCATTGATGCCAAGCATGTTTCCCTTGAAGTAAATTCGACAAACAGGTTCAGGAAATCCAACAGACGAGCATTTTAGGGAAACATAGTCACCCGGAGCAGCAACGTTGTAAGAAGTGTTGGCCGTGAAATTGATTTCTTTTGGGCTTCCTAAATAAAGCAAGAAGTAATGAATGTGATCACTATTCCGCCTGAGTAAGAGTCAGGGAGGGATACAATTTCTCTAGGGATTGAATTAAGTGTTAAGATGACGTCAAAAAAGTTAGCGGTGATGCTCAGCGGTGAGCTGGCCAAGATGGAGGCTGAGTTTTAAGCTCCTCTAAACTTTGAACTTCTCACATAATAACAAGTTTCCTTTCATTTATATTACTAGAAGCGACTAATATTGTTCTTTTAAAAACGGAATAAATTTTTGTTGTTGTCAAAGTTAGTATGTTTTTCGTAACTTACATCAAATGATTTCGGATGACGTTGTGAGAAACTGTGTCTCATAACTGCCGATTCGAGAGGTTTTTACGTCACACGCCCATTCCCTGTTAAAATACTTAGAATGTATATGGAACGCTCCTCCGAAATGCAATTGAATTAAGTTAAATTAAGTTAAAACTTCTTTAACAAGAGAAAAACAAAATAAAAAAAAATGCTTGACAAAGTGTCAATGTTTTGCCACGAGAAGTAATTTCTAGACGAAGGGACCGTCATTTCTACATTTGTCATGTGGTTATTTAGGCAACGCTAAGGTCTAATACTTTACAGAGAAAATGGCAGTAACTTTAATATTTAACTATAATTCTTAGTTTCTTTAAGACCCAGTAGGCGTTGGTCTCCTGGTATTGAACCCGAAAAAGTCCGCAGTCGAGCGCTCCTCTATCGACTCAGCTAAACCTATAAACGTAAGTAGTTTTTAAAAAGCTTCATTTATGGGAATTATTTTGCACAGTTTTTATATTCGTATTTCTCAATTTCAGAATGTTCAACTTGAATGTCATTTTCGCCGTTTACCGTAATCGAGGTCGTAAATTTCTGAAAAGTCAGTGTATGTAATGAACACCAAATAAGCAAAAATGGCTGTGGCGCCATTACATAACCTTAATAAAAGTTCTTGTCAGGGGATTCCATATTAAACAAAAGCATAATCTTAATGTATTCCTCATAAAGCACGATTTTCGTTCTCACCTTCAATATTAATTGCTGTTGTTTCCATGTCATTTGCCAAAATGTTAGTTGCCACACATTCGTACACTCCCCCATTTGCTTGTAAAATGTTGGAGATAGTGATGTTGACAGACGATTGTCCCTCGAGAAGAACACGGCCGTTTTTCTTCCACATGACCTGAGGGATGGGCCGCCCAGTCGCTATGCAAATTAACGTCACAGTACCACCAAGTTTAGCGCCTTGACTTGGAGAGATCGATACGATCCTAGACGGAACTGGAAAGTAATTTGCATCGATGAGAATACACCTTTTGCAGGAGTGATTGCATCCAAAGTGTTAAAGAAAACACTCCGGTGAAGGTTTAGGCCCCTACGTACGTGAGCCAAAGTTCGTTGTTATACTGTCTAATTGATTTTTTTTAAGTATGCTTGCTTCATTCTGAATTTGTATAATTAAATCTTTACCTAGGGTTTCAGCAGTTTTAGCGCACGCCGTGTTTTCTTGAAACTCTACATCATCAATAGCTATATCACTGAAGGCATCAAGACCAACCACACCTTCGAATGTTACCTGCAAAAAGTGTCAATACACAATATCAGATTATTTTAACCATTCTCTCAAAATCAAGGAGACATTAAAGATTTGCTATTATTGATTGATTCACTGATTAATCCACCCATTCATTCATCCATGAATCCATCCCTATATTTATTTATTTTTTCATTCATTCATCCATCCATCCATCCATTTCATTCATTCATTCATTCGTTCGTTCGTTCGTTCGTTCATTCATTCACTCACTCAGTCACTCTTTAATTGATAAATTTATCACCAACAGGCCCGCGGGAAAACATTTCGTGACGAGAAGGGGAGAGACACGTCATCCCTTTTTTTTTGCCCTTCTCGGCTATTCTTTGCTATAAACTCCACTGTAGAACCTGTTCTCAGAATAATATACCTATAGTCTGCTTTAAGCTAAGTAGATATTCTTTTTACTACGTCGTACCTTGTATGTACCGTGAAAGTCAAGGGGCACTGTGGCTTTGTACCAATCGTTTCCTTGACTACCTGATATTTGCCACAAGACCTGATCTCGAACTTTCACCTTAAGAGTGTCAACCGACTGTCCATAAAGGTGGTAGTAGAAAACCATGCATGTGGCGTTTCCGTTGCCTCGTATCCATGGCGTTTCGAGTCTGGCTACCTTAAAATTATTTCCTGTTGCCTCTATATAAAAGTAGTGCCCTAAAGTAAGAGGATACATGAAGATGATTTAAAAATATGAAATTGTTTGTCTTAGAAGAAAAAACACGTTCATTTTAGACCTATGAAGGAGAATAAGCTATGATCTAGGAAATTTTCCAACTAGGACCCTGGGAAAGGATATGTAACTCATCCTTACTACCGGGTGTTTTGCCACATAGGTCTTGAAGACAGAGTAAGCGCCTTACAGGCGTCAAATTTAAAGCATCGAGGGTACATTAAAGATCAGTTAAAAAATTTTGTAAATTGGAAAATTTAGTTTGACTTATCCATTCTTTAAATTTACTGAGACAATTATACTCAAATCATTATTATGTTTTAAATAGGCCATAATCGAGTTCCGAAAAATCTCACTTTCAAAGCGAGGCTAAGTGCGAAGCTATTGATATGAAAATGATTTTTAATTACGATGGAAATAAAACTCATTTTCACAACAAAGGTTTCGCACTTAGCCTCGTTTTGAAAGTGAGATGTTTTGGAACTCGGAAATGGCCTATTATAATAATTGCAACTTACCAGTCCCTCCGTGACCTCTTGAAGGTCCAGTGTCCTTAGAAGGTGTATGACCTATATGTCGGATCCACTTAAAGTCTGCTGGATCACCAGGACCATTATCCCACCCGCAATACCACGTGTCAAAATCACAACTTGCGTCTGTTGGGAAGGAGGTATTCGAACACCAGTTTTTTAAAAAGAAAATTGTAAAGGAGTCACATCGCGCTTTTGCGAGCAGAAGAAATCCATCACTGTATAAGTTAGCAACAGCAGGTACTATTCTTCAGCGAAGATAAGGTAGAAGACTCCACCTGGTCAGCGGTCCGAAAAAATGGCTGCGTTTATACTTACCCCTCGTTACCAATTCAGTTTTTAAAACAATATGTAGAAAAGGAGGAGTCGAACTGAGAAGTGGGAAACGAATCGTCTCGTTAAGAGAAAAGACACTAAGCAATTCACACTTGGTAGTGGTTTATTACAAAAAATCTGCATATTTTGCAAACGTAACCTCACCTTTTGCATTTACTGTGTAGTTATAGTCACAAATGACACCGGCATCTTTGGTATGATTACAGTTACTGACTCCCCAGCCAGCATGTGGGCACTTTGCTAGGGTGTCTTCCGTTCCACTGCAATTTACTTCATTCAATAATATAGACTCACTATCTCTAGCACCACCAAATCTGGACCTTGTCGTGAAGCCAATAGCTCTTGGGTACCCTAACATACGGCACACCACATTTGCATCCCTTATGTCCCACGAATCATCGCATATTGTCCCCCACTGGCCACTGTAGTAAAGATACACACGGCCCTGATTGGGGAAACCATGTTTGTCATCCTGGATCTCGATGTGAATCTCTGTAGAAAGATTGTAATTCAATCAACCAACGTTTTAAAAGCAATTTTAATATTGTTATTTACTTTGAAGCAGGTTGTAATCTAAAGGGCCGAAACCGGGGACAACAACGGAACCTATGATAGAGTCAAACATCCATAAGCCACCAAGTCTCGTAAGCGACTAGCTTCAGCAGGTGACCACTTATCAAAAACACCCAGCATTTCGCAGCCAAAGCATTCTAAATAGACCCTTCGTATGTGACGCACCTCTCAGCCACTACAACAGTTCTGCGGCTAAGCCGGTTCATTCAGCTCAGCTGTTTGTCAATGAAAAATTCCAGAGAGTTCTGTACGTCTTTACATGCTACGCAGAGACGAAATATTCGAAATAATGACTGAGAAGTAAAGGAGGAATTCGCAAAATTTCAATGGAAAGATGTAAACTCTGGACGAGAAAGTACCAAAAAATACTGATCAAAAAGTTTACTCTTTGCCACTCATCCTCGGAGAAAAAGCACCTCCGACTCGAAAATAATTCGACTTAGTCAGATAGTTAGAAAGCAACTTGACAACCATCCTGTATAATTTTCTCAATCCAAATCATGAAAATGACTGAACAGTTAATCAAAACAGTTATTTGCTGCTGGATGCCTAGTTGCATAAAAGCTTTGCCCAAAGATTGACAAAGTGTCTGATCAATTCGAAACCACTTCATCTGAACACATTTTCTGGAATGGTATCAATTCATACCTGGAATTTTGTTCTTACACACTACACCAGCATCTTCACTGTGATCGCAGTCATGTGATCCCCATCCACGAAATGAACAAGAAGCAACGGAGCTCTCATGTCCACTGCACCAAAGGTCATCCAGCAGTACTCGCTGGCTTGAGTTCCCAGCACCAAACCTGCCTTCTATCTCCGCAGAGATGGCACCAGGAAAACCCATCATCCGGCAAATAACATCTGCATCGCGGATATCAAAATCATCATCGCAGACAGTTCCCCATTCACTCTTGTAATAGACTTCAATACGGCCCTCTCGATCACTTGATCCATTAACCAAGCGAACTTGAACAGCTAGAAAAAATTATTAAGACACACTGAAGTCTAGAATCAGATTCATCAGATGAAATAGAATTTACTTAAAGGTCATTTGTGTTAAGCCAAAATGTCAACAATTCACTTGCGTAAAATTAATTCTAATCTCATATTTACCAGACCAAATGGAATCGTTTTGTCAAATTGAAACTGTTTGGCAAGCAAGTGCTGTTAGTATTTCATTGAGAAGACAAGGTAAAAAGTTTTTCATTTTTGATGATGAGGCCGATCATGATCACCTAGCAATCAAAACCTCTTTTCTTTAAAAAAAAAAAAAAGAAAAATGGTGTTTTAAGGTGAAATTATGTTGTCTCCTAGGTCTTGTAAGCAGCGTTTACGTCAACGAGAATTTGTAAAAACAATTGGTAATGATATGTACAAAGCAAGTTCCTGGTTATGGTTCGTTATCCATTCCGTCTCTACTCTGCTACGTCGCAGACAGGTTGACAATGAAAAAGCAGAGAAGATTTTAATTCCTGACTTTACTAATTACATTCAAGTCTACTGTGAATTTTTTCGTCCAAAGAACGTGTAACTAACGGTTATTAGAAAGGGAGTGAATCGCATTAGATAATTTTAAGATGTGTGTGTTACATTTCCTACTTACAGGGTGTCACTGCGGGCTTGCTGTAAGTGTTATTGAATACATTTTCTTCAGGTAAATGGTTTGGTCTTGGTGAGTTACCGCATAAAACTCCAGCATCTTCACGATGATCGCAGTTATGCACCAGCCAACCATTGTGACTGCATTCGGTCAAAGAAGTCTCATTGCCGTTGCAAGCAACATCATCAAGCCATATAAAACCAGTTCCAATAAGATGAGTGGCTGGATCATTTTGCAACATCAAATGAGCAAAAGAAAGTGCAGTCCAAGCGTAGCTGAAGCCAAGCATTCGACAAACTACAGAGGCGTCTTTGATATCCCAATGGTCGTCACAAACTGTGCCCCAAGTTCCATTGTGCAGAATCTCCAGTCGGCCAAACGTATTGTCACCATCACGTAATCGGACGATCGGAGCTGTTCATTCGCATGAAAAATAATGTACGAACAGTTTAAGGTGACCATAAAAACGCGAATATTCGTTTCTCTGTATAGGTATGATCAGTGTTTTCTACTTTCTTTACGTTGTTTTGGGGAACTATTTTATGGCGAATATGTTCAAGAAACTCGTTTTTCCTTAGGCCTAGGCAAAACGTCGAACTTTTCATGAGACGAACCAAAGAACCAGAGTTAATGAGTTACGTTTACGGAAAGTTCGACGTCTGGCTCAGTCAAGTTCGTCTGAATTAGTTTGGATCGTCCAACACGTTCTATGGCTTCTGCTTCGGACGGATGAACGTTGATCTTACATGCGACTAACTAAACTAATAAATTAAACATTTGTATGATAATGCATTTAGCCTCACTTGGGAGAAATTCATTAAAATTGCATTTTGGTCTGATTCAGTTGATTCGTTCGATGCGTCCTAAGCTCGACGTCTGAACCAACAGAGGATCTTAATTCAGTTTAGGTCGATCCAATTTAGAGTTTGGTTCGTCTCATGAAAAGTTTCGGGTTTGCTATAGGCCTTGGAGTATTCTTTTAAAGTAAGTAAACAATACTTACGTTTCTTTTGACAAATTACCCCTGCGTCCTCTTCATGATAACAATTGCTTGTTCCCCATCTCCTGAATGAACAATCAGCAATCGACGCCTCGTGTCCACTGCAAAATAAGTCATCCAGCACTATTTGTTGGCTCTCGTTTCCTGCACTGAATCGTCCTCCTTCACCCTGCACGGATAACGCCCCGGGAAAACCCATCATTCGGCATATGACATGAGCGTCACGGATATCGAAGTCGTCGTCGCATACAGTTCCCCATGCACCATTGTAGAAAACTTCAACACGCCCCTCACGTTCATTTGATCCATTGGCAAGACGGACCTGAACAGCTGCGAAAAAAGTAAATAAAAGAAGAATTATTACATGAGCCGAAATTCACGACATTAACCTTTATTGTCCAGTCGCCTTACAGACCTTTACCAAGCCACTAACACAACTTGAAATCCAATGGCGTTGTTGTTTTTTTGTGGCTCTTGCCTTAAGGGAAGGCGATAGCAACTATGATGCGGTGCTGTAAGTTTATCGGTAAATATCCATTGGAAACTCAATACAGCGACAAAGCAAATTTGGTTTTTTTTTGTGAATATACATAAAGGTTGATTTCACGCTTTTAAGACTGAAATTATTGTCTCGTTAATTTTAAACGCGAGAGTTTGAATAGTTATAGGCTATACACTGAACTGACGCAAACAAGTCCTAATTTTCATTAAGTGTTAGAGAGTATGACCATCTTTTTTGTCTTTAAAAGTGCGACACGTGTGACACATTAAATGACAAAATTGTCAACTTTTAATTTAATAGACCATTACAGATTTCCCCCGGGCCTCTGTTTCAAAACGAGGGTAGGTACTCAGCCTTTGATATGGAAATCATTTTTCATTCTCATGCAAATAAAACTCATTTGCACAAGAAAGTTTGTGCACCTAGCCTCATTTTGAAAGTGAGGGGTTTTGGAACTCGGAAGTGGCCTATTGCATCGATACTGCCAAAAAATACATTCTAGCTTTGGTGGGTCAACCACCGGACCAAATCTTTGCCACTTAGCTACATATTTTAAAAAATTTTTCTTTTTCAATGTGGCTACAATAAAGAGTGATGATCATCACAGAAAAACTTACAGGTTGGTCGAGCAGCCTTATTACTGGGGTTAACCGTACTTGCTGCTATATTATCTGGCCTTGGTGTATTAGCACACAAAACTCCAGCGTTCTCCACGTGATCACAGTCATGCACTAACCAGCCATTGTGACCGCATTCGGTAAGAGAACTTTCATTGCCTAAACAAGCCACATCGTCAAGCCAAATAGGCCCTGTTCCAGGGGTATTGTCAGGATCCTGGTTTATGATGAGCTCTCCGTAAGACATAGAGGTCCATGCATATGTAAAGCCTAGCATTCGACAAACTACAGTAGCGTCTTTAATATCCCAGTGATCATCACAAACTGTGCCCCATGTTCCGTTATGGTAGATTTCCACTCGACCAAGATCAGCACTCCCATCTGCCAATCGCACTAATGGAGCTGTTAGAAATTAAAACATAACTTTTGAATGCAAAAATAGCAATAAACCCTCAAATATAAGCGTAAAATGGGTCTGTTGAATACGATATTTGTGAGTGGGTAAAAGAATCTGTTTGATGCTTTTAAAGCATTAGCCATTGACGGTTTTTGAAAAGCCTAAACAGTAGGCTTTAGTATATCACGTCAGTATTTTTCATTATTTGTTCCCAGAGATACACAGCACTTTCCTGTCGCAAGAATCGAATAAAAAGTGTCATATTTTATGAAAAGAGGAGTGATTTATGTAAAAAGGTAAATAAGAAATAGCTAGAAATAATCTAAATATCACAGGAAATCATTTATAACCTGCGTATATCCAAAGCAAAGTCTGAAAGAAAGTCACTTTCCCATAGAGCTTTCCCACTAAATCCATCCATACATCCATGATTAAACAGAATCGGTGTCAAAATTTTAACCTTAGCAGTATGTTTGTCATATACGAACCAAGTTTGTATGACCATGGTTTGTATTTACTTATAGGTAATCTATCTGGTAAGTTATACCGGGTAACTGAGGGAATGTCATTCGTGCGACCTATCGCTTGGATTTTTAAAGCTGTTTCAGTATTTTCAGCGATTGACACAAAAAATTCACATTATTTCAGTGTCAATGTATTCAGTACGAAAGTACTAATTCGGGACATTATTTTACGTCTCCTACTGGAAACGGGACCGCCATTTTGCGTGGACATTCGAGCCACGCGAAGGTCTAGCCGTTTGCCGGGCAAAGGCCGCAACACCTTCATTTCTCAGTAATTAGACCCTGAGTATTGGTCCTGCCCCGGGAATCGAATCCGCGAACCCTTTTATTGTGCAGGTGACAAAGTCCAAACAATTATCTTCTTTGTGTAAACTTACCAGCCGGTGTAGTGGAAGCAACTGAGCTTGATGAGACCACATAAGAAGAACTTGGAGATATCGTTGTTTCTTTACTATAATGCGGTAAAGGTTTATCAGTCGGCGGACTGTGACATATTATTTCCGCATCTTTGGTGTGGTCGCAATTAGTTACACCCCATCCTCTGTGGCTACATTCTGACAAGGACTCCTCTCGTCCATTACAGTTAAGTCCACTCAACCAAACTGGGCCAGTCCCACCTTGGTATTCAGAGCAACAGGTGGCAGACCACGCTCCGGAGTAGCCTAACATTCGACAGACAACCGATGCATCCGGGAGATTCCAACCATCACGACATATGCTACCCCAATAACCATAGCGGTATACTTCTACTCGACCTTTGTTAGGAGTTGTGCCACCGACAAGACGCACTGCTATGGGAAGATCTAAAGAGAAGACGAAAAAATCATTTCTACACTAGTTAAAATCATTAAGATTACTTTTATTATATGTTTTTTGTTTAGGTGAACTATCGGTTTAACGGTGGAGTACTTATGGGGTCCGCACACAAGTATAATGTAAAGACCTCGTTGAGTTAATATGAAAAAGGCAAAGACAAGCCACGCATGTTTTAATTCGTTTGTGATTTTTTGGGGGTGGGGGAGCTACAAAAAGAAGGAAAAAATAATTTAGACAATCATGAGCTTTGTCTGGCTCTGTTTTGTTTTAATTAATAAGTTATGGAATTAATTCCTGCATCTCGGAGTTTTATTTCAAATCGCACAATGTTAAATACCCAATTAATCATTTATATGAAATAAAGAAAGAAAGTGAGTTTTAAAATGAAAGTAAAAAATGTTTAATATCTAGGATAAAGTGGTTGCTTGTAGTAGATAACCAGATTTGTAATTCGTTAACCACAAAATTCCCTACCTTTTATATCGACTTGAATTATACTCTTTGGAGCTGCAAAGGAGCTGAGAAATGTACAGCGAAACCGAGTGCCATCGGTGTCTGTGACATTGTTCAATTTGAGTTTCATGTCACTTCCAGGGATGATATTGAAAGTATCTTTATTGCCAACTTCCTGGAAAGCTCCACCAGAAAACACCTTAACTGCCATAATCTGCCATCGATTGCTGTAAAGGAACATTTCGCGTTCCAAGACTATTAAGGAAAATAGATTCGCTTTTTCAGTTTCTTCTCTATTTAATGACACCGTCCATTCTAGTATGGCGGGAGATCCTCTGCGTACTTCGGTTGGTGGCTGTACACTCCATTTGAACGAATCTGTTTTAGAATAAAGATACTCAGTTTCACTCCCAAGTTTACTTGAATTACCGTAAAATTCCGAAAATAAGCCCCTCCATGTATGAGCCCCCCAAACCGGCAACGCGAAAAACCCTCCGTTAAATCGCCCCTCCAAATATAAGCCCCCCGGGGGCTTGTACGTGGAAAATTGCCCTCAAATACAAAGTAAAACAAGCAAAAAAGGAAAATTTACTTCCAACTATAAGGTTAGCCCAATAAATTTTGAAACGCAAATTTCTCTCCGTAGATACGCCCCTCCGAATATAAGCCCCTCAAAAAGGGCCTTTGAAAAATATAAACCCCGGGGCTTATTTTCGGAATTTTACGGTATACCTCGTAGTAACAATACTCTAAGCACTAAAGAATTAGTGTGTTTATTTCCTACTCCTCAACATGAGTCAGTTGATGCTATGTCAGTTCTCCCCTCTTATTCTAGGATTATTTTATGCACAATGTTCAAAGTTTGTGGAATCGCGATTCTCGGGGAGAAACGGGCTTTGTTAAGGGTTTTAACAATATGTATTTTAGGTCAAGAGCTTGAATTGCTCAGAAGTGTTAGATAAGAATCTTCTCTCTCCCATGACTAAAGGGGGCATACACCCAAGAAAGCGTTTTTAATATTAGTATAACGTTTGGATAATTAAAAAATTGAAATTGGAATAGTGGGTCTTCTTAGGGATGCTACATATACGATTCTGTAGATTCGTATAAGAACTCAAAAAACGTAAAATTTGCCGGGTCAAATTCTAACGGTAGTGTCTTCCGACTAACTGTTATTTCTATGTACTACTTAATGTACGTACTGGGAATTTATGAAAACAACGACAATATCGAGATTTTTAAATAAACTGACCTGTGCTTTTTACATAAAACAAAAATAGCTTTAACTCGGGATCTCTTTTAAATACTCTGTGAGGAACCATGTAAGTTAAGTTAAAATGTGCTTTATCCGTCACTTGTCCTGGTCGCGGTAATGGGCAACGATACATTCAGTTTTGATAGTTATAATTTAAATTTCATAACTGATTTCCACGTTCGACGTTTCTTTGATTACATTTTCTATATATCCAGGTCTTGTCATGACATATTAACACAACCTCTGCAAGCGTTGAGTAATTGATTATTGCTGCATGAACAATAACAAACCAATATTGATTGACTGATCATGCCTTGAACGCCGAAATGCAACTTTAAATTCCGTCATTATCTAAACCTTACATTCTTTTAAATGTCCTCAAACGTTTCTGAGAAAAGCTAAAACAGATTTGAAAGAAATGTTGTGGGTATTATTTTCTATTATTGAGTGTCATTTTATTGACCATCTCTCATGCATGAAAAAACTTCGAAAGTGCATAATCAACACTGAACTCTCTATGCTAAAAAGTCTCAAGAGAGTAGGTGTATTAAACCATAGTTGTCTATTTGTCTGAAATGTTTATAGCGGACTCTTTTTTACTTGAAAAATTAACCGATTGCTATTTTTAACAACTGTGTGTAGTGTCCTAAAAATTAAGCAGCGTTTTTGACGTTAACACACACAAACAACTTTTTTGCGGTTAAACGATCGAGAAAGAGGAACGAATATTACATTGAATACCGTCTAGTTTCCTAGAATTGTTTCAAAGTATATTTTTTTCGGTGATACCACAGGATTTTGAGGATTCTTACGACTATGAAAAGTCTTTTTGCTAGTATTGGGTGAAAAGTAGTTCCTATATTTCAGCTAGTTAACAAACACATATCTCTGCATTCCTTCGCATGATCCCTTTCATGGAATTTACATAGTCAGTCGCAAGCTTTCATATTACCTGATAATGTAAACACAGAAAGTAGTAGTGCAAACGCCAGGAAATTGTCCATCACCACTGCTATGGGATTGAGCGAAAAGTGCAAACACAGTATGATTTGTAATCTAATCCTTTCTGACAAGCAACTCGAGTTTATGACATCAAAGTAAACGAATAAACTGCCTGACGTAATTGACAGAGTATGAATAATGATCAACCCTGGAATGTTCGTTCACGCTTGCCGCACATGAATAATGGCATCTTTTGAATGAGTGACGTAATGCTATACTCCTTTTTCGCTTAATTTGGTGGGACGTCTACGTCAGCTCCCAGCACAAAGAAGTTATTATCCTGTTATTGTTGATGATGATATTTATCTCCTAAAACGTGTATTGTCGGTTGGCCTCCTCTTACCTTATTTCGACAGTCCAATTTCCTATGGCGAGTAGGGGGACGGGTCATCCATATAAAAGCAAAGGGAAATTATTGTCTCGGCGTGGCTAAGGTTTAATTTGACCACTTTAAGAGACCAAACTCCAACACGTACGACCCCAAGCGATAACTTTATAGGTACAAAAGTATGGCCTTCTATACTATCCTTAACATTTGAGAGAGAATAATTAAAACGCTGGTATTTTACCCCTAAGCGATACGACGAACATCCCCGCCGTTGATAAGGAGAACACCGTATATTAAGGAAGTTTGAATGCACTGAAAAGTAACCATACGGCATTGTGTAACTCCAACCAGTACTTAATTTCGAGCCAAGAAGCTATTTTGTGCTTGCTTTACTATAATCGGCAAGGATAGTGTGGCTGTGTTTAAAGTGTTAAAAATCCATATCTCTATATTGGGCACATGGGAAGGGAATTTGGCCGCCGGAAACAGTGCTGACGGACGGCGGAAATAACTTTTTGATACAAGTATGCCTAGGCAGGTGAGGCGAATATTGTCTAAAAAGACCAACTGTTTCAAATAACCTTACTTATTGACAATAGCACAAAAGAAAAACGTCTTTGGAAATAGGCAATGAGGATTAGGAGAAATTGAGGGATGTCTGCGGTAGGAGCGCGTGGTATGAGTCAGGGAACGGGTTGTGAGTAGCACTAAGAGGTATTTTAGCATTATGGAGCATGTTATGTATACCGAATTCGATGCAAACCACATGTAAATGTCACATTAGCTGAAAGGTGGTAGTGACTTCCTCATTGTAAACCTTCTTTTTTAGTTACCACATAGCCACATCTTTTATATATGAGTTAAAAAAGAAAAAAATTGAAATGGGTATGGTGAGTCTCCTGCTGTTGACTTTGCGATCGAATAACTTTCCTCAATCAAACTCACAACCCTACTAATCACTGAATGTACTTAATTAAAGAAATGTTTATAGATAACTTAAATAAACGTGCCAGCGCCCAACTGCGAGTTTAAGGTGACTGTACTGAATAGTCCGACCCAAGCATATATGAACAGATCATCGGTGAACAATTTCCCTTGCCATTCTTAACGGTCAATGCCACCATTTGCAACCAGACCGTCAGTTATGGTAAACGATACAATTATCACTGGGTTCAGCAAAGGCCCTACAATTTAAGTTTTTTTTTTTATTTCAGCTAAGGCGTAATTATACAGTTTGCTTTGCCAAGCTTGAATAATAATGACTCAAAGTCTCAAAGTCTTCAGAACTAACTGGCGCTGACCAAATTTGAAAGATTTAAGCAATATACCATCGATTTGATAGTATATTGACTTGGAAACGAGGTTGATCGATGATATATTGATTTGGCAACAAGGTTGTAAGGGCAATAGACCATCGATCAACCTCGTTTCCAGGTGCGGCCTCCCAGCTGTTTATTCACGAGCTGGGTTAACTAAAAAAAAAAGTCCACGCCGCTATCCAAATAAGAAACAGTTTAATTTTTACGAAAACGGAACGAAAGGAAAGCAAGAATACGCAAAATATACTGCTCGATGGATGTTATCTACTTTTTGAGAAGTAAATGCAAAAAAGAAAAAAGAAAAAAAAAACCTTTGTTTTAATATCATTCTGAAACTGTGAAGAGAAATATCGCAAAGGTAGAAGAAAGGCTACGAGGAGGTAAGCTTTGCTCAGAACTTTATGAGATTTTGAATGAATATAATAAAACAACTATTGAATTCGGCTTTCGTAGGATAAGAATTATGCAGATCTCGGAGGAGGATATCTACCTAGCTAGGCCTTCAGCCTCGATGGATAACACCCTGCTCGATCTGCATAATGCTTCACATCCTACGAAAGCCGTGTTCAATAATTGCTAATGGTAATAACGATTGGTTCTGTTGCAGTTGATGGAATTCTGCTCAAATCACATCTAAGTATTGTTAGAATACTGGCGATGAAGTGAACATAACGCTCGAGGGAAGACGTCATCTCGGTGCGGTCATCGGATCAAAAGAGTTTAAGGATCAATATTGTCAAGAGAAAGTTGATAAGTGGCTCAGAGAGATGGAGTCCCTCGCCGAGATCAGCAAGAGCCAGCCCCACGCTGCCTAAGTCGCTTTCACTAAAGGATTTAAATCCAAATTCACTTATTACTTACGCACCATCGAATCGTTTGAAGAGTATTTGGACCCCATCGAAGAAGTGATTCACAGTTCCTTTTTTCTTTCATTATTCGGATGAGCGGAGTCTCTTCCTGAAGAACTTAAGGAACTTGTCAGTCTACCACCTGCGCAGGGCGGAATTGGGATTCCCGATCTTAAGCGCGAAAGTTTGGAGCAGTTCAGTGCCTCGCTCGATATAAGAACACACACGTCAATTCTATTGTTACTCAAAGCTCCACCATTCCAGCACGAGAGCTGATGGAGGAAACGAATTGTGAAATCAATGCTAAAAGGAGAGCTGCTGCAAAGTCCCTGATCGACAGGATTGACGAATCGTTATCTCCTGATCTACTCCAAGCGGTGCAGCAGACAAGGGACAAGGGATCCAGCTCGTGGCTGAACGCTATTCCAATCGAAGAACACGGACTGGCTTTGAACAAGCAGCAGTTTAGGGACTCCCTTTGCCTTCGCTACAACCTCCCCCTGCCTAATCTCGAGTTACTGTGCTTGTGGAGAAATGTTTACTGTCAACCACGCTTTGTCATGTAAGAAGGGAGGTTTTGTAGCTCAGAGACATGATACAATCCGAGATCTTCTGACATCACACATCAGTAAAGTGTGCAGAAATGTGGAGACAGAGGTACTCCTGAAACCACTCGACAATGAAGTATTCAACCTTCGGTACACAGTTACAAGTCGAGAAGCGAGGCTGGATATGAAAGCAGGAGGTTTTTGGACACCAGGAGTAACGGCATTCTTTGACGTATGTGTAACGCATGTTAACTCCCGGTCCAACCAGGGCAAGTACACAGCTACGATCTTCAAAGAGCAAGAAAGCGAGAAGAAGAGGAAATATAACCAGAGAGTGATGGATGTAGAGATGGGAACGTTCACACCACTGGTGTTTGGTACAAACGGGGGCATGGGACTCGACTGTCAGAACTTTTTAACAACTCTCGCAAATAAGCTTTCGACTGAGAACGATGAACCCTACGCTAGCGTTATTTCCTGGCTTCGAATACAGCTCTCATTTGCTATATTAAGAACTGTACACAGATGCGTCAGAGGTTCTAGATATCCATTCAAATCACGTGAGGTCTCAGAAGACTTCACTTTCGCTGTAGCTGGTCTACATCTGTATTCATAATTTTAGGCCCAGATTTTTGATAGTTTTTTTCGTAGTAATGCTTGATTTTCCTTTTCCCACTCTTAAAGTATTCACAATTGTAAGTAGTTTTCTATCGTGGACATATATTTAGTTTTTAATTAGTATCTTAGAATTCTGAATTGTGAAGGGGTTTTGCTAGAAACTTGTATTTATATAATATTGATGTGGACGTTTTATTTTTATGAATATTTTACAGAAGTTTTGTGTGTAGTTTTTATAAGATTTTAATAAAGATTATTATTATTATTATTAGTATTGTTAGAATTGAATGATTATTTTTGTCTTAATTTACAAACATGTTGTTATTCAATTTGTTATTATATTTGTTTTAATTAATAAACATGTCGTTATTCAACATTTTGTTACTTTGGTCACTGTTTTCAATTATTTTGAACTGAAAATTGCGACAACTTGCATTTTTGCACAAAAATGGCCTGATCGAAGGCCACCTTTTTCCATCCATAGCAACCTACTTTCAATAAGATTGGTCAAAATGTGTGCCGTCAGGGATAAACAGCTGCTGAAGAGTGAGTAAAGCTGAGTTTTGCCGAGTAGTGCCTAATAATGGGAATTTTCCATCATTGCTCGTTTGTACTGATCTTTCAACAGCATCTCCAAAAAAAGGGCAAGAATTAGTGTTCTCTGTGCTGCTACATGCTTTCAGGGCTTTACTCTGTCTACTGAAGTTGACTCGTTTGGAGCTAAAGACTTATTTTAAGCCAATAATTTGCTTGTCCTTTAATTTGACTGATTTTGGTCTAGAAATTTACCCAAACGACAATACCTATCAGGAATTTAAAAGTTATTTAATATCATATCCGCATGGAAATGCTCACTTGTGTGCAATACCGTTTAAGAGTAAGATAGCAACAAAAATAACTCTCAGTGTGCATGCCTTTAGTTGCACATCTTGTAAATTGCTCCATGAAAATATATTCGTTCTGACACGAACGTTTCTTTTCTCTTATAACAGCACGTTGTAGATAATTTTTATTTCCCCTGTTGTATCCAAAGAACATTCAGTTTAGCACAAGAAACTGCATTAATCTCGCGATTTTAACGAGACAGTATTTCAGTTCGCAGTGTTTTATTTCCACGATCTCACTGTAGGCAAATTTGAAAAGAAAAAAACTAAATTATATTTGTTGATTAAAGAGTTCTCAGCTTCACTTTGTTTTTCAAAAAAGGCTGAAACTTTTATTTCTAGCGGAAACTCATTAGGGGTTGAAACGCGTAACTCTAATATGTTTGCTTTATCCGATCTCGTGATTATTTATTTCGAAAGTATCATATGTGGAACGAGAAGAAAAGATAACTGACCAATCAAACTTCGTAAACGGCGTGACGTAATTTTACTTCACGTTGCCCTACCTATTTAAAAAATGGCCGACAAACGGGGGAAAGCCGAGTAAGCTTTCAAAGTTGAAACCAGGATTCTTACTGAAATACTGAACAGGAAATTGGCTTACAACCCGGGCCAAACTCAACATTATGAAAGCCACTAACAACCGCACGACTTCTTGAAGCTGTCACTTCAAAATACAATACCTCGGTGACCCTCTGCGCATTTAACTTTTACTGCAAATAGGCTTTTAAAATTATCTTATTAAAAGTCTAGAATAAATAGGAAAACATATTTCCGAATAAAGATCATTAGCCGCGTTTCGAAAAGTGTCCAAAAGCTGAACCTGACATTGCGTGTAATGTGAGAAGCATTAAGCTTAAATTCAGCTTGGATGCTGTAGTATCACCATCACGTTTTAAGCTAATTTTATGAATAAACAAACTAAACCAAAACCAAACAAAAAAAACAAAAAACAATAGACAGAGAAGCCATTTTCCTCAAAATATCTTTTTTTCAGGCAAATTTTTGCTGGGCCGGGAGCTTTGGAAAAAATGCTCTGTCGTTGGCAAGAACGTGTTGCTGGGAAATAGTCAATTCAGGGTGACTTAGGGGGTTCAGAAAGGATGTCACTATGTAGCCACACCCTGTCAGTCTCTCTGCCGAAAAAAACTGATCAAATGCTCCGTCCCCCGAGCAAGTGTTCTCGATGAAACCTCTCACCAAGAGAATGGATTTCAAGTCGAATCCGTGCCTACTGCGAGCGCTCTACGCCCCACGGGGTTTATACAGGTAGATAATCACACCGCAGTTTATTCATGAGATTCAGAGAATAATAAAGTCTATTCAATTAATTTTTAAGAAAAAAATCCGGAATAGCGTGAGTGGGAAACTCGGGGCGTAGATTGTGAGGTGTATTATCTACACCACTAGGCCGACAAGCAATGGTTTGATTTGAACCTATACTGCAACAACCCCCAACAACCCTAAATTTTAATAGAAGCTGACCGTTTCGAGTCTAATCACTATTTTCAGGGCTTATCCTCTCTTGCCTGTGCTTAACCCTAATCAGTATTGCTTAACCCTGTGATCGAAACCGCAGTGATTAGTAATACTACGTTGCAATTGTGTAAACTTTTTGGGTGTCCGAGGGGGGTTTAGGCCGATGGGATGTAATGCTAACCCCTGATAGGTTCTAAGAAGTAAAAGATAAAACAAGCCAAGGGGAAATAAGACGCGCCCGATCAGGAGAGGGCACCTCTCTCTCCCCAGTCCCATGCGTTTTTTATTACTTTTCACTCCCAGTACCTTGGACCGGGCTAATGGCGACTCGGCGGTTTGTTGATTCGCTCTTGCTGCTCAGATTTCGACAGATTTGTTTTGTCTTTGTGTGAACAAAGCGAGGTGGTTCCTGCAGGGCTTTTTAACTTCCTTGCATCCGTTGAAGATTTGCTTAGCGACAGCGACTGGATTTTACCGATAGCAAATTAGTTTTGGGGACCGCGAATGGTTTTTGGCGATTGCGAATAAGTTTTAGCGACAGCACAGGCGGCCCAGACGAAGTATGTGTCAAATGAATATATTAATATTCACATGGACAAAATAGGATGAGTTGTCGAAACTCCCATGAACCAAAATAGTCCAAAAGTCAAAATATAACAAAACAAAGCTACGCTACCTTTAACTGAACGTATCCTTGTCTTTCGTGACCGGTTAAGTGGTATTTTGTTGAGTTTTGCAATTGTAGGTACTATCCACTAAAGAAGAATTAAAGGCTGGCTACAAAACAAACGGACCATCTCCACGCGCCTTCACGCGAAGCACTATAGATTCGAGAATAATCGACGAATCCGCTCCGCTCCTAATCTGCAGGTAAAGTGTGCTCCTGCTTCTTGCTCGCTGGGTCCACAAAACCCATCGATTGGAACTGCACAATAATAGCTCGCTCATCAACAAACACTGTTGACCTTTACGCTTCGATATGACCGCAAACTACCAGGTTTAATACGCAACGTGAATATTCAAGCTTAGCGACCGCGACCGCGTCCGCGCAACAATGCAGCACTAGCTATGGTAGGTACGTGGTGTAAGCATCATGAGGGATGGTACTATTGTTTCTTGGTCAATCGACACTGAGCGAGGGTCAGCTGCGTTAGTTTTGGCCAGAAAGGAAAAGGCGATCGCGCGACCGTCCGTAAGTTTTCAATAGGGCGGCCCCTGGTTTTCAAGTTCGAATTCTTCTAACGTTCGCTGCCCCGGGGGCGGGGGGGAAAGAGGACTCCGCATATGAAAGGGGTGGGGATGCTCGTCGGAAATTTTCAATTAAACCCCTAAAAGAGACCGATCTGGGAGTAGCCCCAGCTTTTTTTGACCCCTAAAAGAGACCATGTTAAAACACAGACAATACACATATTTTTATATTTTTTGACGTGCAACCCTAAACGAGACTTTCACGGCTAAATATGATGGCGTTTTGCCCAGAACACCCTAAGTGAGACCAAAATGCGAAATTTATACCCCTAAGCGAGACGATGAGCATCCCCACCCCTTTCATATGCGGAGTCCCTCCGCTGGGGTTCGCTGTCACAGCTGCTGTCACATTGTTCGTCCAGCCGCTGTCATAGGTTCTTGAATCTACAAGACCTATTTGCTTAGATTAATTAAATAAACAGTTCTTTCCAGACTCAACTTCTTGCTCCACAATATGTTGTCCAAACCGGTGAGGGAGGAAGAGGATTTTCCCCCAGGAAAAAGGCAAAATCTGGCCTCGGCTATGCAGCCGAATAGAAGATACGGCTGAAGATATGGTAAAGTAAAATTTATGTGCGCAATATCTTTTATTATTATTATTATTTTCAAAAGTCGGGGGCACCCAACGACGATTTCCCCCTAAATGCATTAAAAACACACTTAAGGCTGTCCAGAGTACTTTCGATCTAAAAATGCATTCTAAGCGGCGCTATTACATAAATTTAGCCAGGAGGGCTAAAAGCGAAGCTCTTGATAATATTTATAGTTTGCTCATACTAAATATAAAATCGTGTAACGACAACGAGACGGGGGCACCCAACGACTGTTTCCTCAAATAGATTGAAAACACTTTTTTAGCTATTCATAAAGTACTTTTAGCTCTATAGAAATGCATTCTAAGTGGCGCTATAAAATTTGTATCTCAGTGTTCGGCCATTCTAGGGGAACTTGAGTCTTTTGGAAATTACGAGGAATTCAGAATTATTTTCCCGAAAATTTTAGATGCAATTTAACGTATTACGAGGGAGATAATTTTTCAGATCCTTCTTTCATCACATTTTTGAATCCGAAAATTTTAGGATTCCTTTTTACTCGCTACGAAAAATAGCCTAACCCGGGGAGTGAAATGCGAAAAATTAAACCTCAGAAAATCGTAGAGAATTTATTAGCAAGATCAGATGAGCTTCGAAAATTGTACATGAGTGGAATGGTCATCTAGAAATTTTTAGCCAAGTGAAAGAAAATTCTAGGCAAAATTTGCTTCTCCGAACAGACATTTTACAGAAAACAGTCGTTGGATGCCCTTGACCAGAACTGTGAAAAACAACAATAGGTCTAATTGCAGCACACTTTCTTGTACATTTCCTTGCCTTTGAGTTGCATGACTGCAACGTGAAACGTCCAGAGAACTTCCTGGTTTTCACTTTTTATGGAGGAAATATGGTACATGTTCTTGTTCCCTTTTTCCACTGCCGCTCATTTTGTTTTAGCTCCGCTATAAAATTCGTATCTGTTCGTTGATCCTAGGGCAAATTGGATCTTTTTGAAAATTACAAGGGCTTCAATATTATTTTCCCGATTGAATGACCAAGAAGCAATAGTACCTCCCTCCCATAGCAAGTGTTGCATTGTTGCGCGGACGCGGTCGATAAGCTTGAATATTCACGACGCGTATTAAACTTGGTAGTTTGCGGTCATATCAAAGCGTAAAGGCCACCAGTGTTTTCTGATGAGCAAGCGATTATTGTGCAGTTGCGATGGGTTTTGTGGACCCAGCGAACAAGAAGCAGGAGCACACGTTACCTGCAGATTATCCGATGGCAATTTGGAGCGGATTCGTCGATTATTCTCGAATTTATAGCGCTTCGCGTGAATGCGCGTGGAGATGGTCCGTTTGTTTTTTAGCCAGCCTTTAATTCTTCTTTAGTAGATAGTACCGACAATTGCAAAACTCAACAAAAAGCCACTTTAACCGGCCAGGAAAGACAAGGATACGTTCAGTTAAAGGTATCTTAGCTTTGTTTTGTTATATTTTGACTTTTGGACTATTTTAGTTCATGGGAGTCCATGTGAATATTAATATATTCATTTGACACATACTACGTCTGGGCAGCCTGTGGCGACAGCGAATATATTTTCGCAACAATAAATGGATTTTAGCGATAGCAAAAGAGTTTTAAAATTTAGCGACAGCGAATAGATTTTAGAAACAGCGAATGAGTTTTAGCGATAGCGAATGGATTTTACCGACAGCGAAAAAAATTGGATTTTAGCGATACCGAATGAGTTTTAGGGACAGCGAGTTAGATAGTTATAGTTAGATAGTTAGTTAATTAGTTTTAGGGACAGCGAATGGATTTTCTTCCAACTGCTTAATGACAATCATCATGGAGTTAGACCATCAAGATCTTGTGTTACCCAGCTACTGCGATTAGTACATGAGTGGTTTCAGGCCTTGGATAAACTTGGATCAGTTGATGCAGTGTTTTTGGACTTTGCCAAGGCTTTCGATAAAGTCTCGCTTGCCCATCTCCTCTACAAATCGGAATGCTATGGTATCAAAGGCCAGATTTTAAATTGGTTAAGGGATTTTCTCACGTCAAGGAAACAGCGTGTAGTGATTGAGGGTCAAGCATCTGACTGGTTAAGTGTTACACCTGGTGTGCCCCAAGGCAGTATACTTGGGCCTTTGCTGTTCCTTGCATACATCAACGATCTTCCTTACTCAGTAACCTGCAACTCAGATTTGTTTGCTGACGATACTGTCCTTCATCGACACATAGAAAATAGATCGGATTGCGATCTACCTCAAGAGGATTTGACATCTGCCTCTGAATGGTGCAAGAGTTGGCTTGTTACTCTTAAGAACGAGAAGTGTAAAGTCCTACACATTACACGGAAGAAAGATCCAATAAGATGTCAATATTCGTTGAATAACATCTTACTACCGGAAGTGGACCACCACAAACACTTGGGACTTTGGCTGGAGTCGTCTTTATTATGGGATTATCACATTAACTTAATTTGTGCTAAAGCTAACAAGGTGTTGGGCTTGATTAAAAGGACATTTGGTTATTCAAACAAGACTGGTATCAAGACAGCTTTCAAGGCGCTAGTGATACCTATCCTCGAGTACGCCTGCCCAGTCTGGAACCCTTATCTCGTGAAGCACACCAAGGCATATTAGGCGTCCCGACTAATATGTGGCCCCGACAAAGAATATCCTGGAAGACTTCTAAAGTTAAAATGGGACTCTTTAGAACTGAGAAGGAAATATCTTAGCCTGGTTCAAATGTATAAGATTATATTTGGTTACAGTGATATCAATTGCCATCATTACTTTTATATAATTGGAATAACTCGAACTAAAAGTAAGCATGAGTATAAAATATGGCCTAAAGTTGCCCATAAAAATTATTTAAATATTCATTTTTTCATAGATATATTGATGACTGGAACTCTTTGCCTTCTGAAGTAATGTCATCCCCTAGCCTTCAGTCTTTTAAAGTTTCACTGATTAAGTACCTTCGCTCATAATTTACCTTAAAATACTAGGCATAGTGTCTTTAATGTAAGTTTATGCATTATTATTAGGCATCTAGGTTTATAATTTATAGTCTAATTTATAGTCTTCATATATGTTTATATATTAATTATTATTTTTTTCTTTTTTGGAGGGTATGTCTTAGCATGGGAATTTGGTTTCCCCCTCACTGTGTGAAATGAGTTGTGTCATGGTCCGATATTAGTCGATACGAACCCGTATTCTTGAGAAAAACGGAAGTATGGAGAGGTATTGGGTTCCGGACACGCAGCGTATACATTGAGTATCAGGACCCGTATTTTTCCTGAATCGAACTTTTTCCGCGGCATGGAATATCCGATATCCGGACACGTCATTGAAACGCGGCGTGTCAAGACCTGTAAACGTCCTTATTTTTCTAGATTTGCCGAGAATCATGGAGTGCCGTTGACGAACGCTACAATTTTTGCCTTTCATTTTCACTAAAATTCCACGCTACGGATTGTGTTATCCTAATTTATACTCCAAACGTTCACGACACGTGAAGATTCTATTCCGTAGAATGCGCTGAAATTCCACGATACGTGAAGTTTCGAGTGTTTTCACTTCCCCGAAATTCCATGGTACGTGAAATACCAGGGACTCAAACACCACTGGAATTCCACGGTTCATGAAATTACCGATGTTGAAATCGTGGCAAAACTCCCTGATACGCGAAAATTGCAACACGTTTATTGTACTAAATTCGACGATACTTTCAATTTCCATGCATGATATTGAAAAGACTGATACCGCCTTTTCACTCCATTGATACCTCACGATATGTTTCCTGGTCACCATTGCACTTCATTGCATTTCAGGGACTTATTTGTGGGGTTGCAGTATTATACTGAAAATGATTTTTAACAGTTCCGACCATTCTACCATTTTCATCAGCGCCCCAGTCTTATTCACTTTAACTAATTGCCCAACGCAAGAGGGAAAAACACAGGTTCTAAATCGCGTAACATCATTTATTTTAAAGTTCAAATACAGGAACAAAGTTTGATAATTCTGACAGGAAAACGTGCAAAGTTGTGTCAGTTGATAAATCTAACTCTAAAAAGTGTTCGAACATGTTGACAATTCATTCAAAGAAATATACAAGGTACAGTTGCAAGGTTGATTGAAATATTCAGAATGAGTGATTTCAAAACATTTCAATTTTTTCTAAAAAAAAGTTTTGCAAAAATTAAAACAGAATTCAAAGTGAAGATGTTAAATTTAATCAAACAATGGCAACGACTAGAGAGTAATCCATCCATTCTCCATCCTATGTCCATCATCACTGCCACTCCTTACAGTAAAGGAGAATGTGGGGAGGGAGGCTGCAGTGGAGGAGGATGTACTGGTGTGACAACTAGCTCCACTGCTAATCAACGACAATGGCCATGCATATGAACTAAAGGGTGGTTGGCTTGTAGGTAAATCTCCTTAAACTCTGGGGTTTGGAAGAATTAATCAAGGAGCTGGCATCTAGCTGCTGCAGGGTCTCCTTAACCATCTGTTCGCACCTTCATCTGTTTTACTAAAATCTGCAAAGCACAGTCATTGAAAAAAGTGAGCAATAACCACAATTTAGTGCCCAAAATAGTGGTTAAGGTAGTTTATTTTTGTACATGTGTATGAACCTCTTTAATACCCATGCTTATAATAAGATCATCAACCACAACAATAATAATGATAATAATAATGTGATGTTAAGGAAAATAAGACTTTCAAATTTCTTTCGGATTTCTGTACATAAACAGAAATGAAACTAGATCACAATCGCCTTGAAATCGTGTGTGTGGACCAACAGAACAAAAATTGCCTCATCACTGATATTGCATGTCCTTGTGACAAAAGGGTGGACATCGAACAAGTATGGTCAACAAGACTTAGTATCCTCATCTGGCATGAAGATACTACTTGTGGAAGATGAAGGTGTAAAAGTTGCCCCTTTTGTTTTGGAGCACTGGGTGCTATTCTGAAGACCTGGAGGTTTAACTGAAAAAACATAAATAATTCTGGGATTGAGTTGGCACTGCACTTCAAAGAACAGTCTTGCTGAGATCAGCAAGAATCCTCTAAAGTGTCCTTGAAGTTTAAGGTAGCTTGTTGCCACCCAATAAATTCAATGGGTTTGAAATTTCTGGCATTGACATACCTGCTGTGAAGCATGCACAAAAATAAATTGGGAATTGAAGGGAAAAGACAGGTGATTGTCCTCAATAACATTATTATTATCAACAGCCGAATAAAATAAGGGTACTAATAGACCTTTTTACCAATACGGTGGCCATATTGAATTAATTCAATTTAAAGAGTATTATAGGATTCCCAGGGGGCATGAGCACATTTCGCTTGTATTTTGGAGCGCTTTTCGGGACATTTTTTTCTTAAAGTTTTCTTAGAATAAGATTCTTATGGGAAAAAAGATCCTTGTGCCGTGTTTGGATGTAATCATGATCACCTTTTTCCCGAGAAATATACGGTGAAAGACCATATTTCTAATGCTAAACTAGAAAAAGGCGATCATTATTACATCCAAACAGGGCACAAGAATCTTTTTTCCCATTACAATCTTATTCTAAGAAAACTTTACGAAAAAATGTCCTGAAAAGCACTCCAAAATACAAACTAAATGTGCTCATGCCCCCAGGGCATCCTATAATACTCCTTAAATCGAATTAATTCAATATGGCTGCTGTATTGGTAAAAAGCTCTATTAAAAGCAGTTTACATATACACTGTAGATAAACTATCTTCAGATCATACGTACAGCTATTTCATACATTATTTTTTTAAAAGGTTAATTTGCACAGTAGTTCAAAATAATATTGTCTATCTTAAATGCACAAAAAATTTTGACTAAAGGTAATTTGGACAAAACCTGGAGCTGCGATACAGTGTTTTTGAAAATTCAAAGCCGAATTAATGAAGGGTGAAATGAAATGTAATGCTGTATTGGTATAAAATAGATTCTCAATAACTGCAAATCTATTTTGTCAATGCAGTTTTCATAAAACAGCTTGTGTGTTTATAAATCAAGCACTACACCTACTGGAAAACGCGACTGCATGTACCACTCCAATAAAGAGGTCCCAAAACAAAATACCATATTTATTTGATTAAGTGCCTTGCCTGGGTGCTCACTAAAGTTTTGCACCTTGAGAGTGGGTTATTATTCACATTGATCACTTTAACCCATTCGCTCCTGGAGATTTTGCCGAAAAACGCGTTTTGGATTTTGCATCTGGATCAGTTTGAAAGATCTCTTCACTCTGCACACGTGTGCGAAGAAAGTTGTCCTTGACCGTTAAAACTGATGACGTCACAAAGGGTAGAAAGGACCTGGATCCGCACGGGCGGTTACGGGCGGTTCAGGGGCGAATGGGTTAATATGTGTATTTGGGCTGGGTGTTTAATGATTTGCAAAGTTTTCACCAAAAGTAATTTTGTTGGAGATAGAGTAATTTTGTTTGAGTTCCAAAGCAGATTTTTAACTGTTCATTGAAAATTTCTTTAAAATACTGTACTAAGAAAACTTGGTCTCTTAATTTCGCAGAACTTACTCTTTTTCAATCTAGCTGGTATGGGGTAGGCACTTATTTGAGGTTAGGAGATAATTCACTTTTTTTCTGCCTATAAGGTGGAGGGTTATTGGAGGTGGGCAGTTACTTGAGGTTGAGCACTTTATCAAATAAATAATAAGGTATTCTATTTTTCTTTTGAGCACTTGTTGTTATATGTAATTACAAATTCTCAGTAACATTGACTTTTCTTCTATTTTCTGGTACAAACCCCTCAACCCCAGTGTCACTAACCTGCACAATATTGCATAGTGCTCCTAAGATGTTTGCCTAGTACTGAAAGGAAAATCAGGAATCAATGAAGTTCTCATCACTTAATTACTTTTAACTGTCACTGCTGCCTTAATTACCCACTGAAATGTAAGATACTGAGTATTTACAAATTAATGTACAGGGGCTGTGCCACCACAGTCTTAGTTCACTTTGTTAATATTAAACAATAAATGGTGTGGGATGAGGTTTTGTGATATCCAGAAATAATCAAGGGAGAGGATTGACTAAATGACATCAGCTGAGCCGAAAGCTGAGGCTGATAACACTTACTGAGACCCAAAAACCAATTCTAATAGTTGTTTCATTATGCATTGTTTTCAAGAAAACAAGGACAAACACAGAATTGCATGGAACACAGTTTGACATTCCTCTTAGAAATCATACTTGGTGCACACCAGGGGGTAGAAACAAAGTCAGGCTTATGGCGTACAATCCCTGCCAAAATTAATGGTTTCAATTTTAAATGCATCATTTAAATCTCTAACCTCGGTACTTAAATTTTATAGCTGAATTCAAAATTTTACACTCTTCCTTTAGAAGAAAACGTTTTTATGCTCGCGTCCCTTAGCTTTTAAACTCAACTCTTCTATTTGACCTTGCTCGCTGTGTATTTTCAACTCGCTTCATCAAATTACATAGTAGAACCATGCAATTTTCAACTCGGCGCTATGAATAAAACTATACACCAGACAAATTTTCCAATATTGCTACTTTTTATAAGCTTGAATGCCTAAACCAATACTCAGGGCATTTTGCCACTTACCGAGTCATATGTCAAACTCAACCATGTGTATTTTCAACACGACTTGTGAATTTTCGTTCACGCTTCAGGGATCATTGATCAAGACTAGGGAGCCTCCCTGGGTCAAGACAATAGAAGCCTTTGTCGGGTGGGTGGCTCTTTAGTCCATCGTGCTTCGTGCATATTGCACAAACATGGCGGCAGAGTTTGCACTCGCTTAGATTCCTATCAGTATGGTGACAGGGTGCAAAGAAAGTCATTTTTACAGCTGAAGCTAACATTTACTAGCCCAAACATCATTTTCAACTAGCCCCAAAAATGTTTTGATGAGCAGATTGATTTGACAGTACTTCTGTAATTTGAATTCCTCAAAAAACTTCACTTGCCCATCGGGCAAGTTAATAACAGAACTCACTAGTCTGAGAGCAAAATCCACTAGCCCCAGGCTATCGGACACTACTTTCTTTGCATGCTGGGTGATTATGGCAGATTCATGCATCGAGTGGGGTATTCAAATCGCACTACTGTAAATAGTGGGATTTACCTGATTCTATTGTGGCTGGCATGGGATCCGCCATAGCATGTTTATCGAGCGCACAGCAATAAAAGGGGTTGGTTGGTAGGCCTATTAAAATGACTTTTACCTCCTACCAAAATGTTGCTCGTTCCAATAAGTTTTTTTCCCCTGCTGGGTAGATTATGCTCTGGAAGGTTCTACAATTTCACTGAACAAATGTGATTTTTGCCACTTGTTTCACACTGAGAGGTCATGGAACACATATTGATTTACTGTAGTTTTTGTTTGTGGTCGGCAGGATTTGTCCTCTGATGCAAGAGCATTTTCTTTGACCTCTTTTAAAGCATAAAGCTTTTTATTACAGCTGAATAAGGGTTCTAATTTTCTCTAAAGTGCCTTCTGGATTTGAATATTTTAAGCGATTTTCTCTAGTCCTTTAATATAATGTTTTCTGCAATGTTGTATCATTCTGGGCCTAACTCATTTAGTAGTTTTCTTTGCAGGATATTAAATTATCACAGATAGTGATTTACAGATCCAAAATTATAAGAATGAGGTGCATCAACTATAAAGGCCTACTTGCCAAAAATGAGCATTTCGGGGCAAATTGTCTCTGAGATGCTAGCCGGTTATACTCGGAAAACTCCCTACAAACCCTTTTAATGTTTTTTTGGGTCGACGCAAAAAAATTTAGAAGGGTTTGTATGGACTTTTCTAAACATAACTGGGCTACGATCTCAGAGACAATTTGCCCCGAAATCCTCATTTTTGGCAAGTAGGCCTCTTGGACATTGTTCTTTCAGAATATCCTGACAAATCCCATAATTTTACAAATGTCATTTTTATGACGTCACACTTTAGTACTCTATTTCACTTCGTTTATTGGAATCAGTAAACACCTTAATTGAAAGTCAAAATTCAAATGAGCCCAATAAACAAATTACATCCATTAATGAAAGCTCTTTACATTAAAGCAGCCTTAACTTTCCTTAGGTTTGCAGCAAAACACTTCTCAATATCTTAACTCTTCGGCGATTGTTTCAGCTATATGTTGCTGTAATACATGCATTATGTTGCATAGCCTGTGCACAGTACAGGCTCTCTGTTTGGGGAAAGTTAAAAAAATCATGAGAGGGGAAGGGGAAGAGCCAGTAGAGAAACCTTTGAGGCTGCTATTTTGCGGCACCCACTGTGCATCAGATTCTGATGCAAGCTCCTATTGGCGAGAACACTGACAGGTCTTTTGATCTTTAACATGGCATCTTCTGGCACATCACTGATAAGCTTATTTAGCCACAAAAATACATTTCAAAAGAGCTAAAATAAAATGTTGTTGCATCAGAGGGCAAATCACACTGACCAGAAACAATGACAACAATAACCTCAGACAATCAGTATACATGTCATGACCTCTCACTTTTAAATGGGAGGGAAAACCACAATTTTCCTCAGTCAAAGCTTACGCTCCAGCACATAATCTACCACCGGAGAAAGAACTCATTGGAACAAGCAGGTAAAAGTCAAGTGTTGCCTCCCGCCCCCTTTTTACTTGCAAAACTGACTACATTAATTGACAATCTTGCTGACAGAGGATCAGCAATTAATAGACAAGAGGGTGGAATAGCCGCCTCAAAGGTTTGTCTTAAGGCTCTCCCCCTTTCCCTTCCCTCTCCTCCCAACTTTTTTGCCCTTCCCCCAAACAGAAAGCCTGTTCACAGGCTATATGTTGCATATTCCAAACTCTACCAAGAGAAAAAAGAAAGACCACAACATACAATACGTCTGAAAAGCGACATAAAATCAGTAAAGTTGCAATTTACCAAAATAAACGAAATGCAATAGTGAGAAACAATCCCGCCTTCAACCACCATGATTTTGTTCCTTCTCAAAACCGTTTACATTGTACCTTTGGTTTATGATGCAATGCGCAACATCAGTACACAAAACTGCTGGCAAGACCCTTGATGACTGCTTTGCAAGTTGTCAGAACATCATTTCTATTTCATTTAAGAGAATGTATGGGAAGTAACTTCCCACCCCACCTCCCTCCGTGCACACAACCTACACATTAGTCGGCAATAGACCTTCCCCACATTATGCTCTATTGAGCAAACACAAAGAAATGAGGATGAGGTTCGGGTGGACAATTTCATACAAAGGTCTATCTGCCAGCAGATAACTAACTAATCTGTAGGTTGAACTTGTAATGTATGATTTCTAAGAAGAAACTGTGTATACTGTCTTTGTCCTAATTTTCTTGAAAACACTGTACAGAGCTGTGAACATTTTTTTTTCTCTTAAAAGGACATATGTCCCACTAAGACACCATCTTGGTTGGACAAGCAAAGTTTTAGTTGTACATAATGCCAATATTACAAGTCCTCATTCTATAGGAAAATTCATTACAAGTCCTCACGGTTTTCTATAAACGCGGACCTTCTTGGCCTGCTAGATATTTTTAATCTTGATTGTTTGATTACGGAACCAACTCGCACAACAAAAACAACTGAAACATAATCCTGACGAATGACAAGAAAAAGGTCTTTAGTGATCATTCGTTAGTTTATACTATCCTGCGATCATCAGCACCAAGGACTCGACAAGATAGTCTGAAAACTTCAGTCGAGAGAACTTTGTGCATGATATGCAAAGCCTTTCATAATTGATTTGTTTGATGAACTTGATGATAAGCTTTATGCTTTTGAGCAATTGTTTCTAAGTGTTCTCAATGAACACGCACCTATCAAGCAAACAATGATACGTGGTAATCAGGTGCCTTATATGACGGAACAATGGAGGAGGGCGATCAGGCATCGCAACAAACTGTGGAAAAAATTCACGCGCAATCGTACTGATGCAAATTACGAGGCATACAAAACTCAACGTAATACCTGCACCTCTCTTAGGCTTAAAAGCAATAAAACAACGCCATGAGGAAAACAGCAGACACCGAACACCAGCGAATTCTGGTCTACTTTCCGCCCTTTTTGCATACTAAAAGTAAGCAAGCCAATGACATTATCTTGAAAGAAAATGACAGGATTATTAGTGACAAAAGGAGATTGCCAATCTGTTTAATGACTACTTTGTTCACATTGCTGACAGCATGCCTGAAATCCGGTGAGGATTATGCAAATCATCCCAGCATCAAAGCAATCTGGGCTCTAGTGCTCCAGCTTGCTTCAGTTTTCATCGCAAGTGAAACCCAGGTTGAGCTATTATAAAAGAGATTGTCACGTGAAGTCACCTGGTCACGATATGATCCCACCAAAGTTGATTCAGCTGTGGTGCCTATAACAAGTATAATAAACTGTTGCATTGAAATTGCTGGCTAGCTGGAAGATGGGCATGGTTACTCCTCTGTTAAGATCAACACTATAGGCCCGTAACTGTGCTCCCTGCTCTAAACAATATTTTTGAAAGGCTTCACGGGGCAGATGTATGAATTTTACAATGGGGTCTTATCAGAATCGCTTATAGAAAGTTTTATAGTTCGAGACCTCTTTGCTAAGGTTGACCGAGGACTGGAGAATGATGCGTGACAGGGGAGCTTGTTGCGGTTTTCTATGGATCTCTCCAAAGCGTTTGATGTTATTCAAAGGAAACTGAGGGCCTATGGTATGGACAACAAAAGTTGTGAGGAACTATCTTTAGCAGAACTCAGAGAGTTAATGGAACACCTTTTACCTGGATAATAAGGTCCCATGCTATTCAACATTTTCATAAACGATCTTTTCTTCCACGTCCAAGAAGGCCAAGTTGAACGCTTATGCGGATGATCATCAGGTATACTACTCCCCGTCGATCCGGCAGCTCTGGATGCATGCGTATCTCATGATGTTGGCGTGGCCAATCAGTGGTACCATGAAAATGGGATGTTAGTTAATGAGAGCAAGCACCAGTGTCTAATCCTCGGTGATACGGAGTATGGTTTTTCCTTCCCAGTAAAGGACACGTTAGAGATTTTTGGAATGGAAATAGATAATAATCTGAATTTTTCTAAACATATATCAAATGTATGCAAAAGATTAATAATCATACTTAAACTTAAAATTGTGAATTGTAAATGATATTTTCTTTCCTTGCATTTAATGTATATATATATTTTCTATATAGTTTTTATGTAGTGTCAGCTCGAAGATATTAGCTTGTTAGCTACCCTAAAATTCGAGTTTAAATAAAGTTTTATGTTATGTTATGTTATATTGCACGAATCGCGCAGCGATGAGTGTGATATCGGTTTTCAAGTGCAATTTAACGTGGAATTCCCTCTTCAGGTAATGGATTTTCCTTGAATCGCATAACTGAATAAAAATCAGAAAAAAAAAGAAAACAGCAATAATATTGTTTGTTTTTATCCTGAGCGCGCGCTCCCGGAAGCCATTTCAAAGTCAACTGTCAGAACTGTCTTTGCGTTAGCGAATAGGAAGCAAGGTCAGTCATACACGTTTGACCCTTCGACAACTTTTTTTGTACCTTGTGCTTGTTTTCACATTTGTTTTCAAACTCTTTTACATGTAAACAAGCTTCACACTAATCTTAAGGATAAATAGAGGTATTTCACTGAATTTACAAGCCGTTTATCTATAACATCTTTTTTCAAATTGGTCATTTGCTTGAGAAGGAAAATAATATACACCTTTTACCTCATCGGCGGCCAAACTGAAAGAAATGAAGTGCCCAAGCAAAAGCACTTAAAGTTTAACGTCGCGATTGATATATGGTAAGTACCTTGAAATGTTTTAGAAATGCTGTTCAAGTTCAGGTCTGTTTTGTACTTTTCTAAGTATCACGATTCAGGACGATTGCAAGCGGCGTACTCTTTTTCGTGTTTTCACTGAGGGGCCATGTCGTCTTTGAAGGTATTTATTTCTTCTCCTGTATAATTTATGTGACAATCGACCCCAGCAATTCCTCTGTTGTCGCTTCTCCGTTTTGTTTGGCTTGCCATTTTCTGGGCCGTGTTCACAAGATTTTCTTCTTATCTCGTTGTCGCGAGCGAAAGAGGTTT
>CALNXK010000275.1:202500-217500 GCA_942486035.1 Porites lobata
AGGACTCGCCTCTGCAGGAAATGGTGCGGCTGTGTGCGTGCGTGAGGTAATGGAGAGGCCGTGGGTTGGTGTATGTGTGCCCCTTGCTTTGATTTACTGGTAATTCGTGATCCACCATCCCCGCGCATGTAGAGGTGGAACTGCTTTGCGTTTCCCCGGTAACAGCTCCCACATGTGTTGTGTGGAGCTGGAGCTGGAGCTGGAGCTGGTTGATTGACTGCTTTGCACTCACCTCGGCAGTAAGGGGTGTTTGAGATACGGGTTTACCCCGTTTATTAATCCAACGGCTGTGCCAAGCTGGTGGGCCCAATAAGGGCGAAAAAGCTGTGTGTGGCTTCACTGCTCCCGAAATCTTTGCTCGTTGGCACTTAGCTATAGCTATAACTAGTATATTCTCAGTAATCGTCATCTGAGTTTACTCTTATTATCGTTTCTCGCACAGATGCTTGAAATGCTAGTTTAAAGGGACAGGTTCACGGTTCAGTCCATGCTCATTAATCAAAATGCTATTTTTCTGGCGGGACATGCTGTATCGACTATGAAAGCAATATGATCATGTCATAATGTTGTCAAAGAAAACCAATCTGCACATTCGCCTGGCAGTCAATTGATCAACTTAGTGCAAATAGCTGTAAATTAATCTACTATGGAATAAAACCCTCGGGTCAACAATAAATTCAACGTTGCTAGTGTTGGCATAATCCACTAATTTTTCTGCGATTTTAGTACTCCTCCATCCTACTTAAGGTTACTCTGAAATACACTTAAACTTTGAAATACACTCTGAGATCGCTGAGATACATATCAGTGGGGTTATTAACCGATAGAATTAATAATAAATTGGAAAAAAAGAAATTTAATTAATGAGCCTGCGCTGAACCGTGAACCTGTCCCTTTAAGAGCTTAGTTTTTCAAACAATTAAAGAAAACAAAAAAGTAAGGGGACCTCATCTGTAGACCCATTATGATATGTAGTTACGTTAGCGTTGTAGTAAAAAGGCAGCGGTAGGCAAGACAGCGCATGAGTCACCTGACGGGTGTTCTTATAGAGTTTAGTTTACACGCGTGGGAGTTAGTGAAATCTCGAAGCATTTGACAAGAAAGCAAGTCTGGGAACCCCCTATTTTTATTGCTTTAATATGGTACTTTATTAATGTCGAAAAAAAATTCAGAAATAGAGAGAGAGAAAATAAGAATTTAACGGAATGAAATTTACACTGCAAAAAATGTCCTATTTTCTGATATACTTTTACAAAAAATGCGTGCCGTAGAGATTTTTAAAATCACTCCACATATTTCTTTTCCTTATACCAAAAGCTTTCGTGTAAGGTATGGGTCACCGCCGGCTTAATAGTTTAAAGTGCCGGAAGCAGAACGTCTGAACAATTCTTTTACACGATGCTAGTAACCAGCTAAGACCACCAGAGAAGGTCATAGACGGGTCCAATAGGACATAAGAGCAGCTTTACTTGCATGCAAGTTGCATGCCATGTTACCTTTAGTTACGACTTTGTTTGCTGTTCGGAAGAGGAATAATTATAAGTCTTAATACTAGCGCCAATTCCTTATAAGGGAATGGTTGCAATGCTAATAATTAATCTCAAAATTCGAAGACAGAGGGCTTAAATTCTGGGTCATTCACCCACAAAGCCGATTAGAAAAGACGTTCAAATTATTTCCTTAAATCCTCGACCATCAGAAAGTACGAGAAGAGGAGACAAGCTCTGCATGGCTTTCACGTGTTTTTTGGCCACGTCCGCCTGTACGGACGTTTAGTTTTAATACATCGCCGGTTTTCGTGATAAAAATTGTACTTAAGTGTCCATAATATATATAAAGAAATTTGACTACTGTGAGACTCCCAGACCTGCTGTTCTCTCTTGATTTACTATTGTTGTACTGCGTAAATTAAAATCCCTCTCTACTGACATGTCTTATTTGTAATGAGGTAATCATAGTATAACAACCTTGAAGAAAGCCTTATTCTTGTCACATAGGGCCCAAAAAGCCAACAACACCACGTAACCAGGTCCAAATTTGGCCATAACATCCTTTTATCAATAGAAGTCTATAATACATGCAGATCTTTCTACCTGTGACTTTTCAACTTGAAACACAAACACTAAAATAAACATACTCTTACTAGATAATTTGTAGGCAAAATCTGCCGATGTTTCTATTAAATAGCAAAAGCGACCCGGTGAAACAACAACAATAACAACAACAACAACAAAGAAGCAAACAACAATAAAACAGATGGGTATGCATGCAATCTGACATGTTTCCTAGATCAATGCCAGTTGAAATTTCTTTAATCGGATGTAGATTCTCAGCTACGACCTTATAATGGGGATTAGAGGGTGTTAAGTGTCTCTGGAGTTTTTTTTTCTTTTCATAAAAACTGACCACAAATGAACTTGACTGTTTGCATTGTTGTTTCCGCCATCTCATCCAAAATGGCGCTTGCTGACCATTTTCAATTATTCTCACTCAAAAGGAAGTACTCTTTAATGACCACGTTAGCGGTAGTAAGTTCCTTTTTGCAAATACAAGGTAAACCTCTAGTTTGGGCTTTTATATAGTACCTTGTAAATGTTGGATTTATTGAGGCTCTACAACATTGTTATCACCAAGGAATTTAACAAGGCGAGTACCGTTAGCAAAGCAATTTTAGGTTCTAGAATATGTGCTCTCTTTTTCAGCATTTACGTGGAATAAGGCACCTTCAGATCCTGTTTATGGAATTCTTGGTGAAAACGTTACTCTGAGATGGAGTTTCAAAACAGATGCCTCACACAAGCTTCACTACTTTACGCTGCTTAAATACGGCATGGCTGATATGATCATGTACAGCGATGTGGCTGATAAAGTAGTCGTGTATGAGCCATACGTAGGAAGTGTTGTACTAGCGAGAAATGCAACCCCATCCTTTACTCTTATCAATCTGAAAAGTGGTGACGTAGCTAAATATTGCTGCAAAGTTAACACATTAAACGCCATAGGAGGATCACAAGGAAATACCCACTTCAATTGCACTCATCTTAAATTGTTGGGTAAGGTGTTTTCAACGTGCTATCTTTTCAGACAAATTGTTTATAAATTACTGTATGAATCTAAAGGCGGCAAGTGCAACGATATATTTAGGAATAGCTGGCGTCACTATTATATCTTGATATGAACCGTCCATCGCGCAAATATAAAATAATATAAAAAGTCTAAGAGAGCCTTTTGTGCGGGCACCCCGGGAAGGAACAGTGTTGTTAGTTATCTTACTAAACTGATAAATAATTTTCTACAATCTTGAGCAACTTGAACAACTCCTCACAGCAAACAAAAGAGCGCCACATGAGCAGACGTTCATTTGAGTGAACAGAACTGCTCTTTTTTTCAGCTTAATACAGCGCTTATACAGCGTAACTAACAAATGGCAGGTACTGCTCTTCAATCTGGTTTTATTTACGTGAAGGCTTGAATTAAATCTTGTTTTAGCTGGTGTGTTGAACTGTTTCGTCCTCAATTCTTAGTACTCACATTGCAATTTTCAGTCTCAACGGTTCTCTGCGTTCGTGAGCATGTTGTGTTTTTCGCTTTCACTGGGCAAAGGTCAAATGAAAAATTATGGGCTCTGAAGCTGTGGCTAATAAAATATTTTAAATGTCTTTGTCAACAGACTTCGATCTCAGTGTCGTCTAAAGAACTCCTGTTTGAAATCCCGTTTGTTTGATTGAGTAATATAATAAAAGTGACTTGATAGCGAATGCATGTACCTTATAGTACTCACTGGCTTGTGTACTTGACAATTTCATAAGTTAAACGCGATGACCATAAATTCCACCGAGTATCGTTTTCATTGCAACTTCAACTGCGCTGAAAATAGGTCACCAAGATTAAATATGAGGGTCTGATTTTACAACCAGTATTCAAAATTAGTCATGGATTAAAGGCGCTTAAATTGCTTTCCTATTTCAGTTGTTTTCCAGACATGAATCACTAAATAAAAATAACACCGTCAACAGCGCTGTCTTTTTTGGAGCAATAATTACACAGCAAATAGTCCGTACAGAATTATGAAGGCCCAACAACTGGGAATCGCAGACTGATTAGTCAACCTTTTGAGTACGTAAAATCGAGATTTTTTTTAATCACCGACGAATCACGCAAGATCCGAGGATGTGCACCTCAAGGGGGTTCTTTGAGCATGTTTTCTGTCTTTAATTTAGGCTACATCAATTCTCATTTTAACGCTTATTTTAATTTGCGTGGCTTCGAGTACAAGTACTCGATTCTATTTTATATTTCATGTGGTATATTTAAAGTTTTCTGGGTATTGATTTTCAGTTAATTAAAGTAGACTATGTTAGGTGCTCTTGTGCAAGCATCATAAAAATTCATTTTAAAATATCAGAACAAGTTTCAGAATTAGGATGCTATCCTTTTTCCTATCCCGATCGCATTTTTTGTCAGGATCCGGGATTTTAAAGTACAATCAGGAGAATCCCGACAAGTCACCATTACAATTGATCACCATTTATTCCGAGTGCGCCATTTTTAGAAAAAAAAATCGTGATTTGATCTGATGTACTGACGCACGGACCCTGTTCAATGCTGTACATAGGTTGTCAGCGTCAATATATGATAATGAGTTTAGTGCCAACGGCTTTTTTACTACCTTGTGCTTGCTGCTAAAATCCTAAAAAGCGATCATTTGTATTTTAGTATTTTCCCATTATTTGTGTGTTTTTCTTTTGTTTTTGCGAATTCTAGCCCGTCCTTCGATCACATCGGCAATCTCAAGCAATAGAACATTAAACGAGACTAATGATGTAACCCTGTCGTGTACTGCAAGTGGTAAACCCCCTCCTAATGTCACGTGGACAAAAGCTGATGATGTGGGTAATGTCCTCAGCTGGAGCTCTTCCCTAGAACTAAAGAATATCACCAGGAAACAGAAAGGCTTATATAGGTGCACAGCTGACAATGGACTCGGTAAAGCCGAATCTTCGGTTAGGATAGTTGTTCAGTGTAAGTACGTAACTTTGTTAAAGTCTATATAGGTGTAAGGTGTTTGGCCATGAACGTTTGTGTTTGAATTGGCCGTCGACAACAACACTTAAAGGAGTTCTCATAGGCAAAATTTAGTCTTATTTATTCGAAGTATTTAGGAAAGCTGAGGAATTAAATAAGAATGAATGCAAAACAAGGCAATCAACATATAATGCTAGCAACTTCCATTGATTTCGTGACATGTAAGTCAAAGAAATTGTCTACACTGATTTCTTCGTCGTTTAGGAGACTGAATTTCATCGTAATTGTGTTTTTGCAATAATGTCGTTGTTTTTTTTAAATTATTCTTTAAATCTTGCAGTTGCACCATCGATCAAATTGTCTACGACAAGGTACAATTTCACTGAAGGCACAAACATGACCCTTCTTTGTGAAAGTGATGGTTTTCCCGCTCCTATTGTCACGTGGTCAAAGATTGGAGGGTTTAGCGATTTTTCTTATCCCTCTAGTCAGAGGCTTATCATCAGGAATATTAACCGAACGGAGGCTGGTACCTACAGGTGCACGGCCTCAAATGGCATTGGGAAACCTGCACTCCATGTAATGCACGTCAGCGTGTTTTGTAAGTTTACTACCCTAAGTTATATCACAATGGATACAAAAATCTTTTATTTTGAACGGATGAATATCATTTTCTTCTAACAATTTTAAAAATAAATGGAAAATATAAGTGAATATTCTTATAATAATACATAAATATAATTCGGGCCGTTAGCGACACTGACTGTCTCATGAAGTTCGTATTAGATCTTGTACTGCTTAAGTAAAATTTCCGTGAAATCTGTACGACATATTTCGGCGTCCATTAGTCATTTTTAATCCTTCGTATATCGCATATGATCATCGCCTCCTAACTAAATTTTATGATCTCCCTTATAAATTCATGCAGATCAATATGCATCCACTGCTAATGTGATCTTTACCGTCTTGTAGATCCTGCAAGTATTGTCAGAGGACCACTAAGTCAAACAGTGAATGAAACAACAGACCTCCATCTTTTCTGTAACGCGACTGGCAATCCTCAGCCACGTATCAAGTGGTTCAGATTCAGAGGACTCATACGTCTCGAACTCCCATCATTTGATGGCATCCTCATTGTGAGAAATATCAGTAAATCCGACTCGGGAATTTACAAGTGCATCGCTATTAATGGTATTGGATATGAAGCAGATGCTACGTCCACTGTGACCGTCAACTGTAAGCCTGACTAATTTCGGCTATTTACCGTAAAATTCCGAAAATAAGCCCCTCCATGTGTAAGCCCCTCCAAATGTAAGCCCCCCAAACTGGTAACGCAAAAACCCTCCGTTAAATCGCCCCTCCAAGTATAAGCCCCCCGGGGGCTTGTACTTGGAAAATTGCTCTCAAATATAAACTAAAACAAACCAAAAACGTTAAATTTCCTTCCAACTATAAGGCTAGCCCAATCGATTTTGAAACGCAAATTTCCCTCCGTATATAAGCCCCTCCGAATATAAGCCCCTCAAAAAGGGCCTTTGAAAAATATAAGCCCCGGGGCTTATTTTCGGAATTTTACGGTATGTTATGACAGTGCAAGTAAGAGAAGGAAAGAGAAGGGTAAAAGGCGTTAAAAAGAGAGTTAAGAAGGCACGAGATCTGGAGAAAAAACATGTTGAGAAAATGTAAACCGTAGCGAGGCTTTAGAACAAGCAGAAACAGCTTACCAACCAGCAAAATGGTAGCTATGAACTTCAAAACATCTGATTGTTTTTGCTTTGCAGTTCAAGTTCTAAATCCACGTCCTAACGCTACTATGCATAGTCGTTTTGATGAACCTTCCCCCTAAATTATTTCAATGACTTTCACTAATGTTTTGTTTTGGCTTCTAGATAAACCAAGGACCACGCTTTTGACACCCAACGCAACTAAAGTCAAGGCGATAGAAGGCCATCCAGTGACATTCTACTGTAAAGCGGATGGTGTGCCTCCCCCAATACTTGAGTTACATTTCAATGGTGTTTTATTGAGTTATTTCATCAATGGCGAATATGTTATGGAAAAAATTAACGCTACTGACCAAGGAAAGTACGAATGTGTAGCACGCAACATTCTTGGAATCAGGCGAATAACAACTTTTCACGTTAATGTGATACGTACGTATGAGTGAAGAGAAGATAGATTATAAGTTTTAAGTGATTATTATTTTGGTTTGTGTCATCTTTTGAGCACCATTGGAGCAATCACCTGGTTGAGCAAGAGGATAATGATTATGATGTAGTCCTACATGTAGCTGAAGCAGTTGCATGCGTGACTGTCGTAACTGTTCCAGGAAATTAATAGAGCCGTAAGAGCTGATCGGTTAATTCTTGTTTCGGAGTCAAATTATATTTTTAAATCCTTCTCCCTATCTAATCTCCCTATCTAATGCACCAACACCAATAAAATTTTTGTAGAGCGTAAAAGTAGGAGAAGATTCAGTAAAAGACAAGTGGCCGTTTATATACATGCATATAGGAGGTACACGTAGAAGGCTCTCAGTTCATGGGTTCGCTTATAAGTGAAAATAAAAGGGCGTTACTGAAACGTTAAAAGCTTAAAGATGCCTTACCCAGCAAGTTTCCGTTTAAGTTAAAAAAATTTTATTTTTCAGTTCCGCCATCGCTAGATTTTGTTACCAAGAATGCAACAGTGAACGAGACCGATAGCCTTGAGCTGTTTTGCAACGCAACTGGCAAGCCTCGTCCAAACATAACATGGACCTTTCTGGGTGGTGCTGACGAAGAGTACTCCAGAAAAGGGGAAACTCTCACTATTTCAGATGTTAAAAGGAATCAGGCTGGATTTTATCGGTGCACAGCTTCTAACAACGTGACTAGTACACAAGCAGTAAATGTGCTTGTTACGGTGAACTGTGAGTAAAACGCGTTCCCCCTTATTTAATTCCTGTTGCAAAACACATCTGATGAAACAACACCGAATGAAGTGTTTGCGAGTAATGTAACGTCTTTTCAAAAGTTGCACAATTTGTTTAGAGCCCTGGTTTCTACTGGTTAAGGTAACTTTGTCCAGAAATGACACTACCTTACACTGAAAGGTAAAGAAAATTATAGGTCATGCCCAGAACTGGGTTAACGTGTTCTGGAAACGTTGAATAAACACTCGTTTATATCTAGCTGTTTGTGTATTATCAATTGACATTGCCCCAAATGGTTCACGAAAAGCAATTACAACTGTACAGTGGAACAGGTTTGACTTTTGACGGCTTTTTGTTCTTGATCTTGTTTAATAAGCTTGGGCTTCTAAAAATCTCCATCAATTAACAGCGATAGTTGATAAAAAAGTTCCCGCATGTGATGGAAATTGCAAAATCAAACAGAATCTTTCTAACTGCTTTACTACAGCGCAAGATTAAGGCCCCGTCCACACGTATCCGGAGATTTTTGCATCCGCAAATTTTTTTATGCGGATACAAAAATATTTGCGTGCACACGTAGCGTATACGAATCGTATACGACCGTCCACACGTATCTGATTCGTATCCGGACATCTCAAAGGATTAGTCAACAGAGCATGCGCATTAAGACAGGTTCTGATACTGTGACGTCAGCGTATACAAAAATATACGGATACGAGCGTCCACACGTATCCGGATACACAGTGTATACAGAAATTTCCACTCTGGAGAGCGTATACAGAAATCTCCGGATACACCGAGCGTATTCTTGGTTTGCAGCCACGTGACAAGGCGGCCATGTTGGGGGTCAAAACAAAAGAATATTTCCTCGAAGAATTTACATGAAAATAGAGTTTAGTTCCCAGAGGAGAGAAATGCTTTTGTTCTTGACCACCAACATGGCCGCCGTGACGTCACGTGCAAACCAGCAATACGGCGGACACGTGTGGACGCTAGGTGTATCCGCATAAAAAAATTTGCGGATACAAAAATCTCCGGATACGTGTTGACGGGGCCTAAGGTAGCAGTTCTAGCCCTTGCTCTCTCTTCTTTCACCTTAGATAAACCAGAGATCAAAGACAGAGGCGAAATCACAACGGATAACATCATGTCCTGGATTGGCCGTGAAACGAAAATCACATGTGAGGTGGAGGGAGTTCCGCTACCAGAAATAATATGGACTCGTGATGGCAGAGTGGCATCTTTAAAAAGGTTACATCTCCGCGTCAGTACACTAACGTTCACACCACAAAGTGAAAGTGATTTTGGTGCCTATTTGTGCAAAGCTCGCAATTTTCTTGGGGTGGCAAGGAAGGTTATTAGCGTAAAAATGCTAGGTAAGTTTCGTTTAAAAGTTTTTAAGATCGTTTATGCTCAAGTAGTCCCTTCCAAAACGCTGTTCATGCTTATTATTTATGAGCTTAGACGTTTGAGTTAAAGTTCACGAAGACTTATTTAAGTCTTTCTTTCCAATTCCATTAATCAACGAATGGTAGAAACACAAACCCCGTAAGCAAGTGTTGCTTTAAAACTATGTCATAGACCGGTATAATATATAAGATATAATATATAGATTTAGCCAGGGCTAAAAGCGAAGCTCTCGATAAGATCATAGTTAATTGAGTGGAATGGTTATGAAACCCGTCAAACTCCTTTGTTATATGTTTTTGTGGACCTCAAAGTGCACAACGTTCAAAAGAATTCCTATCATTTTGATTGTATTGACCAATAAAAACGTTGCATTAATTTATTCCGTAACAATTTGCCAACAGAAAACAAAGGATTGTGCACTTTCACGGTGCTTTGAACATAAACTGCAGCACTGTTGTTTTTATCATTGATGTTTGCCGCTTTTCATAACCAGTCTCCTCTAATAGCTATGATAAGATTTATAGTTTGTTCAAACAAAATATAAAATCATGTAATGCTAAGCGGCAAAGGCAACGCCGCAGAACGGTGAAAAACAACAATAGGTCTAATTAGCAAAAAAGCAACTTTGCACGTGCAGCACACTTTTTTTGTACATTTCTTTGCCGCTGTTTTGCACGACTACAACGTGAAACTTCCAGAAACTTCTTAGTTACAGGTTTTTTTCGTTCACTTTTTTTTCACTGCCGCTAATTTTCACCTTGCATTGGTGGCCGCTAGCATTTCTCATTTTGTCACCACCGTTACAAAATTTTCATGTTGTTCAGTTCCAACTACAAAATGTTTCCTTTGTTTTTTATCTCTCGCTCTAAATCTCTGTCGCCCTTTTTCTCGTTGAGCTTCGCTGGCCTGCCGCTTACTTTCTCTTTTTCTTTATGTCTCTCTTGCTCTATCTTCCAAATTTGTGGACATGACTTAATACTTTAGAAAACACGACGTATACAGAGACAATTTCCACTTTCTATTTTCCTTTTCATTCACTCTTTAGTTGTTTCTGCTTTACAAGACGCGGGTGGCTATGCGATTTCCCGTCAAAATAACCTGGAGTTGCATTTTGAGTTGGAGTTGCATACCTGTTGATTCAGTTATTTTACATTGGTATGTCTGTGGTGCGGACGGACGGTCGGGCGGTCGGTCGGTCGGTGTACGGTCACATGATTACCAAATTTTCTCGGATGGGTAGTTTACCACATTTTCTTACCCATGGTGCTCCGCTGTATGATATGTTCTGTGGATGTGACACGAATGTAATGGAATAAAGTGCTCGTGACGGCAAGCATATTCATGAAAAGGTAGACATTTTGAGATTTGTCTGCTCGAGAAAATTTGGTCAGATCTTATACCAACATGAAACAATATATTCCCTTTGTTTGAGGAACATCAATGGCCACCGTGACGTCGTATATATGCAGCTTAATTGCACATCACATTATGTGCCAACTAAGGCATGGTTTCACAGACTAACATAAACTACGGGCCGTGTCCCCAGTATTGAAACAAGTTTCTGACCCACAGCTAAGCCGGAAGCACCGATAATTTTGGAAGTTCTCGCAGGAGTTAATGACTTGGTAATACGTTGGAATGCGTCCATCACCCATCCTGCTGGACCAGTCCTGGATTATCTAGTACAGGTGAAAGAGGAGGATGATCCACTGAGACTAAACAATTGCTCGCGAATCGAAGAAATTGCTTCCTCGTTTACCTGTGTTCTGGACAATTTGAAGAGTGGTACTGTGTATTTTGTGCGCGTTGCAGCACGGAATATTGTGGGATACAGTGACTTTACAAAGGAGGAAATTCGAACAAAAGATGTTGATGACGATGAAAATAAAGGTACGAGGACTTCACATATAAATACATTTTTTAAATTATATAATTCCCCTTCACACGGAGAGATATTACTTGTTAAGGCTGCTTTTTGCTGTATAGCAATTATAACAAAGAGAGGCACATAATATGAAAAAGCTCTACTTCATTGTTTACTGAGGCTTTGCGTATCATCTGGGGGAGAGTTTTGCTCGTAAATACTGATAATAATAAGAATGATTATGATAATGATAATATTAATGGTAGTGATAACGATGATGCTAATGATGGTAAACGTGGTGAATGTGTAACGATTGTGATTGATTATTTTGGTTTTATCAAGGGAAACCAGACGAGACCCAGCATCGCTTTGAAAAAGAGGTTAATTTTTAAGATACGGATTTCCCCAAAGCTATTTAATTATTTTGTTGAATCCCTTTTACAGAAATGGGCGCCTTAAAACAACACAAAGGCAAGTCTACATACGTAGTTGACGCTATTATTGGAGGGGTCATTGGCTTGAGCAGTCTGGTCGTAATAATTGTAGCTATAGTGATAGACAGACGACCTTGCCACAAAGGTATCTGGATAGATATAACTGTATAATACGCTAAGATTAGATATAGTTTCGTTGTGGTAATTACTTTTTTATTCAAGGGGATTTGTGCAAAAGATCAGACTACAACCTATGAGTAGGTTTAGGTTCGCCGACATGGACGATAATGTCAAATTTTAAAGCTTGGTTTCCATACGTTACCCACATCGTCCCAATCATTCTGATTCCAGGGGAGAATTGGGGCGATTATATGGGGACCATAGCAACTTCAAAATACCTTGTCACTAGCGTGCTTTGCGTTGAAAACCATGGTCCCCCAGTGGTTAACTTTGAATAAACTGCTACCGTGGTCCCCTAGTGGAACCGGCCGTAACACCTGATTTCCATGTTATCATCTGGATCACTACATCGTCCTGGACGTTTTTAGGACGACTGAGAAAATGGAAGAAAAAACGGAAGCTTATTTCGAAATCAGCCTATTATATAAATGTATAACCGATTTTGGATCTTTGCGCATCACCACTAGATGATTGTCGCGATCGAAGGTTTAAACTAGTGGTCAGTTTATGATCATTTATGCTAACTGATGTTAATGTGTGATTATAGAGCAGTAGAATCATCTTTGTTTCTAGCAGCTGAGTGTGGCAGTCAAGAAATCCGCAATTTGCTCAAACATTTTGGAGATAATTAACATTTATATAAACTAATAATGGCGACCTAGCCTGTAAAGCTTTGATCAATGTTTTTTTTTCATACTAGTTTTCGTCCTTTATTCTTGACTTTTCTTTATTTAATCTTTACTCCTGACCTAACATGAGTTCTTTACAACAACAGCTTTGATTCAAATCGTATTCAATTTGTTCCATTTTGTAGGCAGTAAGAAAAGCAACATTGATAAAAGGTGAGCCACACAATCTCTTCACTTCTTTACTGAAATGCATAAGTTATATGATAACTTGCTGAAGCAATTGTCAGCAAACACTTTGATTCTCCATGGCTCAAAGAGTGACTCTTTTATTTTGCTTTTATTTAGCTTTAAGGACGGCCATGACAATGAAGGCTTCGCGGAAAACCCGAAGGCTGATGAATTGCAGGTATGTAAACCAGGCTAGATGGTTAGAATTGTGTTCGATCCGAGAAAACGTAACCCCTGCTCAACTTATGTTATTCCTCTATCTAGAACACCAGAGTCCTTTTTTCCCCTATTTAATTTAAATGAAGTGTGCATTTGTAACCATTATTCTGGCAGAGCACCACGAACACTGCACTGAAAAGGATACCTGATGACCCTAGGTTTTGTTGTTGTACTGGCTGACTTTAAAACTAATCCAACAATGGTGAGCCAAGAGGTTTTGCATCATTATTACGCTGTTCAATGTCATATAGATTTTCAATTGTAGCCATCGTAGTCCTCATAGCGAAGCTCTTGCGCACGTGAAGCGCTCACACCGGAGCACCATGGGTAATAGAACTGGGTTATCTATGCATCCAAGAAATTTTGGTTGTTACCAAATCGTCCGTCCGTACGTACGTCCTTATGTAGATGTGAAAGGTCACACTTACTAGCCTGAGGTCCAACGCATATTAAATCTGTTTTTACTTGAAATTGGACATCCATGTTATGTTTAATTGACAGCTGTAAAAACCCGCTATCCCACTGACCAGTGTCACATGAAGTTCTTGAGCAGTTATTGGTTTTCAATTGATCGTTGGTTCAGGTCCATCTTTTTTCAGGAGGTTTTCAGTTTGCTTCTTGCTTATAGCAAAAGTTAAATTGAGTAAAAGATGCCGCTTTTGGCCTTGTCTAAATCTATATATCGCATCCAGCTTTTGATATTCGAAGGATCGAAGCTATCTATATAACTATTGGGCAGTATTCACTCCATAGCGAATATATAGAGACGGGAAACAAAATGGCTGACGTGCAATCGGAGTTTTGCCGCCAAAGGTTCAGAGCATAACCGATTGAAAATACAACAAAATCCTAGCATTGACGTTCTGCAGAAAAGAGAAAAAATTCAATTCTATTAATAAACGTTTTTTGCTCACCTCGATGAGAGCCGCCATGACAGCACTTACAAACGAAACCTTTTCATTAAGTTGGCGAGTTGACAGATCCAAGCAAACAGCTCTTATTTTATTCCCAGGTTGGGTAACAATATAAAGTCTTGACGATCCCTTTTAAACCGCTGACGCTATAGTTTGCAAAAGGACGGAAAATATGATTTCTATGTTTTAAACTCCTGCAAAGATCCGACTTTGCACGCGCTGTTGACCGCTATATGGGCCTTTTTCGCGTATGAAATTATCAGTCAATCGAATCGTTTGAATGGCTTCCTCTCTGCCACTATTCTCCTTGATCCCAAGAACAGGTGATACGTATCGTTAGCAAATAGAGAGGTGAGCCTCTCGCGACTTGCCTTATGCTTGGTATTGGCGAAACGAGTGGGTGATTGCATGGTAGAAGGTACTCCAAAGGAACATAACGGACAGCACCAAGCCACCTATTAAATATTCCCTCATGGTCATTCTAATAATAATAATAATAATAATAATAATAATAATAATAATAATAATAATAATGATTTTTTTTTAAAAAAACGCTACAAAACTTTATTCATAGATTTAAAAAAATAGACTATTTACAGATTCAAGAATATGAAATTTTAAAATATATACCCTATGTACATTCTTCTTGTGTACGAAAGAGAATTGTCGTAAAATAACTATCTAAAGACTACTAATAACAATTATAAAAAACATCAAAAAGTTAATAAAAAAAATAAATAATAATAATAATAATAATAATAATAATTATTATTATTGTTGTTTGCTGAACTTCATGCTGTCCTTCAAAACGATCCGATTCTGTCCGAAGGATATATGTCTGGTGCATTAGAGGTGGATAATAGGGAAGATAAGATGGATTTCTTAAACTATTAATTATTGCAGGTTGGAGCACAGCAGTTGTTGTTGTTTGTTGGACTTCATGCTGTCCTTCAAAACGGTCCTAAGAAGCTTTGTGGTCGTATATCGTACCCAGTTTTTCAATCGTTTAGAACATGCGAATTGAATTTACCACCTCTTTTGTTTACAGGAGCAACAAGTATAATGGAGAGCTTAGATAAGTGGAAGTACAAAGAAGGCTTGTCGGAGAACGGGGTCCCGCCTCAAGCAAGCCTTCAATGAAGATGAGGGACATCGGGTCGATAGACTGAAAAAAGTCATTGTC
>CALNXK010000275.1:225000-297500 GCA_942486035.1 Porites lobata
AACTTACGATTTTTCACTTTCAGTGTGTAACATTTTCTTTGAATGATCATACCCTTTTCTTAAGTGATTTTCACGTTTGTGTTTTTAGGTCAAGATATAACTTGGGTAAACCAGCCACGTAATCCAACATTCGGAGTCCGCGATGAAAACGTTACTTTAGAATGGCAATACAGGCTCAATGCTAGTGACAGACTTTCTCAGTTTTTATTGAAAAGAAGAGAAAACAATGAAATGGAGGAAGTGATTTCGTACGTGGCCAGCAATAATGAAAAGACGCATTTTAACGAGAAATTTGTAATGTTGAAGCATGCAATTCCATCCTTCATGTTAATAAATGCTCAGGAAAGTGATGCCACTGAATATTGTTGTAGAATTCTCACAGCCAATGGCAAAAAAGGAAGGAGTTGCGTGGAGCTTAAAATACTAGGTGAGTCTCTCCACATGTAAATGACACACAGTGCTTTATCTAGAACTTAAGCAGTGGTTTTTAATATTACTTCATTCTTGCTCATTAATCGTCTCCAGAGGGCAGAACGCCTCTTTTTTTTTCGGGTAAACTAATGTGATTTGGATCGGCTAGAATTTATGGAAAAGCATAATAGACTTGAAAGAAATGTTGCCACCATACCTTTTGGGAAGTGCGTGCGTATGATATTCTACACGCAGGGTTGTTGACCCCTCAAATTCGAACGTACGAATGAGATTTCTCATAGAACACTAATTCCTGCGCTTAAGCCACTTTCGGTGTGTTAATTCGTGCATACTCAATGACCTTTAAACAGTCCTCGAAGTTAGGAAACCTTGGCAAGAATTTCATCATTTATTTAACTGGATCAGTAGTCTTCCTCTTAACTGAAAACAACATCGTTCATAGTTCTTGGTTAACGAGCTATTTTTCAACATGCAAATGCTCATCTTCATTCTAAGCGAGTTTTGTGCAACTCATTTTCAACTGAAACTGCTTTTTAGCTCATAAAAAACGTATACATCTGTACACGTCACTGTCATATAAGATTAATCTTTACATCTACAAGTGTAGAAGCCTTTTCTTCATCACTCAATCCCCTAACCTCTATTAAAATCTTTTTTAGAGCGCCCCATGATAATTTCTATCTCAAGTAACCAAACGGCGACAGAAAATGAAAATTTGACACTTTCATGTAACGCAACTGGCAAACCACCCCCTGATGTGACTTGGACCAAACGAGGAAACAAGGAATGGAAGCATCTGGGAACAATTCTGTCCATAATAAACATTAGCAAAGTGCAACATGGAGAGACCTACTCGTGCACTGCGAAAAATAATGTTAGTTATGCGATTGCTTCTGTCACGATCGCTGTTAACTGTAAGTGTATCTTGAAGTCTTCTCAGATTGCAATGTGATAGTAAGTATACAGCTTAGACTTCACGATAGGACCTTTTTCGTTACAATATATTTGTTTGCATGTTAGTTATGGTTGTTTTGTTTTGCTCTCTTCATCAATGGAAAAGGAAAACAAAACAGAACAGAACAAAACCAACAAGGATCCGAATCTTATGCCTGTTATGCAACTAAATAGTTATGGCCTTTTATGAGTTGACTGTTTTTTTTTTGGAATGGCAAAGCAAAATTGGAAATGATAGATTGAAGATTTGAAACCGAGGGGGAAAGATCTGTACCCTTTTTAGGAAACTAATAGCCACGGGAGGTCGAGTACTTATTATGCAGGGGCCCGAGTAGCATTTTAATTACTTATCCGTTAGTCAGTCACACCTAACAGCTAACATCTTTCGCTGAACCCAGTCAAAGTCTTAATTTTAACGCCACAATGCCACTGAGGCGTTGGCAGTAAAGTCTGATGTTAGGTGTTTATGACCTGGATGGCTCCAGAATTAAAGGAGTTGAGAAGTAAGTGTTGCTATGGTGACTCTCAATATAATATTTAACAACTATAGAATGAGGCTGAGAATGATCTGAAGAATTATGGAGATCGAGGGTGGTATTATTGACAACAGCCTCCTCGATCTCCATAATTTTTCAGATGACATGAAAGCCGAATCTAATGATTGTTTTATTATTCATTCAAAATAATTCTAAGTTTAAAAACAAACTAAAACATGCTTACCTTGGTAGATGTAACGTTTCCGTCTTCCATTTTCCGCTTCTCGGCAAGTTTGGAAGATAAAGGGATGTTCAAAATAGCAGATGTCTTCCGTCGAGTTGCATTCTTGCTGTTCTTGCTATGTTCTAGGTCGTAATTCGGTTATTTCCTCTTCGGGAAACGAGTAAAATGTTCTGCCATTTTGTACTGTTCTACCCTCGTCCCCAGGGCTTCTCGATTGCCAGTCCACTTTTCTGACAATTATGCTGAACTACTGTCGTCATTTTCCACATATCGCAAACATCTTCCAAATTTGAACAACGCTAGCTCGGGTTATGAAGAAGTACCCGTGGAATTTGAGCCAATCAGAAACGGAGAAACATTTTGCGTGAATAATAAAATACTTCTATATCAGACCGCTAGCGCTCGTTACTGAACTGGATATGAATAAACGTTTGAACATTGTTCTTGAGAGACTACCTTAGGTCGTAAATAACTTAAGCGGTAGTATCAAATCAGTTTTAAGTATGTTGTTAATATGCTGTCATTTCCTTGAGGTCTTTAAGAAATGTGGTTTTGAAATCATTGTAGATGCACCTTTAATCAGTCTACCTTCAAAGTCATACAATGTTACTGAAGGCGCTGATACAAGGCTTCTTTGTCCCAGTGATGGTAGACCTCCTCCTATTGTCACGTGGTCAAAGATAAATGGTTTCAACAACAGTTCATATCCACCCGGTCAAGTGCTTAATATATCGAATATAAAGAGGACTGAAGCTGGCAAATACCAATGTACCGCCAAAAACAGTGTAGGAAAAGAGGCGATTGCTACTATTTACATCAATGTCATTTGTAAGTTTTAGCTGATATTTTAATGTTTCAAAGAAGTTTTAGGACGAATGAAATTGTTTTGTTTGGCTTGATATCGTTCTCCGGCCTAACATGAATCTCTATCAAAGTCAGGAACTAAACCAAAGTTAAAAGTCATTTGGAAATGTAATAGGCTCTTTGCAGCAGGTCAGTCACGTGGTACGAAAACTCACTGGGACGAGACAAACTGTTTTCACAGTACGTTTCTTGCGCCCCAGCATGGCGTCCCCAACATGGAGGTTTTGTACCACACGTAATTTACTAGCTACATAATTCTTCAGATCATCCAGAAGGAATAATTAACGAGGCCTTTTTACATTGTCCATGCAGCGCCGAACCAGCAGTTCTTGACTGACAAATACTCTGTGAATTCGCGAATCGAGCTCAATAAACGGTTACATTATACGCCCTTAGTTCCGTTAATAGTCCTCCTACTAGTCCGTTCTACACTGTCCTATTTGCAAATCAAGTTCCTCTTTTCTTAGAGTGTTAACGCTCATTTCGCATCTAATTATCCTACATTAAGTCCCTTGAGACCCGACACTACACGCTGAGGACCGTTATTCGATAGCAACGCATTTCCGTTTTTACAATTTTCCTTCACCTTGTGACTGAATTCTTAAACAGGCTATATTTTCGTTACTTAACAAAATGTTGATCCCAAGACTTTCCCTGTCCGTAGATCCACCTACTATCGTATTGAACGAAACTGGGGAACTGCGTCTAAAATGTTACGCGACAGGTAATCTACGGCCATTCCGTCATCACGTGGACTAAAGTACCAGACTGAATCCTTAAACAGGCTATACTTTCGTTACTTAATAAAATGTTGATCTCAAGACTTTCCCTGTCCTAGATCCACCTACTATCGTTAGGAGAACCAGTACTCAAATATTGAACGAAACTGGGGAACTGCGTCTAGAATGTTACGCGACAGGTAATCCACGGCCATTCATCACGTGGACTAAAGTACCAGACTCTACACCTCTGGACTCACCTGACGGTGTTCTTACTATATATAAAGCGAACAAAACCCATTCTGGAATTTATCAGTGCAGAGCTAGTAACGGAGTTGGAAGAGATGCAACTGCACTATCTTCAGTAAGATTCAATTGTAAGTTTGTTTTCCATTATTTTCATTCTCTCTTGATCCATTTTCTCATTTTGTGTGATATGCGCGGTTTCCCTCGCTCCAGAACTTAAATATGAGGTCCATTAATTTTACTGGTTAGCGTGAAATGATCTCTAATCAGATGACTTACTTTGTGCGAGAAGACATAAGACTGACTGGCAGATGGGTTTGTTGAGTGTTACCGTATACTGCTGCTTATAAGCCCTGGGCTTATACAAGTTCGTAAGGGGTTTTGGGTGGGCTTATAAACGGGGGAGCTTATATCCGGATGGGCTTATAAGCGGACGAAAAAAAAAACGTTTCAAAATGAGCAACAGCACTGTTGATCGACGTATGATTTAAATTTATTACTCTTACAACGGAAACAGTTTGTCATAAGTTTTGTGAAACGCACTGTGACACTACAGGAGAACAATAAACAGTTACTTCAAAAAATTTGGCGAAATGTTGAAATAAAGATATAAAGATTGTTAATAATAAAATGGTAATAAAGTTATTCTTCCGTAATCTTTTCCAGTTATTTGTTGAAGTAATAGTGTTCTATGAGAGAACAATAAAACAAAGAAAAACTGGAGGGGGGCTTATATCCGGATAGGCTCTTAATCGGATGTATTTTTTTGTTTGCATGTAGGTGGACCTATAACCGGGGGGGGGCTTAGAAGTGGCAGTTTACGGAGAGGCATATTTACTGGTCGACTACACTTTTAAAAGATCCCATTCTATTTCATTAAGTGTTCTGGGCTAATTGGGTTTGTGTGCCAGTTAATATGAAATTCAGAAACATTCTTGGCTCATTGGGAATAGTAAACCAAGACACCACCTTATGGATTGTGATTGGCTATATTTATACTCCTGTGTCTTTTCAACAGACAAACCAGTCGAAACTCGCCTAAGATCATACACCAAAGATGACAGAGTGATAGCGGGAAACTCTGTAACTTTTTCGTGTACTGCTGAGAGTAACCCACCTCCAAACCTGGAAATCCGCTTGAACGATGTGTCGTTGGGTTTCTTCAAAAACAACACATTCACTCTTCAAGACGTCAACACGTCTTATGGTGGAACCTATGAATGTGTTCCATGGAACATGTTTGGATACGGCCCGATAGCAACTGTCAACCTTACTGTACAAGGTATATGTTAAGCTGCTGGACAGGAGATAAAAAATGGGAAAGGGAGGGGAGGCTAATACTCCCACTTCATTTCCCTACTTTGTAGAGCCTGCCAAGGAGCCTAAATAATGACTTAACACTCCACTGTCCAGTTTATCTGCGCTTTTAAGAAAAAGAACGAAGGAATGAAGTTTGGTCCTTGACCCCTACCAAGAACTTTAACAAAACCGATTACCCTTATCTATCAGTCTGGGTAACTTCACTTAAAAAATGAGGCTAATTTACCCTTATTGGTTTACCTTTCTCTAGCAAAGTGAAGAAAGCAATTTCTTAGGATATTGAGAAAAAGCAAAAACCTTATTTGCAGTACGAAAACATAACCGAAAATCATAGAGCGTTTTTACTCACGTAGCCAGCATCTGTGCAAATTTATTGAAACAAAACAAGGCGTTTGCATAAGAAAGGAGTTCAACTCTCACGGGATTGATTGTGACACCAACATGGTGCTGTTTGTTTGTTTTGGAACACCAATATGGCCGCCGTGAGGTCATGTGAAAACGCTCTATAATTGACTGTTGTTTCTGGTACACGGTAGGATTTCATGATTCAAGATTAAAAAGGATATGAAAGTATAAAGTCATGTAATGTAAACATTATTCTCTTCCTTCTAGAGGTGGCCCGAGGCAGGAAAGGAACAAATACATAAGGCGTAATCAGTTAATAGCACTGCTGTTGACCGCTTTTGAAGTGTCTATCATTTTTTGGTAGCCCTAGGATTGTCGAAAGTTTTATTGCCTGTTTCTTTTAGGATATCATTGGATTAAACTGGGAACAGCACTAAAATTATCCCATCCATAATTCTTTCCACGGTTCCAAAAAGCTAGAGCTGGATAATCGCTAACATTGCCTTTAATTTGTTTTAGTCCCGCCTTCGATTGACTTTATTTCCCACGAGGTTACTGTAAACGAGACTGAAAACGTCACCATATTCTGCAACGCATCGGGGATTCCAAAGCCAGTGGTCACGTGGACATTTCTGGGCAACTCATCGGATGGTATGGAATCTCTTAACTTGGAATCTCTCTCGTTACCACGTATCAACAGAAGAAAAGCTGGAAGATATCGATGTACAGCAGCAAATGGCGTCGCAAATCCTAAATCCGCTCACGTTGATATAAAAGTAAATCGTAAGTGTGAACAAATATAAAGAGTAGCATTCAGATTTCGCGAAACCGGGTTGTAATTCCCAAAATTCCAGGTAACTCAAACCGGCAACAGTCGGAAAATTGTTTGCCCTTAATTTGACTTCTGATTCCTGAAGAGAAAGCCATCGATGGTTGACCATGCTAGAGGCTAAACACGATAACGGATACAAATGTCCGTCAAAATATTTACAACTTTTGTCTTTCAGATAAACCAGAAATAGAACATGTTGGACCTTCAAGGGAAATCACCTCTTGGCTAAACCATGAAACTACATTAACGTGCAAAGCAGCAGGATTTCCATTGCCAGAAATTAAATGGAGTCATGATGGCGCAGTAGAATATTCTGTCCAAGGTTACTCCTGCACCAGTATTCTCAGGTTCACACCCAGACAAGCGAGTGATTTTGACGTTGTAGTGTGCATGGCAAAAAATATTCTTGGGTCAGCAGAAGCCAAAGTAACTGTTAAACAACTTAGTAAGGATATCCCGTGTTCTTTTTTATGGTAAAGTTAAAACATATCACTTATTATCCATTAAAGACTAGTATGGAATGCTCAATTGGACACAAGGGGTATGTATTTTGTAAGACGGGCATAATTTCTTGACGAATTCCTGTTTGTTTGATATACGATAGGAAAAGGCGATTATTTGTACGGTGTTTGTGTGTAAAAAGGATCCTCGACCTCTCGTAATTAAAGAATTTCTTTTACTTTTCAGGAAAACGACAGTTTCTGCTTTAACCAATTAAGAGAAAAAATTGTGCCTTTCCACATTGAAATTAAATTTCAAACAAACTTTATGGAAATTCTTCGAGAATGATGCGCGTTTGAGAAATTGCTTAATTGAGGCAAAGCAAATTCACCCGTTTTTTTTATCATGCAGATTAATCATATGCTAGCCTTGATTTCATTTTTTTTTTCCACAGATGTTCCAGACCCCCCAGAGATACTACGAATTGACGAAGGTCTTAATAACCTAAAAATTCACTGGAAGGAGTCTATCACTAAACCAAAATTTTCGATTCTCAGTTACATGGTACAGATTAAAGAAAAGGGAGAATCACATGAGTGGATAAACTGTACGCGGATAGAAAATCAAACAGGTTCCATGATGTGTCTCATGGATGAGTTGAAGAGCAACACCGAATACATTGTGAGAGTCTCTGCAAGGAATGTAGTGGGTTTCAGTGAGTTTACTATGAGGGAGGTTTCAACAAAAGAACCAACAGGTAACGGCTTCCCCTTCATGTGCTGATGCCTATAAGCAACCTTTCAAGATCTTGATAAAATATTCTTCTCCACATTCTTTCCCCAGATAATTCGTTCATGTTAATTTAAATAGCTAATTAATATCGTTCAAGGCTAGGGCCTTAATTCGGCATGATGACACGTGAGACTGACATAATGAAGGGTCGTATTACTAAATACATGGTTCAAAGCGCTGCTAAAACAACAGTGCTTGTATCTCAGTTTAACATTAGCACTTATACGCCCTGTAATGATGATATTTTTCGATGAGCCTAATGTAATGAAACCCCTAAAGCAATAGTCTAGGCCGCGATTTATAAGAATGTGTTAAATAAGTGTAACATGTAGTTTCTTAGCATCACACAAAACGTTTTTAAAATAGCAATCGAAAGTAATCTTGTAGAACACATTACGAAACATCGAGTTTATGACTTTCACACAGTAAATTCCAGTTTTACAGTGGGGGTAAGGGTAGAGTAAGTCTTTTAATCTGAAGAATCATATGCTTCACGCTGTGTGATACTACTGAAGAGTTCGTCGTTACTTTCGGATTTAGCGGCGAAGGTCGCTACTTCCGGGTAGCTAAGACGTGTGCGGTACATGGGTGGTACAAACGACAAAGGTACGGTAATAACATCGCGACAAATGTGAAAACATCCACACTTTTTACTTGGGGAAACTTATTTCATGTCTTTTCTTTTTTAAATACAAATTCAAAAGAACTGTTTGATTACGGTATGGGTTTTCAAAAAACGAAAGGAAGACTTTCGGAATAAAAGAAAATAATGTAATGTACCTTTGGTTACATGAACTCTCAGAAGGAGTGTCACGGATAAGATCATTATAACCTTTTAAAATAATCCTCGGATCAGTTTGGTAAAGTTTGTTTTATTTTTAATTTTCGTTACTTCTTGTGAAAAGGGAAATTGTTTTCAGGCGAAGGATCGTTATTTTCGGAGGGTCTCTACTTTTGGTATTTTCACACTTTTGAAATTTTATCGCTGCTTTCGGGGCCGGGTTCGTTACTTTCGGAACTTCACGGTACAATTTCGCTAGTTTATGCATGTTTAAGGCGATATTATGTATAGCTGTACACTTTATTGCAACAAACGGACATGCTTGAAAAAAACCCAATCAACTAACATGTACAACTATTTTGTAGTAAAAGAGAAGCAGCAGGGCCTCCCTAGAAGTACTGTTCACTGGATAATTGCAGGAGTAACTATCGGCTTCTCTGTTGTGTTACTGATAGTTGCCGCTGTAGCATTGAAGAGACGCTCTCGAGGTTTGTTTACTCCGAAATACACAGACTAATTAATACATCATCGCGAAGCAGTAAATTATAAACAACTGAAACATGGAGTTTAATGCACTTGTTTTTCAAAAAACGAATTTGAATAACTACTACCGGATGCAAGTGTTTGTTTAATTTTTCAGGCAAACAACATGATCAAATTTCCTCATCATCATGATGAGATAAATAAAAAGTTAATAGAAAATATATATTAAATAGTACAAACTTGGAGGCAGAAAGCAAGCTTTCATCAGTCAGCGAAACTCGTGTTACACCCTTTTTTACCCTTGCATTCAGTTGTACATTAATTTATTTACCGAACTTTCCTTGACCAACTGAAACAGTTTAAACATTGTGAAGTGACATCCTATTCAGTACAGCTCTTAAAGAAAACATCACAACTAACTTCAAAATAGATTTGAACCGTTTTGAATTCTACTGACAGTGCCTGTCTCTGGAGTATTGGAGTATCATTTGCATTTTGTTCTATTAGACAGGTTTTTATTTCTATTTTTACTTATTTGGGATTATATCACACTTAATTTAGCATTATGTCAATTATAACTGCTTGTGTGATCCAGGCCATTTAGTGACTAATTTGAGAAAAAAAAGAAAAAGAAAGAAAAAACAAATCATAATTTTAGGATGACCTAATTGCAGATGCTGGGTTCAATTATCAACAGTATTCATTTCTCTCGTTATTTCAAACGTTACAGATTTTTTTTGGCTTCCTACACAGATCAAAATTTCTATGACGATTTACATGGCGAATTGAACGGGTTTTTGATTAAAATGAAGTTCATCTAATCAATTCAAAACAGCAGATCCAAGACGGCCGATGGTTTTGGTTCCTTCCTTAATGATAAGTGACGTCAACATGACATCACTTCTATTGTTAAAGTTTATTTTAAATGTGGTAGCCATCCTCTTGGTTTTATCAGACACCTAACTATTTAAGTATTTTCAATGTCGCTTTGAGGGAATATGGATTCTACTAATAAATTCAACAATATGAACGTCATAATGACGTCAAATAACGTCACTGTGTCACTGAAGTTAAGCCTAGATGTTGGACATGAATTTATTAATCAAAAAAAGGCCGTTCTGAACTAGCCTCCTCCGCAGGCTTCACTGTCTTGTTTTAGACAAAGAGTGGCAGAATGGGGGAGAGAACGGAGGGTGACAGTGATGCCTGTCAAATATCGACAAGGTGATGACCTTCTGGGCATTTTGGCTAGCTCATACAAATCCAATTTGTGTTCGGGATAGTGGGGAAATTTTGAGAGACAAAAGCCTTTGACCATGACCTACAGTAAGAGCTAATAGTTTTTTAGTTTGTTTTCTTAGGGGGCTGGATTTGTAATAATTTGTCTGACGAAAACCCCAGAGAGGCCAGGGTCTTGTCATTGGTCCACAAGAGTGAAGGACGCGCGCGGTCCACACCCTTCGATTTTTGGCAGGCAACTCCACCGCAGTTTTTTTTTCCTTTTCTCGTCATATGACTACTCGCGGTCAGTGTAAGCGGAGTTGCCTGCAGAGGAGACTAGGTCTAAACAGGGTTAGGAAAATAGTTTGTACATGAATTCTTTTTGTGTTTAGTATATCATTTTGGTGTTTTCTAGTTTAAAGTTGGAGTACATGTAGATGTACTGCAATAACAGCTAATTTTTAATGTTTTCTCTTTATCAGGACGAGGCGAAGTAACAAACGTTAACGATAGGTTGGTTAAACTATAATCATACTTGATGAAAGTGATCCTGATTATGTTTTCCTTTCGTAAGGGTAATGAGTTGTACGATACCGTTACGGCGTTTTTTCTACTGCCTTAACAGTCATGCAGTTCAGTGACGCATACGGACTTATCCAAGACCATGAAAAACATCCCAGAGACGCTCTTACAAACTGAACTCCCTGCTAAAAAAAAAAAAGCGCAAAAAAAGTTAGTTTGACTGTTGATAAAGTAGCCTGCGAATACAGCCGCTACTTCTTGCTCCTCGCCGCTAGGAACGTTTCGCCAGTAGGAACGTCTGCACCTTAGCGACAGAAATTCCACACTGAAGACGTAAAATCTGTCCGAAATCTGGTCAGGAGCTCTGAGTGGTCGACATCGCCTCGTAGTTATACTGAATGACAGACAAAAGACAAAAGGCCACAAAGGTCAAATTTAAACGGAGTTGTAAACGTGATGAATCTACTACAAAACAGTCAATATTCCTGGAATATATTCTTCTTTAGAAAAAGCATCTGAGTTTTTCTGGAGCTCGTTCGCAGCAGAACACAAAACTTTAGCGTAATCGACCAAGAGAAACATAAAATCAAGCAAATTTACATTTGGAACCTCATGGATACCCGGAATTATTATATAAACATTGGTTTGCGTTAAACTCATGGAATTTCGTCTACCTGTTTATTAGCCTATTAAGTTAACTTTTTTTGTTGTTTTGCTGACCAACCCAGCCAATAATCCTCAAATGTGAGGGGTGGGCTGTACACGGTAACTATTTCTGTCCCGCGGCGAGGAGCGAGGACAAACGACTGTATTCACAGGCTATTAATAAAGCGACTGGAATGTTCTTTGAACCGCTTTGTTTTTGCAAAATAGAGCTTTCACTAACTTAAAATTAAAAAAATATATATATATACAGTGGAAGAAATCTTCCACAAAAAAGGAAGGTCTTCAGCGTAAAAACAAACAGAAGGCAATTATTACGGAAGACCCTAGGTAAGATGGTGGCAACCAATGAACATAAAAGTCGCAAAGTTAAGAATAAGAATAAGCGATACGACAGACCTAGATACTTTCACTGACTTAAGTAAATGTCGCGAGCAATTAATTATAGACATTTCTTCCGATGCCATTATTTTCCTTCCTAGATTTTGTTAGTCGTAGTACCTAAGTCGGTCCATTCACACAGTCCAACAAACAATCGTGATTCGAGTCGAAATCCTTTTTTAATAAGTGTTTATTGAACTGCAGTTATTTCTCTGTAGAGTGATTAGTTCAGATGATCCTTTTATAGCAAAGAGCCCAAAAGTGTGAACTCCTTTAATTAACTCACATCCTTTCGTGTGGACGTTAACCAATCAGAAGTCGAGGACCGATTCCAGCTGCCTTCTGATCTGTTCGAAAGAATATGAATGAATCAAAAGCGGTGACACTTTTGTGCTTCTTGCGGTAAAGATCATTACTACTTAGGAGGAGTTTTCTCAGTTACTGCCGTGTTTAATCAATGTTAATTCTTCTCTTTACCTAGTGGTTCCCAAAAGGTGACTATTACCAGTTATGATAATCCAACGATGGAGGAGAGTCTGCAGACAGTTGCAGCTGTTATAGAGGTACCTTCTTTTGACCGTGTTGGTATTGCACATTTTATATGACGCAAGTTAATTGTTCTCATTCAAGGGCTCATTACTGGAGTCGGGCGGGCTTGCTTTGCCGAATTGTTCTTTATCTTAATTTACATAAAGCGCACCTTCGCGGAGCCCCCGTATCACACTGATCCTGGCAAATCTCGCACCCAGATTCCTTCTCGACGAAGCTCCTTACGCCCAGGCATATCTAGACAATGCCACTAGAAAACTTGTTAAGAGAACCGGGCAGGGTAGAATTTCAAGTTAATCGATCGATTTTTGTCGCGCTTCAGTTTAAGTGACGAGGTATCGGCAAATCGACCCAGCGCGGTAAAATGGGCCAGGCCTCTGAGCTCATATAATGAGCGACTCTTCACCGCATAACTGGTTTAAAACCGATGTCAAGAGTGAACGATATTCGGAACGCTACTTGGTCTTGTGCCAAGCAAGCGATCATTTTTTTTAGAATAAAATTATGCAAAAACTGTAGGTATTAAGTTAGATGTGATCGTTCGGGTTAGTCAGTCTCGTTGGGATCGACCGTTGATGCTGTGTGGAAATCTGCTAGTCTTAGTCTCCACTCACCCTAACGATGGGTGAAATGACCCCTGGGTCATACCATTCACAAAGTTCAGGAATCGAACATTGTTTTCATGCGGAATAGCACAATACCGCATAAAGAGAAAAAGTTATCAGTGTAAAATGCAAAATGAGCGAACAAACACCTAGGCAGAGAAGTCGACTAAAAACTCACAAATTGGAAAAAAAAATGAAATGAATGGGGTAATAAGTATAGAATCCCACTCGAATAGAACTTTTTAGCTTGTACATTGTTTTTACCCACTTCTGACCAAGTAATGGTTAAAAAAAGCCAGGAAACTATTTCTTTCAAACGTCGCCCTGAACCCCCGCACACGTCTGTGTGCAAAATTTATGAAAGGAAAAAAGGCAAATTCTCTTGAGAACATCACGTGGTTGAACATACCAGCTGAAAAGTTCCGTGAAAAGCAGATTTTAACTTTTAATTCACCTCTTAATTTGTCTCTTTAATTTACTATTTGTATTTATACTCATTTAATAATCTGATTTTAATTTCTTCGCTTTATTCGAGTTTGATAGCGCAAAAAATGTTGAAACTTTTTTTTAACTTGTAGGGGGAACAAAGTGGATAGCACTAAAACCTGAGTAACAAAATCCCGATGAAACAGGAACAGTTACTGCGAGAAATCATGTTTATTGGCGGCTGGGAGGAGTTCCAGTAAAACCTGGAAAACTGGAAAGATACGACAGATACCGACGCACATTTGCTAGCTGCCACTAGGACAGTTAGTCTTAGGTCAGCGTCTATTTAAAAGGAAGTGTTTGGCAATTCTTTTGATTGTTTTTGTTTTTATTAATTATTTTTTCGTCCAAAAATTCAACTCTGATAAGAATTTTTGTCACTATAGATAATAGAAACAAGACTAGTGTGAATTATTTTTCACGATTAAGTTGAGTAAAGCACTTGACATAAAGAGGTTTCTTTTACAGCGGTGCGTGTTGTGACTTTTTAAGGCGTTAAAGCGAGAAGGAAAATAACGAACCAACAAACATAGTAGAAACTACTCTTCTGATATCTCACATAGTTAGTTATGAGTAATATAATAAAGTTGTACAACAGATTTTGCTGACTTTTTTGATTGCCTTTTTTAATCCAAGCGCAAACAGGAATATAAATATCTCGAAACATCAGTCATTTTCAGTCAAACAATTACATTTTCCCTTAAATAATAGTGCTAGATTTGCAATTCGGACTCCCTCAGTTTATGTTTAAAATTTTTCTTTTGTTACTCAATTCTGAAAATGGTATGCATTGATTTTTTAGTTGATGTCTTCAAGACAAAGAATACTTCATGAAGCGAAAAAATTCCTGTTTACACTTCATAAAGTATGCTATGGGTGTGTTTCTTTAAAGAAGACCCCTTAGTTACCCCCTTAAAGAATTGATGGTCAAGTACTCGAAACAGTTCGCTCACACAAGGTTCTAGGTTTGGTTATGCAGGACAGTCTGAAATGAAATGAAACGCCCTTTCCGCATACCTGTCTAGTGAAATAGAGCGGGTCCAAATGCGTACTTTAATGATCAAATATCGCCGATCTTACTGCCAGGAAGCCTTACAACTTGCTAAAATCACTAGACTTGAGGACAGGCGCAATGAACTCTGTATGAGGACTTTTGGCAAAATTACAAAAGGTGGGCCCTTGCCAAAACATGTAACCCAGACTAGGACTATCGCTCATGACTACGTATTCTCTTTGAAGTTCCAACTCTTGGTCGTCTTTTAAATGTAAAGCTGAGCGTTTTAGGCGAAGCTTTTTCCCTAGTAATATCCTGATGGCCAACGCATGCAACGTCTTTTAAAAGTTAAATGTTATTCTTAGTTTAGTTTACAATTTGTTTTTAGATTAGTATAATCTTCGCAGTAACTATGAGTGAACCATATTCTTGTTATTCTACTAGGTTTTACTCTCTGCTACTTTTATTCATTATATTGTAAACCCCAGTCCCAATAAGGTTTTTGTAATTTTTCTACATATTAAAAACACATTGTAATTCATTTTTAATGCGAGAATGTGGTGATTAAACACATTTTTTAAAATATTTATCTTTATTTTCTTCCCTGGAAGAGTGGTCACGTGAAGTGACGGTAGAAGACCATCCGCTGTAATGGTTAAGAAACATTGTCATACCCCAAATTTCAATGCACTGGTTCTCTCCTTAAGCAAGAAACTACAAAGAAGATACATTCTATATCCCTGAAATTTGTTTACTTGAATAACACGTTTCCCAGTCAATGTCGATAATGGCTAGAATTAAGAAAAGGAAAAAAATGCATCATGTTGCTCATCGGCGAGAATTAAGAAAAGAGGAAGGTACGGCCATGTTCCAATTTTGTCACCAAAACCTGTAATTTTTTTCTATTTCTTCTAATTTAAATGTTTTATGCTTTTTAAGGACCAATTTAAAAGGCAATTTAAAATAATTAAGAAGAAGCGTGAGTGTATGACATTCTTTTCCATTTCTAATTTAAATTGTCTTTGCTTGTGAAGGAAGTTGTTACTCACGATTTCAACATTTGTTACCTGACAGTGTTAGCTGATAAAGGAGAGGAGAGGATGAGCAATTTTGTTTGGTCAAACTTACGATGTTCATTAAAATCCTTACAATTGATCAATTGCAAATTTACTCCATGATATGGTTATTATTTTTAAGTAAGTTCTATTGACATAGAAAGCGAATTGATGATGAGCACACTTTATTCCGTCAGCCGACTAAAAATATTGCCCGCGGACACTAAATTGAAATTTCCAGTCAGGATCAAAGAGAGTTGTATGGGCCAAAATGCCAATACTAAAGATTTCAACTCGACTGACACCGAAATACATCGTCCTAACAACTGTCATATCATTATCAGGGGTCTTTACTCTCTTAGGTCAGTTAAGGGCGTGTTACTTTGACCGTGAATAAATTAACTCTAAGTATCACTTGTTATGGCATTCATGCATTGCAAAATTCACGGTAGAAGAGATGCGTAAAAACACTTATATTTAGACTGCAAAACAGTCTGTATTTTCGCGTATTCAAGTACGCTTGAACAGTCAAACAAAAGGTCTGCAACGAGGCTGAGAACAGAGAGCGAGACTCGCCTCGCGCGCTTTGCGCGCGTAAGACTCTTACGCCACGCTTTACCGATTTCTTTACTGATTTTGAGAGAAACCGACTGTTTTGCAGTCTAGTGTTAAAATGACTTTTTTTAACTACCAAGCGTAGAAACACTTAACACGAATTTTCCAACCGATACTCAGTGCAATCAGCCCCTTTAACTGTGTTATATTTCTAATAGACAGCCTGCAATGAGTTCTTTAAAATCAGTATAACAAAATAAATTGAAGATAAATTGGAACGAAGCTGAGATTTATCATTAGTGTCGAAAATAATCTTTTCAATCCTTGATATGATTTTTTTCTTTTATTATAAATCGCATCTCAAGGATTGTCGCATTCCAGATATCATAATATTACCTAATTAACCCCATGGCTCTTGTGACTCTAAATTTTGAAACCATAGAAACCGGTTTTCACTAAACATGGTCATAATTGTGACTAGAAGCATTTAACCCTTATAAGCTTCTTTAATGACGGAATAAACGAAAAGCGCCTGAGAAAAGGGTTTGAGATTTTAGCGAAAATCGATCATGTGTTCCATTCTGGTGTCACGCCCTTGTGGTTAATAATCTTTGAACAGAAGCCTCTGTAAGCCAAAGGGGCAATACCTTTGCAGCGAATTGGCCGGATCTTCATGTAAAATGGCTCAAAGAGAATGATAAAATGTAGACAATAATGTTTAGCAGAAGTTTCACTTCGTATAGGTTTAGAAACTTCGATGCTCTCGCTGACATGCGTGCAAGGAAAACGCGAACTCATCAGTGAGGGCTCGTCAAAATAGATATGGTTTCATTTTCTGTAAACTGGAAGCCACCACATCGCAGCAACATCAAGAAAGGGCTATTTCACCTATTTTCTGTTTGTCAAGATACCGGTTAAATATTGTCAATTAGTGAAAAGTGCATGATATTGTAAGAGTCTACAGGAGAGAAGACCAAATGAAGACCGATGTACAGCAAAGGTGATTGTTGTTAACAGCTGTCGCTGTGTGATTGCTTTTTCCAATAAATTCCAGTCGAACGACGAAGAACTAATTTAGTGGAAAACACATGTGCTATAGTTAAGCAATGCTGACATAGTTAAAGTTATTTTTAAGCTAACGTTTTGATAAAAAAGGACCGTTTTTTGGCTAATAATGAAATTGCTTTAAAATTGTGAGACTTAGCTCTTGTGCATTTTTAAGCAAGACGTTATAATTATTTTATGAGTTAACAGCTTTTAACTTTAATAAACAGAGTTTATGCTGTTTCATCTCTAAGATGATTTCAAAATATGACAAATATAAACGTTACCTATACTTGTGTCAGTTCAACTACACAAATACATCAAACAAAATAGTTTCTAAATACTAATCAATAATAAGAATTATATTATTTTCCTCTACGTCGCTAAATTGCCTCAGTGGTGGTATATGTTGATGAATAACAACAAAATTTCGAACCAAACGAAAATAGATGAACTATACGACGAGCACCATTATTAATATGTCAGTTTGGTTAACAGAAAACCCTTTCGCCATGTAAAGGTGATGAGAATTGTGTCTCCCTATTGTAGCAGTTTATAATGTATTTCACGAAAACCAGTCAATGCGCGCTAACGTATTTTTCCTTTTTGCGGTTAACTTTCTATTCACGAGAAACGAGATAATTCATTATTACAATTGATGCATTTTTGTGAATTTTATATCGAAAGCACTGGTTGTGAAGTTCCTTTAAAGTACGCACGATGCTTTTGTTTCCGCCTTGACGAATGGGTCCTCCCCGCTAACGAAGCGGCCCTTTCCAAAGCTTGCTGATGAAATACAAGTCTTCTTTGATCCATAGAAACGAAATAGTCGCGATGGCCGCAAAATGCACACCACATACATAACAACAATCCAGCTATGACCAGCAAAAGCGTTATTGTCGTCAGAAGAGCGTCGAACTCGCTGAAATTGTTCTTGATTGTCCTCCCCCAAGAGCTGCCGTCTGCTCTGTAAGGCTGAACAAGTGACAGAAGAAGACAGAAACCGCCAAAACTTTCGCCTGGTTTGCGCATTACGTATACAGGCGGATAATCCTATACTTCAAGCCAGGAGTTTGCAACAAATTTAGCATAAAATTCGGCGTGACGATGTTAAAAGAGGACGTCGGATTTCTTAATTTCTGCTATAGGGTGTCAATTCCATTCGAGTCAGTGTTCCACACCAGGAAAACGAATAATGAGTACGTGAGTAGTTTTTGCTTACGAGAGATAAAAAACACAACCGCAATAAAGTTTTTTCCTTCCATTAAGGAAGAAGTGAAAATAAACAAACCACTAAGCAGGTGATTGATTTTTTTCTCTCAAGAATGAACCTGTTCGGCAGCAAGCCAGCTTGAGTCTCAAAAATGCCAAAGTATAAAAAATAATCCTGTATTAAACTTTGTCACCTTCCTGTAAAAAGAGAAAAAATTAGTCATGAATAAAATTTAAAGCAAAATTGGAAAAAAAAAACATGGTGACTCATCAAGACGCCTTGAAGTCGAAATATAAAATTAATTACTGGAAAGTATTTTAAAGAGTGTATTTTACCACCAGCTGTAAAATACTATTATTCATTTCACTCCGTTTATTTGTACCCAAACAAAAGCCGCTTTTTACTTAAAAATGAAACAGTGTTAATTCGGTGTGGAGAGTAATAGGGAAAAATAGAGTTATTTTTAATAATGTTTACATTGCTTATGAAAAATTGATGTTCCAATTGGCAATTAGCGTGGTGCAGCATTAAAAGGCTGAACATAGTTTTGCGGGCGGTCAGCGATAGCGCGTGTTTTAAATTACACAGATAAATATGGCGGCGAAAAATACACAGAAGACGATTTCTCAAAATCTACTCTATAAAATTTTGTGATATTTGGCAAGATTTTTACTTTTATCGTTTTTTTAAATGATGAGAACTTTAAAGGGGAAGTTGAACAGACGAATTTTTGTGACACATTTAGTAATTACAGTACAATTATATTATTGACTACTAAAAACCCCCCTGTTAAAATTTGGTCAAATAAGTTTCAAATGGTAATGATTAATTATAGTAAGCTGTGTGGTAGTTTGTAGGAAAATCTAATGAGCGAATTTTATGTAAACTGAGTAGAGGTGAAATTTTAAGGCTGTATTTAATCGTTCATGTTGCAATGGAAACCACGAAAACGTCAAATTTTACCTGTCAGTCAAAATCTTTCATTAGTATATTTTTCACCTGCCAAGTTTAGGCTTGTGAGCAGCAACCTTTCTCTTGCCATAATTTGGCAAATGACCCATACTCAGAAACTGCCAAAACTGTGTTCAGCCACCTCAAAATACAAACTTCAATTACACACATCCTCAGTAATTTTCATGAGCTCTCTTCATAAGAAAAAAAAAAAATGGGAAAACGTCTATTCAACAGTCTTGCTGGCGCCCGGTCGAGCAATAAATATTAAGTAAAATAAAATCAGAAACAGGCTCACGCTTAACGAGAAGCCAGAAAGATCAGGTCATTTGTAAGCAAGTCGTTTACTTGTTGGCGATTTAACCTCATCGGAAGGGTGGCAAGTGGAGGACTGAGCTGTTCATACGAGAGGCCAAGAAGAACCAAGAAGAAAGCTTTTGATTTATTAGGCTTCTAAAGAGCCCTCAGCTTGATTTTCATGGTTCTTACTTTACATCTACTCAAATTCTTACTGATTCTCTCTCTTTGTCATTGTTTACAGTTTTTCAGAAGCTCATCGTATTTTCTTCTTTAAATATTTCTTACTTTTTCATCCAGTAACTCATCCAGTATTGTTCACGATGCCCACCATCTTTGCACTCGCGAAAGGATTGGTGGGATACATGTATTGCCAAGCGTTCTCAGCGGGGCCAACAGCTTATAAAGGCCTCCTGCAAATAGCACTGGAAAGTTACTTCTATTAATTTTGTAAATACAGTTTGGTGCAGTATCTTCTTATAATATCAATAGGTAATCTTGAAGTCAAACTCCTTAATTAGTTTAGCCAGGGCTAAAAGCGAAGCTACTATTAATAGACTGATAATTTAAATCAAACAATAAACTTGTAATCCACATCAAATCCAGTTAACTTAAGGACACATTCATGTGACTTTTGAGGGAATGGCTAAGTGATTTTAGGGGAAAATAGTTTGCAAACAGTCCAAGAGTGAAACAAATCATACATAGAGTTAATAATATTATATGTATACCCAACAAAATTTGCAGTCATCTTAGATCACAGTCAAGAGCCAGAAATAAAAGACCTCAGACCTGCCAGACCGCAAAAAAAGTAAGGTTCTTATTAGCAGGTGTTTTTCTGTATTGCGAAAATTACTAAGATCATCCACTGTTCTTTAGATCATGGTGTCTTTTCATCATTGGTGAAAATGCCCTGGTTTTCTTTTACATAAAAAAAGTGGCCTGGAACGTACATTTAAAAACTATCGAACTTTCAGTAACTTACGATGTATTTCCTGCAACCTAACTGGAAGTGCCGCAGCCAAACAACTTTAACATAATACAGTAACATGAATAGTTTGCTCTCCATACTATAATCTCCATATCATAAGTAACATAAGAACTGCTTTGCTGCTATGACTTGTATTATTCTTAAATTATAGCATCTGACTTTTCCGTTTTATTATTGGGTATAAATTGCAGTAATGCACGTTTTTTCGCTTTGGTGGCTTGTTTTGCCGTGCAGAGAAAGGAATAATTTTACGGTTAAGTTCAAAAGATATAAATGTATTCTATTTATAAATTTTCAAATTATATCATCTTCAGAATCTCAGCCTTAGGTTTATACATATCATATTCTTAAGTTTCTCAAATTTAAGCCTCGAAATTCTTATAAATTTGTTCTTGTAAAAAAGAGAGTTTCTGGTGACCTATTCTGACTGGCTGTCTGCTAAAATCACCCAAGAAAAGGAACTCAAACTCAAAATGATAGAGAATAATAAGCAAATAATTAAATTGGTTTTGAATCATAAAAATATAACCCATCAGCCTGTTAAATAATTAATACATATTCCAGTGTATATTCAAGTTCAGGTTGGTATTATTTAAATTAATTCAATGAGATTCTTTTATTATTATTTTTTTTATCTTGTCTTTCCTCTGTAGTTAGACCATACCACGTCGTACTACAAGCATAATCAATTCATACATACTGTTTCACGATCTGTATTTTTTTTGGTCTTTGTGATGGGACTGGTGTATTAACTAGTCGAAATTTCGAAAGTCTTTCACATTGCCTGAAGCGCTTTCACGTTGTTTGATCAGTCCGAGAAATTTCATTTTCACAGTCGTAAGTGTGACTGTTTTTTCCCACTGGAAATTATAATTGCAATTCATTTCTTGTCGTCAAGGGCGTACTCCACGTGGGCCAACTAAAAGAGTTATCTATTTGCGCCCTTTAGATCATCTTCGCATCTTAAAAATGGGCTTGCTATGTAAAATAAACAATTATTGAATGAAGATGAGTATGTGATCAAGAATTATCATCACCATCATCATGGTCATTGTCATTATTAATCCTTATGTTGATTAAGCAGAATGATTGATTACGTGCCGCGAGCGAGTTAAGGCTTGAGGAAGTTTTGATAAGAGTTAGTAGGTACCAAATATATTGTTAGTATGTAACTCTGAGGAGACGGCTGTTAATTGAACATTTCGTAAGGAGCCTGAAATTCATTTGCATCGAACTTCAAGGACTGCTACAAAAATAACGGAACATCCTTCCGACTCAGCAACAGACAATACAAACTGTCTAAACACATAGGGTGCCTTATGTGCCTGAAAGTAGTCAAAAAATACCAACCCTACAGTAAATGGAGCTTATGTCTCTATAAACGTTTTTAATAACTAAAAAATATATGTCTACTATGTACTCTCAATGACTGCAATAAAGTAGCAAGTTCATGTGCCCCAACAGACAGGAACAAATATGTAAAATGAAAAGTACTCAAAAAATGCTAACCCTTTACTTAGAATAGCAAAATGTCTCTGTGAAGTGTTTGTAATAAACTACAGAAAACCATATATATACATATATATCTAGTGTGTGCTCTGGAGGTAAGTGCAATGAATTAGCAAGTTTGCGCCCCCATAAGGTTTCCATAAGGAGAATATATCAGTCTTTAAATAAAGTATCTGAAATTGCAAAGCCTTTAATTAAACCTCGTTAATTTACGTTAAAGCTGTAAATAATTCACAACCAATATACATGATGCTTCAGAAATTGGTTTCGTTGGGTTTTCAGAGAAGTATAACCGTAGACTGCGGAGAAGTAACTGTGGGAAGACGTTTCAGGAACTGCAGGTGATTAGAAAGACACTTAATATTCTGATTTCCAGACTTCAGAAGTATTCGATTTATTGCGATGAATCTGAAACTCCACAACCAGTCCAACAACCAAAAAATTGCAACTGTAGAAAAAGGAAAACTGAATGCCTTGGCCCGTGAAAGGAACTGCATGCAATCAAAATCTGCAGTGACAACTGAGGTAATCATGGAATCCTATAGTTGTAGGACTTGCATCCATCCTCAAGGATCGCTACAGAAATCATTGAACAACCTCCCGACCCAGGAACAGACAAAACGAACTATCTAAATATATACGTTCCCTTAATATTTTCAATAAAGTGGAAAGTAGTAAAAAAATACCAGCCCTACAGTAAATGGAGCTTATGTCTCTATAAAAGTTTTTAATAACTAAAAAATATGTATCTACTATGTATTCTGAATGACTGCAATGAATTAGCAAGTTCATGTATACGTACAAACAGGAAAAATTATGTGCATGGTGCAGGTGGGCGATTGGTTATTTTGTTTGGGAAGAATTTGTTTTCCAGGCCTAATCTAATGTGATGAAGAGCCATTTAGGGTAGTTATTGGCAATTTAGGCTAGGTCGGTTCTTAATTTCTATAAAGGAGGTATAGTTGATGACTACCAGATAAATAAAGAAACTTGAGTTTGGTCCTTAAATGTACAGAATTTGTTCATAATTGTACATTGCAAACTCCTTTAAGCAAGGTCCATGAAGACAATTGCAATCTGCACCTTTTTATAAACCTTTTTCCATCGTGGGAATAAGTAATTAATAATGAACTTCCTGTGTTTAGGTTCTCCGCTCACACGGAACCACTTTAATCGTACCAAAATTTTAACGGCCTAGTCGTTCAAAAATTTAAACACCAAACCCAGGTCAAATTTTAAGCCCGCACGGTGGAAAATTTGACTGGCATGGTGTGAACTAACCTCCCATGGAGGCGTTTTTAGGAGAGCTCTTATTTCGTCCCTTCCCTCAAACGCCTGCTCAACCGAGAACAACATTCCTTTGCCAAGCTGAGCCAATCACATTGTACGTTCCAAATTCTGGAAGGTTAACCTTGACGGCAGGGTAACCCCATAAGTGTACTCGATCTGCATGAAACACTAAGAAAGCTTTATGACCTTTAATACATGTTAGACTTAAAACTGTTGATTGGTCGCTCACCACGCGAATAAAAGAGTGGGAAATGTTGTTCTCGGTTAAGCAAGCGTTTTTGAGGAGGGGCCAAATACGAGCTCCCCTGAAAAGGCCTGCGTGGGAGGCTAAGTGTGAACATAACCGTGTAAATTGTTGTACAGTAAAGGCGTGGGTGCATTGATGCGTGGAAATTCAGCTGGGAGACGCCATTTCGAATTTGCTAAATCAGCACCTTGTGCAAGGGGAGATGGCAAAACCACTGACAAAAGTTGAAATTTAACCCAGTTCCTCAGTTCTGTTTGAACAGAGCAAAAATATTGAACGGTCCCGTGTGAGCGAATTGACAGCTCAAATTTTCATCAGTCGAGCAAAACTCTTCCGGTGCCCTTTGATAGCCAAAAGCTGCGGTACAAGAAACTCAAGTAATCACAGCTGAGCTTATTTGTTTTAAATAAATAAATAAATAAATATATAAATGGAATAACAATGAAAAAGACAGGCGATAGCAAAACACAGGTGCAGGTCATCAATGCGTCGTTTTGAGATGCATTTAGCAGATACCGACGAAAATCGATCTGTATATTATGCACGTATATCATTTTGATAGAATTAAAAACTGCATCCCGATTGCTTTGGCCTGTGTTCCTGAAAAACTTTTTCAGATATTTTTCTATATATTGAAAGCAATTTTTCAGGCTGCAAACGTGCATTTACCATGCCTCTAGTCAGTTATAGCTGCTTCTAGTAAGGTGTTTTCACGACGTTAAGACTGAAAGTGAAACTGAGAATAACATCTGTGATTTTAGTAAAGAACGAACATTTACATATTCATAAAGTCGAAAAATCAGAAAAATCTTGCTTTAGATCATCGCCTAAAATAGTCTTTTTATCTTTTTAAAGGTGGGATTTTTAAGAGATTGGGGAAACCATTGTCAAACAGGAGGAAGAATGTGAAGATCTCCCATTTGTTAAGGTTGCCTTTTTTGAGGTCAAGTATTATAACTAACATTTATAACTAACATAACTAACATATTTTGGAAAAACCTCAACATTACAGGTCAAATATAGCCTGCAGTATTTCATACAGAAATTTGCTAGTCCATAAAGTTCTAAAAACGTACCTTGATATTCAAACCAAACACATAGTTTACCTTATTTTCAATTCCCAATGAGTGAGTTGGAAGTATCCAGAACCTGACTGAATGTTCGACACAAGTAAATTAGTCTTTTTTTAAAATACTGCTTTACATTAATATCTTTAAAAGATATTTTTAGGCTAATTGGGAAAATCTCTCACTGTTTGTTTAATAATCCCAGATGGCGGTCAGGTTGATGACGTCACATGATCGATTAATATCATATCTAGAACTAATCACAGGCTACATATTAAATAGTTAGTAAAAACTCAAATTGGGAGGGATAAAATAGAGGAGAGAGGTTTTACCCCCTTTTAGCCCCTAAAACCACGTTGGGAAAGGGGGTGGGAGGGGGGGGGGGGGGTTGGGGCAGGACTGATTGAGTGAACGTCCTGAAGTTGTTTATACACGTTTTACATATTATTTCTTCCAAGGAAACAGCCCCACTAACAGAGAGCGTCATACCTATTAATCTTACTGTCAATCAGAGCGACCTCGTAACACTTTCTTGTCTTACAACCAGAAGCCTTGCTCCTAATGTCTCCTTATATAACAAGAATAGAGAGTCTTCAATGCAGAGCAACAAAATTCATCTTCGACACGCAGTGACAAGACGATATTTCTTATCATGAGCGCCTTTCTCGCCTCAATCTGCTACCGTTAACATATTGGCATGAAGTGAAAGACTTAATTTTTCATTTCAAGTATCGCGTTGGCCACTCCACATTACCCATAGATGATTACGTCAAGCCTAAAGGCACTCGTCTCACTCGCCACAGCTCTGATGAAGACGTACTAATTCCCAAGTTCCGCTCAAAGATCTTTCAATTTAGTTACTTTAACCGTATTGCTAAACTCTGGAATACGTTATCTGAATCCACTCTTACTGTTACTTCTCTTAATCAGTTTAAATCTCACGTACTCCAACGCTATCGGTTGCTTTTCGTACAAACTATAACGTCACTAACTTTAACACCTGGAAGTCGATCTGCTGCAAATGAGTAGGCCACGTAATCTTCTATTAGCTGGCAACTGCTGCTACTGAGATTTTTTATCGGCTGCGGGAGTGATTCGTTCTTATTGATTTTGGAAATAGGATTTTTATACTTCTTATAATGTTTAAATGTTTACATAGTCAGCATAGTTAGTATTTCAGTGTGTATTTTTCTTAAGGGCACACTTAATTTGGGGCCTCGCTCCATTGTGTGTCCCGCACGTTCGTCTCTCGTTTTTGTGCCTTGTTCAAATGTTTTTTTTTGTCTTATTTTAGCGTTGTAATCATGGTGAAACCGGTTAAATAAATAAATAAATAAATAGACAGAAGGCGGTGAGCCACTGATATGGCGCTGTCGGCAGACAGTCAACTTAAACATATCACTAGCAAAGACAATGGAGGACACACACCACTGTATAGCTTAAAATGGAGTTAGGGCTCCCAGCAAATCTCCACGGTAGAATTAATCGTTAAAAACAAGTGGCAGTTAAAAGATTTTTTATGTTAAAAGCAATTGAACCTCATCAAGGGATCAAGCGCGGCGGTACAGGTAAGGGGAAAGGTGGGACATTTGCCTTAACAACTTTCAACTTTGGGACAACTTAAAATTGCGCAGGCTGAGCATGCTTAAGTTTTTCAACATCCTTGGACCAGATGATCGTACATTGTATGAGGCGATTTAACGTATTTGAATTCGTAAAAGAAATATTCTGTGACTTTATAAGATTCTGTCTGTGTTTTTATGGAGACGACTTGAAGCGCAATTCGCTGCTGCCACAGCTTCAAACTGTGAGAGAGTAGCTTGGTACTAAAATGGACTTTGGGTTGAACGATGTAGTGGCATATCTTAGAAACCTCCCCGGAGTTGCTGTTAATTATTTGAACCTTGTGAAGTTACTTCTTGTTGTACCTGCCACGAATGCTGTGAGGGAACACTCGGCCTCTGCCCTTAAAAGGCTCAAGACGTATCTTCGAGTGTATGTTGCAAGAAAGATTGAATCACTGCATCATTATCCACGTTCACAAGGAAATGACTCGACAAATTGAACAAGGCAGATATTGGAAATCAGTTTGTTTGAGCATTAAATCACATGCTGAATCGCTTTTGAACCGTCGATGTCAATTAAAACTTTCCCAAACCATGTATTCGACGCTACAACAAACTGACAATTGATAATTTTCTACTAAAGTATTCATTTTTGATAATTTTGTTTTTGCTAAGCTGGAAAAGGTCATTAAGTTTCTCTTACTTCGTTGACCAGAATAAAATCCTGGTGTTTGCCAAATTTTAGCGTTCAGATTGCATCCTAGAGTACTTAAATTTTAAAAGTTTCTTGGGGGAGCATGGGCCCGTATCCCCCTAGTTTCTCGTGCCTTCGGCACTCCTCTTTGCCGCTGTCGTGCCAGTATTACACATACTCCCAGTTATGCCCCATCAAGGAAAAAATTCCAGTCACCGCTCCTGGGGATTCCGGCAAAGGAACAGGAAGAAATTACAGATAAAGTTGTCTGCAAATGCCTGATAGCCCAAGATGCCAGCTTCCACATTCTTGTTATTCGTAAACATGGAAAATATAGAATGTAACCAGGTTGATAAGGATTTTTTATGGTTTTCAGTCTCACGATAGCCCGAGAGTGCATCCTACAATAGCCTGTACGGAGAGGCTCCGCCTGAAAAGGGTATCTTATTTAGGCTCCAGGTAAATAAACGGGTAGTGGTTTCACTGGTTTAAATACATGAAAGGAGCGGAAAATCTGTCATTGCTATTTGCGGAAGGGACTAAAGGGGCTAACGGCGCATTTTATGACCTTGAACTTTTATTTATTCATGCACAGAGTTAACAGACGACCCATTACAGCAGTTAAAGGGGATGCTGCGTCTTAAACAAGTTTGTGAAAGGGGTACCATTTGTCAACCAAAGGTATACACAAAGGGGCAGCTTTTCAAACGAAAATGATACTAAACAATGCGAATTTTTGTGTTAGAATTTTGCGTCTAATGATCCCTACATATCTCAGATATAACCTGATTCGTCAACCGATTAGCTTCAAAAGCAGCGATAGTTTTTGATAACAGATATACTTTTAAGTATTCTGAAGGGATTACCCTAGTTAAATAAAGGTTTACTACTACTACTACTACAATATTTTATTTATTACATGCTGTTTGTTGTAGATTATCGTCCAGTATATATCACATATAATTATTTCTGTTCACCGAATAACACTGCCTGGTTCCACACAGGTGTCGCATTTAAGTGCCCTACGCTCAGCAGTCAGCGCCAAAATACGTGTTTTATTTCAACGGCAGAATAATCAAGAAGAATTAGTCCGGATATCTCAAAATATGCAACATTACAAGAGGTCATTCCGTTTTTTTTTAAATCGGGCGACTAAAAAATGCCAGTCTCTCGTAAAAAGCCCTTCTTACTGGAAAAGTAAACAAACTCCAGAGAAAACTAAGCAAAATGCTGCATTTTGTTTCATTAACTGATAATTTTATCATGTTAGATGCCAAGCTATTGAAGCCTCTATCTTGCACGCAATCAACAACAGCCTTGCGGGCGCGTTAATTATTGTGACTTTCAAGAAACTGGCCCCTGGAGATGAAATGTTAAGAATTCATCTACCTTCTGCCTTGATATTATTGTCATAACGTGTTAATTCAGATCTCTACTCTTCATTAATCAATTTAAGTCTCTCGTCATAAACGACATAAGTCGGTAGGTTGCATTTTTTTAGCAATACCTCGGGTATTGTCACGTGACATCAGGTCGGTTAAGAGAAAATAAGTTGTTGTATTTAAGCAGTAGACCACACTTTCTATGGGTTTACCTGCGTGATAACTTACTCGGGATGTTGGGAGAACACCAGAAAAGCTTGTAAATCACGAGCCGAGTAATTTACAAGCTTTTCCAGTGTTCTCCCAACATCCCAATTTATCACGCCGGTAAACCCATAGAAAGTGCGGTCTGTTGCTTTTAGAAATTAATTTCTTACGAGTTTACCGGCACAATAAACCATAGGCTTTTAACCAATCAGAACTCGCGTTAGTTATTTTGTAAATGTCAATATCCTATCTTTATTCAGGATGGGATATAGGCGGCTTTTAGTGCCCGTGTATGGCTCCCTTCGCTGAATGAGGACCGTGAGATAACTTCGAAGCTACGCATGTACGTTGACCGAACCTCAATAAATCTAAATAATTATGTGAAGTGACCAAATTGTACCAAAGGTGAAAAAATGAATATCCGTATTGTTATGATGTATTTGGTTGTAAGTGATGAGTACACGCATTTTGCTTTGCCTATTAATCATGTTAGGGAGCAATTCAGTACCATCCCTTTTTTATATCTCTCTTAGATAACTCATATGGTACAAGACTGTTTTCATCTCAGAAATTTAAGACTATGAAGCGAATCCCCACCTCGTGCTTATACGTTCTACAGAGACAGTGCCGTAATACAAAACTCACGTGACCTATCGTGACAACATAGTTTGGATGTTGACGTTGCAAAGAAACCAAAGAAGCTCCCATTCTTAAGACTCATCAGAAATCATTCGACTGGGTATTGAGGAATTGCTGGTGTCTCACAATATCTGATATAAATAATAACGTGGATATTGTTATCTAGGTTATGAAGGAACAGCTCAATACATGTATTCATATATTCAATGAACTTTTTTTCAGCATGCACTCCACCCGACGCGATGGTCCTTGAAAGAAACGCGAAAAAAAAAACTGAGGCAGAGGTGTGGTTTCTCACTGGCTCTTAATTATAACTTCATAGGTACTACAACTCCCACCCTTCATAGGCTTTCTAGGCCTTTACATAGCTCCATTCTAGATATCACAGTCCAAGCATTGACAATACAGTTTCATTTCAGAGGAAAATGGAGATAACGCTTTCACACCAAAAAGAAGTAACAGCACATTTATTGTTTTTTTTTCCCATACAAATCTTTTTAACACAATATACCAATTTGTAAAATACAGTTTACCGTAATTATTCAATAATGTTATGACAAATCAATGGAGAGAATTTTAATTACATGTACACGTTTGTAAAATGAGTTGATGAATTACTAAACAGTATAATTAAATTTTGATACAAACTTTAGCTTAGAAAATCATAAGTTATATGATTTCATTAGCTGCTTACTTACAAATATCTACTGCTTGCTTCATATATTTCACAAACACAATAAAATATTTTATATAGTTAATAGATTGGAATGGTTATAAAACCCGTCAGACTCCTTTGTTATATGTTTTTGTGGACTTGACGGTGTACAACGTTCAACAGCATTCCCACCATTTTGATCTTAAAGACCAATAAAAATGTTGCATTAATTTATTCCGTCGCAATTTTCCAACAGAAAACAAGGGATTGTGCAACTTTAGGGAGCTTGCAACATAAGCTGATGTTTGTTGTCTTTCATAACCAGTCTCTTCTAATAACTCAGTATGTTTCAAAGATTGTCGACTACCAATAAGTTTAACTTGTTTAGTCTAGAGCCTCTTGGAATATTTGAAAATCAAGCAAAAAAATTAGCATCTATTAGAAATGAAAGGCAAGCGAAGCTTAAACAATGGAAAAGGCCTTTTTATTGGTTAACAGTCTCTTGTTAACAGTTAAGACTATGATCAGGCGCGTTTCGAGCAGATCAGTGGCGAGGGACGACTTAACAGTTGCAAAGTTTTCGCGGCGGCCTTTTTATTTTCATTATTATTATTATTATTATTATTATTATTATTATGATTGTTATCCTTATCATTACTCTTACCTTTACTATTCAACCTCACTTACACTTGCTTAAAACTAACAAGAATAAAACCGTATTTTTTCAGTCAAAACAAGATGCAGGTTTTTTTTTTTCTTACTGCTAGATCTACCAGGACATAGTGAAGAGAGGACTTGCTCATATTTCACCCGTTTTATACCCTCAGGGATCACATTCGTGAACTACAACGCGTACATGTGATGGGCTTGGTTTTAGGTCCCACTTCTATTCTAGAATTAGCACCACAATTCGAAGCCGCCCTGGCCGTCCTGTCCACCGCTCCCTCCAGCTGGCAAAGGACGTTTTTCTGGTTCTCCCTGTAAAAATGATGCAATTTCAAGAATGGCAACAAATTTTTCAAAACACCTATTATCTTGACATTCTATCCGCTGGCAGATTGCAGATAAAGTATACACAATTTGGGTCGGCTACTTGCAGGAATGATCATCGAAAGAGGGCAAAAGTATATCATGGTGCTTTCATACATCCATTGCCGTATCCGTATTTTCCCAATTTTGTGGCAATAACATAAGGTATGAAATACAGTCGTTGTTAATACCTTTTTATTGGCGGCATTGGGTGGGGCATACATCCTGGCCTCAACAAAAGCTGGGCTTGCTGTCCCTAGTCCTGATGAAGGAGGCTGTTTGTTCCTACCAAAAAAAAATAAAAAATAGAGATTTGCCAATAAACTGCTTTGTTATTCATAGATGTTAGGAAGAATAAGGCAGGATTTTGTTTCTGTTGTGAATCTTTCTTCATCTATGAAGATAGTCGATCCGATTAATGCGATTAGGAGCCAATACAAGTGTGGGACCGGGTATTCTTCGAGTTTTGGTTGGAGTTGCGTGTCGCGAATTGAGAGTCGCGAGATATTGTTAGGAATTGAGGACTGCGGATCGCGAGTTGCGAGTTCATATAGATATGGGGAGCGTGTTGCAACTTCAAACTCCAAAACTCGCATTCTAAGCACGCCGGTGTGTGTTACATATATAGATCGTCGAATATTAATACGTTTTCCTTTGGGTCGTACTGAGAATATTTTAGAGCGTTTTCATGATGAAGTATAGTTTTATTGAGACCCATTTAAGATCACGTGTTGTGACTCGGGTTGCTGTGTCTGTAACAAAGTTATTCATTAAATAGTAGCCAGTACTTTCTAGTGATGCCTCGACTAAAACGTGTGCTACCGTGAGCAATGTTATAGTTTTTCTCCACACTACAACTGATTGTGCATGATAGGGGTATATCAATCCATGCATGAAACTATAACTAAATCATCACAAAGCGATCAGGTATAAGGCAGTTGTCACGTATATGCTTTGGTTCAGTTTTAGGGTATGGCAATGTAAGACAAAGGAAAGTAAGATTAAACCAAGAACAGGTTTTACGCAGTACTCGCAGATATCTAAGTAAAAAACTTAGTAAAAAACAAGAAGCGCAGCAATCGTGTTCCTGCAACCAAACCTAGTAGACATATGCTCTCGCTCCTTTTCTTACCTTACCGTTATGTAGAGAGAGCGTTTCGGACCGAGGTTGCCCCGAGCCTTCATTATCACAACCTTTAGGACCATGGTGGGCCGGGGCCCACCTAAGTAAAAAATTCTTGATAGAACTTTAAAATTTTCACCTTCAGCTCAAGAAAGAGTTAACTTTCCTCAGAGCGGTTACCGTGTGTCGGGTCTTAATTTTTCTCCCTTATAATAGCGAGAGCTTGACTAATATCAAATGCACTTACATGCGATATCCGTCTGCTTCACTGAATGATTTGCCTGCTAAAGAATGGAAAATTTATAGTAAAGCTGGTTGGTAACAGGGAAAGCCTTAGCTATATGTTAAAATAAAGCGGTAGTCAGATTTAAAAATGAAAACGAGAAAATTGCCCGTATATATTCGACTATTACACTATCTATTGTTCTCAATAACAAGTAGATGGCACGAATTACTTCCCTTTTTCTTCAAAATCTAGCCATGGACAAGATTTTTTTCAATCATATAATGACTCAGGGAGCGGGTGGTCGGATGTTAGTAGAGTTGACCTCTGGTAACTCGAACCCTCTATAATTCGAGCCTCCTGCTAACTCGAAGTAATTTTCATTTCCCTTTAGATCATTTTCTGTATAATTTTACCCTCGATAACTCGAACTTTTTTCTACTTCCCTTAAAGATTTGAATTATCGGGAGTCTACTGTATGTCTGAGAATTTTTGGATGATTTTTGTAGTGTTTTCAATAAATAAATGCTTAAAATAATTGTTTATAAATATGGACAACTAGAAAAAATCCTGAATTAAGCTGGGGTTGTTGAACATTACCGGAAATAATTAGTGGTATAGATAAATAACAAATGGCTCACCACAATCAGAGGACTAAGTGGTTGAAGTTTATGCACCCTTTTTTCTTCAACTCTCAATTAAAATATCCCCATTCCCCCCAAACAACAACAACAACAACAATCAAACTTCCCCCTTAACACCATTAAGAAGGCGCTGTCTTGCAATCAAGTATCATGACGATTTCCTTAGCTGAAACATATCCAAGAGGGAATTTTCGATACCTTTGACTGCAAATGGCGAAAACAATCCTATCAAATGAAGCTTACCTTTTTTAGGCTGGCAACGGAAGAAGATAACGAGGCTGATAATGATGAGGATTACAACAAATCCGACCGATCCTCCAACGATACCGCCAATTTCAGCTGCTGATAGACCACTTGATAAAGGACCCCCATCATCATCGTCGGTTGTTGGTTCTTCAGTGGTTGGGTCTGGTAGCATTGCTATATAAAGGTCACAAGTGATGTTATGTATAATGTAACGTTTAAATTACACGCGAATTTTTTATCATCATTACCGTAATCGTCATCATCGTCGTGTTATTATTTCAATGGACCGCCTCTAAACAGCTCATAGTGTCTACTGAAGAAAGACCAATCATATGCATGGAAATCAAACGAAACACCCACGTCAGTTTCCAAAGAGGTAGACAAGCCTTTCACTTTTGTTTTCCTCATATCACTTTGAAATAGTTTGAAAAAATGTGATAAATATAACTTGAAGTGAATCCAAAATATCAAAAACGGACTTTTCCTTTAAGCCAATCTCGAACTTCAGACTGTAGACTGCTGTTAAGGTATCTGCACCGGCAAATTTTGCACATTTTCCCATCATTTTTAATAGTCATTTTATGGATAATATCTACATATTACTACATTGACGGTATTCCTTAGTTCTTAAGGAACTACAATATATCAAAATAAACTATGCTAGCTATGTCATCCAAAAGGTGTTAATTTAATTACCCCCTAGGATGGCACGGAAAGAAAAAAAATCCAAATTTCAGAAGAATCCTTAGAATTATTGTTAAAAGAAATTCCCGAATGAAATGTAACACAAATAAGGACGTAAGATAGAATAATCCTGTTCGACCACGACACAGCTCCTATTAATCCACATTCCAGGGCACAATTCGCTGTTTTGTAATTTCATCCACATTTTGACATCCGAATAATTCAGCTGTACGGCAATTTTAGCTAACCTTTGGTCGAACACAGATCTCTTCATTAACATGCTCTTTGTGTATTTGCCAAATTTCACAAAGAAATAATAATCCATTCCTCCACAAAAGTCAAGCTAAATCGGTCACGTGGTAATTAACGGTTTTCTAGTGTAGGTAAAATTTAAAGCTTCTTTTCTTCTCAAAATCAACTGTTTTTCCTGGATACTACCATCACAGACCTTCTCGGCCGCCATTTTGAATCACTGCTGTGTGAAATGCTCGTGGAAGGGTAAAAGAGTGTCAAGTATAACCTCTCTGTAGCCCCCTTGGATTTTGATACATGACTAGTTGCTAAATGAGGTGTGACGCACTTCCGGAAGACGCGTTACTCAGTTTCAGTTTTAACGCAATGAGGGGCGCCGAAGTATGAAGATTAAAAAAGAAGTTTTATTCAAAACTGAAAAGAATTGCTTCTGTAAAGAGAAAGAAATCTGCAGAAAAACAGACCAGAGGAATAGGGCCAAAAAAGCGTTGTACTCTCCCTGCAAAATTGTCAGACTTTATCTGGTGAGAAGACACGCAAATGTAATTTAAATTTAGATTTAAATTTAATTTTATACAATAATATTAAAGTCCTGGAAAAAGGAGTATAATTCAAGAACATAACGAATTTTGACAATAAGCAAGTAATATTAGTCATTACAGTTTGATCAGAAGCAAGAAAAATCAAGTTGGACATACCGAGGCTGTAGTTTCTCAACGAATCCAAGGCAGTCAATGAATTTTGTTGAGCGCATCAATAGAACCTGATGCTAAAAAGAGGAGTCAAATTGCGCTCCTGCCATCTCCTTCAGTCTCTTTTCTTAGTAACCGAAATTATGAAAATATTTCTTTAACTTCCACTAAATCGGTCAACTTTTGAGTAGATTTTTTCTTAAATGCAAAGGTATATTCACATATGCATCAGTTACGTCACAAGGACTTTAATACCGTAGAAAGACTTTGAGGGCAAAATAAAATGTTGAAAATTTGCCGGTGCAGATACCTTCTCTGTATTTCTGTATGCACTTCGCAGTGTGACTTGACATTTTCGAAAGAGTTCAAAGTATAGAAACAAACATACTGACCAAGGAGGGCTTTTTTTTCTTTCTTTTGTGAAAGGCCAGTCAAAGCATGTCAAGCGTTCCTGTCGCTAGTCGAATGAATAAATGGAAAAATGATTCGGTTTGTTGATTCAATAATCCACTCATAAAATGAATAATCCAACAGTCAAATTGCACCTCGATTCAATAATTAAATATTGATTTGGTTCATGAACAAAGTCTACCTGTTCTTTATTCTTGTCTGTTGTGTTCAATCGTATTTGCTTTCCTTTTCCTACCGTTTACGATTGCGTTTTTCATTGCCTTTAATCAAAATAACAGCTAGAATAGACAGACCGCAAACGCGAAGAAACTGACAAAGGCCGAGGATCGAAATCCACCAATCACCGCACATACACTGACCTCAGTTTGACCATCATGTTTTCTAAGAGGTCTGGGCCAGGTTGCATTAAGCCGTCTTAAGATAAAAGGGCTCTTAACTTTTGTTCTGAAACAATAACTTATTGTTTAGAAATAATAGTTACGAGCTCCCTTAATCTTAATAAAGGATTAAATTAACTGCAAAAACCGTGGACGAAGATCCTGCTAGTTGTAAACGTTGGATCTCTAGAAAAGAGATCTAATCAGCCAAAATATAAAGAACCAAGGCACGAGAAGTCGAAAGGCTACTGCAAAGCTGATTCAGAACAACCCGACCCATGTCTGTTGCACTGATTTCTGGCGGCAAATTGGCGTACATGTGACAGTTTGTATGGGTTTGAACTTCAGAACTGGCCCGCACTCGACTCTTGGCAAAAAAGAAGAAAAAACAAAATTCTGAGGTCGACTTGAGGAAATTGTAGTTTTTCAAAAAACGGGAATCGAATCAACATTCTATTTTTAAATCAACAAACGAAATCATTTCATTAGTTCGTTAGCGACAGCAACGCTAATGACCTGCTTCGACTGTAATAAAAATAATAATAAATGAAATTTGATTGATCCTTATTTCCGTGCAATTTGATGTGGAATTTAGGAGTCAGGTTGTGAGTTTCTCTCTATTATCCCTGTCACGTGATTATAATGTAGTCCTTATCATGTCTGTCAGCGTCGTTAAGATTTAACTAATGGTACCTACTGGATTGACTTGGAGTGAATTGATTGGAGCTTGACATACTTGTATTAAGGAGCTGTGTATCAACTCTGATATTCCGCCCCAATATGCCATCTTTGATAGCATCTTCCAAAGGCTTCAAGGGGTCGCTGATGTTTCTTTCAAATCGTAGGCGAACAACAGCAATGGTACTTCCTTCTCTGAAAATAAAATATATCTTAGGGCTCGTTTACACGGAGGTCTGGGAGCCCAGGTAGGTTTTAACCCCGTCAGGTCGGAACAAAAATAACCAACCATCCCGCAGTGACTTTTTGAGGATTGTTGAATGGTCGCAAAGCACTTAAAAATAGGAAGAAACAAAAACAACAACAAAAGGCAACACAACACAACAAAAATGGCACGCAAATGACGTGTTTTGGCGGTCAATTCTCTTCTATTACCCTACCTTCATGAAACGTTGACATGGAAAAATTTGACCCTGGTTGAGAAGGGTTATCTCAGGCTGGACAAACCCCCTCGGCGGTCTCTCCCCTCCTATCATGTAAACGCGATGAGAGATTTTATGGACAGGCAGGTTATCCCAGCTAAGCGGGTTACACCTGGGGTCCCCCACCTTCATGTAAACAAGCCCTTAACCCTCGGACGTACATGCAAAGTCATACTCCCGCCGTGGTACAAGGGGCGCGGAGATGATGGGAGTATTTCGAAACGATTTTGCCTTCAGTGGAAAGCCTTTGATATTCTCTACAAGATGGGTTATGTTTTATTGGTGGTAGCGCTGTTTGAGGTCTGTCATGTCACCAAACATGGTCGCCATCTTGGATTTTATCAAGAGTTAGAAAGCAAGTGAAAACAGTGAGAACTGCTAATTTTTTTGCGCTTAACATGTAAAATGACACATAAATAATTACTATGCATCATTTCATCCACAAGTTTAGCTTTTACTGTTGAAAAAAGGTGAAAAAACATGCATACTCACTCAAAAATGGCTTGACCACCTGCTACTTATGACGTTACTTGCTACTTATCTCGTAACCATAGTAACGGACCATCACTAAACTTTTCTCAAAATGCGCGCGAAGGATAAACAAACAGCTACAGAAAACTTCAGGTGCTAATGTTTTATCGTCTAGGAAAAAAATCAGAAAAAAGGAGGGGGAGCAACCTCCCCCTTCCTACGTCCGAGAATTAAGCAATTACTGTATGCAATCAATTTGAAATATTAATTGTGCAGCTTTCAATTAAGCTAGTTCATTATTCATTTAAACTATGTCTGTTTCTGATTGGCCCAAACCCCTCGGCTAAGTCTTTTAAACCAGCAATCGCTGTACAAATTTGAAAGACGTTTGCGATATCTGGAAAACCGCCAGATAAAGGGACAACAACCGAGAACCCCGGGGAACAGGGTTTCATTATTTCGGTAGAGTAGTAAAATATGATGGCGGATCATTTCACTCGTTTTTCGAAGAAAAACAAAATATCCCGGTTGCTACTTAAAAACGTAGCAAAAACAAAAGAATACAGCTCAACGGATGATATCTGCAATTTAACTAAAGAATATATGTTAGACCTAACATCCCTTTATATCCAGCTTGAGAAAACACTGAACAGCCGTCATTTCGTGACACCGCCAGTGGTTTCCCCGAGAAATGACCTAGGGTAACAAGCGCAGAAATTCCATACTTATGACACGTCACTACCCATGAAAAGTGGATAGTGCTTCTGATTGGTTGAAGAAATTTTCCTCCAATCAAAGGCCTTGCCCAGTTTTCATGGGTAGCGACGTGTCTTCAGTATGCCAGCCAATCAGTAGTACTGACCCAGATCTGGATAGTGACGCGTCATACGTTAGTAAGGAATATCTGGGTCCATTCCTTAGACTTTATTTCGCGGAGAAACCAGTGGCGGCATTGCGAGGTGTTGGATATTTTCTTAGGATATTTTATACTCAGGCCAATTAAGGCATGACTATTTAATTAAATATGCATATTTTGTAAAATGCTATTTAAACCGGTTTGCTTCCATCAGTGATCCTGAAAAGTGAGTTAAAAACGTGGCTCAATGAAAAAAAAAACCCGTAAAACGTGATTTCATCAGCTGGAAGATAAAGACGAGAACTTAGCATCGATCCAGGTTAAGCTTGGTTTAGCTTGTTTTTATGTTTAAGCATGTTTTGAAAGAATAATAAAATTATTATCGCATGGATTAGGCTTTCGGATGATTTGAGAAATTAATCAGATCTCTCCTTTACCTCATCATTATCATACTCATGCTCCATGAATTGCTAGATAAGCTTCCATATTAACAAGGTCATGAATCGACTGTGGTTAAGATATAGCATATAATGATGTAATTAACAAAAGAAGTTGTTATTCTCGAGAGGTTTTAATTCTTTTCCAATGCCCTCCAGCTATCGTTTATTAATATACAATTTTCTTCCGTTTTTTTTTTTTGTTACAATTACATGATTGCATGTCAACGATAAATAATTGCATATACCATACCTAAACTCCACAATAGTTATACCATATAGTTGCTTTTCGGCATTTTGAGATTGGGTGTAGATTCTTGCAATCTGTGAAAGAAACAGGTGAATTTCCTTCGATACATTTTTTGATGACAGATCGATTAAACACAGAGTCACCCTGTTGATACAAGCCACAAATGTAATAATACCCTCATTAATCTAGATCCTGGACGTTCACAATATCACTTAAGTAGATATGTGCAATTTTCCAGTTGTAAGTGTCCCCAATTAGCCGGGTTTTTTTTGGCATTTGGTTAATTTGGCTCGGGTTTCCCATTGCTTTAGATTGTAAACCTGACGAAAAAGAAATTATACAGCCATTGCTTAATTCTGTGTTACTCTTTTATCAGCAAATGATAAGGGAAAGCCAAACGACAAAAGCCAGGGTTATTGACTTACTTCTGATGTGACGTTTGATTTCAAGGATTTATATTCAATTGCATTGGAGTTGTTAAAGGCTTGTATCCATCTGATGTTTGTTATTCTAATTCCAAATTCATGATCCTCACACTGGTTTTCTGGACCTATCAATCGCAGACATAAAAAGACAAAAATTATTATATTTGCTTTAAAAAATTAGAAGCTTGATGGACTCTACAAGCTAAGAACTGCTTTACCAACAATGGACCTCAACAATATGTTTTACACCGGTTAAATGCTAGTTACAATGGTAATGGATTTATGTGACGGTTATTATGAATCCATTACCAAAAATATGAACCTCTCAGTGATACTATTTAACAATTATTCCTCGAGCCCGAATGGGCTCTGAGTCAATAGCCCATGAGGCCAAAGGCCGAATGGGCTATTGACTCAGACGATTGCAAGCGGCGTACTCTTTTTCGTGTTTTCAGGGGCCATGTCGTCTTTGAAGGTATTTATCTCTTCTTCTGTATATGTGACGATCGACCCTGGCACTTTCTCCGTTGTCGCTTCTCCGTTTTGTTTGGTTGAACTTTGGGTTACCATTTTCTGGGCTGTGTTCACAGGATTTTCTTGTTTTCTCGTGGTTGCGAGCGAAAGAGGTTAGTTTATGTCTCTCCGAGAATTTGTAGTTGACTTCAAAACAAGGAAGAACCTCCGGCTCAATTTTAAAAACGCTTCTGTTTGTTTTCTACTCTTCAAAAGGTGACAATGGTTTTGAAAACATTTCAAAATGACATTGTAGAAAACCTTTTTTGCAGTTGTTGTGTCAGAATTTAACGATAGTTGTTACGTAGATTCCAAACTACGGTGGCCCACAACTGTCACGGCAAAACCAAAAACCTCACGGCAAAAACAAAATACCTCACGGCAAAACCGAAAACCTCACGGCAAAAACAAAAACCTTACAGCAAAACCAAAAACCTCACGGCAAAGACAAAATACCTCACGGCAAAACCGAAAAACTCCCGGCAAAAACAAAAACCTCACGGCAAAAACAAAATACCTCGCGACAAAACCAAAAACCTCACCGCAAAAACAAAGACCTCACGGCAAAACCAAATACTTCACAGCAAAAACCAAATACCTCACGGCAAAAGCAAATACCCACGGCAAAACCAAAGCTATTCTTTTTTTGCTGTGAAGAATTTGGTTTAGCCGTGAGGTATGTTGTTTTTGCCGTGAGGTTTTTGGTTTTGCCGTGAGGTTTTTGTTTTTGCCATGAGGTATTTTGTTTTTGCCATAAGGTTTTTGGTTTTGCCGTGACAGTTGTGCGCCACCATACAAAACATTATCGCTTAGCCTCGTTTTCAATTTGCAATTCCAGACTAAACACCTCGCTTCGTTAACCAATCAGAATGCGAGATTTTACTCAATTATGCGATTCTACTCAAAACTGATAACAGTCCCAAAGTATCTTTCTGCAGGCAACTGCAGAGCGTTTCAAAAATCGCCCCGTTTAAATGGGAATCCAAGACAGTCTGAACTTGTCGATTCCAGGTACTCACGCGGCATTCCGGATTCTGTGTCAGTGGAATTTGGAATCCGGATTTCAATCGTTAACGGGATTCCGGTTTCCTTCAACTGTATTCCGGATTCCAAGCAAAAAATTCCTGGATTCCGAATACGCCACGAGCAAGAATTTTCCGGATTTCGGAGTACAGATTCTCTTACATGGGACGACAAGGATTCTAAATTTTCCCAAAAGTAATAACACAAAAATAGGCTCATAAATTGCTTTCAACTTTTACGTTTAATTCAATGCCTCTGTCTCAGCAATGAAAAGATAGAAAGGTGTCTGACCTACGCTGTACTAAATAACTCGGCTCATCAGTTTTTGAGAACCAGTTTTCCCACATTCATCAATGACGGAGGCAAATGTCGTGGTTAGGGCAAACTTTTATCGCAGTTTCCAAACTACTACATACATTTTAGCCTTTCAAGATAATAGTTCACAAGAAAATAACAAAGCAACTGCTCCTTTTGATCGTACCTTGAACTTGTGAATGCACGGTACTGATTACTTCAATTGCATAGCTAACAGTATAATTGAAACTAAAAATTACTTACATTCAACGTTAACGGCGGCAGGGTGAGAGACCTCTCCAACTTTATTTTTTGCTGTGCATTTGTAAGATCCAACATCCTTCCTCGTTACGTTAACGAGATGCAGAACAGGGCCAGTAACATTAAACAGTTTAAGCGTTTGGCCCTCTTTGCTCCATGTGACTTCTGGGAGTGGGTCACCAGATACATTGCAAGTCAGTGTCAAATTGTCTCCAACGCGAACTTTAGACTCCCTCTCTGGCTCTGATGTAATTCTTGGGGGCACTGTCGAAAACAAAAAACGCAGATAAAACAACTGCAATTTCTTTCATCATTCCTGGCGAAAAAAGAAATGATTACGCCGGCCGCAGGAGCCATCAAACCGTTTGCAGGTTACCCATGAACAGAACCCTTCAAAGAAAAGTATCCTTTATTTTAACGCTGCCGCATATCCAATTCAAATTCAGTTTAAACCTGTGAAAGGAAACAAGTCGGGCGAGCCGTTAATAAGAATTCGAAAAGTCGTACTTCTACCGTTTTAAAAGGCAATTTTATGTGTCTTATTTCCTCCAAGAATTCAGTTCATGTGGTTTTGGTCCTTCTTACCGGCAAATTCAGCTAAAAGGGCTCTCTCAATAATTCTTTTATTTCATGGGTATCGACTATTAATAGTTTAATGTTCGCATAGTGTAGGCTCATGAGTGTCTACCCCGCTGAGTAATTGCGCACTACTATCATTGATATCTTTCCTAGAGGGAGTTATTGCCTTAAAACGCTCTGAAATGGTAGTAATAGAGAACTCAGATTGGCGATTTATGATACAGTTGTGAAACTATGAATACGTTATTATTCAGTGTTCCTCAAATAAATAATCGTTTCCCTATATTGTTTTATTTGTTCGTTAGTTGTTTTTTGTTATTTTTCACAGCCTTAGGGAGGCTTAGGGAACTTGTAAACACCACATAAATAATGGAAGAAATTGTTCACATCTTAATAACTATTCACAGGACTTTTAAACACTATCGAAATCCGAATTTTTTAGAAAAAGATTTCAAGACTAAGGCATCTTTCAATCTTTGTTCTAAAATAACCCCATCACTAAAAAGCCATGATAAAAATCATCAGCCAGCGGTGAAGTTCGTGCTTGAAATTCCTTGCTCTCTTATAAAGCCGACACTCAGCAGTTGATTTATGGTTAGTTTCACCGTGCACTTCTTGATAATTACCGAACGAGTCTTCACTAAAAATGCACTCTTAATTGCCAACAGACAAAAACAATTGGAACAAAACTCCGGCGGTACCGTTTAAAAATAGACAGAATTCGTATTCTCCGACAGTCCTGGGACCAGTGGGCCTTGATCATGAATGCGAGGCTCATGCGGGGGACCTTCTCGCCAAGAGGACAAACAAATTTGAAAAAACTGTGGCTGAGTTTGCCGAATTTAAGGAAAATTTTTAACATTGTAAAGTTTCGAAGGGCTTACATACTTGAGAGATCATTATTTCAAACAACAAAAGGGAGATCTGCTCATTATTACCAAGAAAAACAGCGATCCTAACCATAATTATATTGATGAGAAGAGTGCTCAGTGTCCTTTTGAAGAATATCTTATTTTGAAATGGACGTACTTATCGAAAGCCTGCGATAAAGTTAACGGTGATGTTATCACCCCTACTTTGCAGTTGAAATTTTCTAACAGAGCGGATGCAAAATCTTAAATGTGTATTTGAAGTAAAGCAAACGACTCATTCAGTGGATAATTACTTATCAGTTCGGGGCTTAGCGTTCTGCACACAGTCCATGTGCATTTTAAGGAAGTTAAACCGGTTTGAACAAAGATGACTAGGTAAAGTTTATTTTTAAATTTAAGTTACATTATCTTCGATAACAATTGCGCGAGAGTACAAAAACGTGCACGCAGTTGAACACAGAGTTTGGTACAGACGATAACACTGAGCAGTTTAAACTTCAAACTACAGACTGATACACACAAGAGAAAAAGAATAATAAGAAGAATAAAATTTTATTAAAAGGATTCGAGTGTTGACATTTTGACACAATATACCATATTCTTGATTGTTTCTTCTTTTGGCTTCGTGACTTTTTAACTTTTGCTGTTAGTACGACCAGCTCTTCCCACAGTTTTGTTTTTTGAGACAGATATCCCTTTAGCTTACCCGTAAGGTCTCAGCTTTTAAATCTACCAGTGTTTTTGCTGATTTCTATCGTTTTGAAGCGATTCACCCGCGACTAACCAATGTTTGGTTTTGTTTTTGCTAACAAGTTCCCCGCTCTTAAATTATCCTCGCAATCATGCTGTGAAGTGTCTCGTCCCAGCGCCGTCGGGGAATACGAATATCGTCCATATACGGTCTCACGGAACCCTTTCAAGACAGATATTGAACAGAGAAAAACTAAATTTCACGATTAAAGTTTTGGAAAAGGCGGAATAACAATAACTTATACGTCAAGGAGGGTTCTACTCAGCTGGGGCTCAAGGTGGCCTCAAAGAAGAGTGGCTGGTATATATTACAGTGAATATTATGAGCGAAGTAATACGTCATACGTAGACGTAAAAGGGATTCCATGTAACTTTACAGGCTTTTTAGGAAATCGTCCAATTCATGAATCCAAGAAATAAGTGCTTGCACTAAAATTAGTGAAGTCTCAAAACCGTCAAGTAGATCACATAAATATGGCCAATAGTTTCAACCACACGGCTTAAACGGTTGAGTAACATTAATGACGACCTCAAAATGTAATTTACTATCTCACAATTACGGCATTGTCAGTGGGGAGAAAAATTTTTAAAAGAAGTACATGAATGAAGTAGACCTGAGCCAAAAGTTGATTATCGATGTGGTTGCTGCACGCCCAAGTTTATAAGATGTTTGTCAGATGTCCGGAAAGGATAAAACGAATGGCTACGTTGTTTTCCTTAAAGTCAGTCTGTACTGACTAGAGTCTACAATCTAAAAGTAGGAACCTTAAAACCATGCCAGTTGAAGAGATCGACAACTGATCTCTTGATGCGCTTTTTTCTGTTACCATAACTGTTTTTGCACGCAGAAACTTCAAATCATATATTTAGCATCCATATATTGTGAACACGACGAAAAATGACATAACACTCAATATTCACTGAGTCGTGGTAGACTCTGTATGCAAATCATTCCATGAGTCACTATGCGTAACTCCTACGCATTTCAGAACTAAAACGCAAGCTTCCAAAACAACTTATAAAATAACTTTTGATTTCAAAATAATTGGGCGACAACGACAATTTACCTTAAAGTTGCTTCTTTTATTTTTTGCGTGAAATAGTGTGAATATTTTATCTCTAATATGACGCGACCAATATAAGCTTTATTGATGTTAATCGTTTTCGCATGGCCCGAAATTTCTTTTTTCAAAATAATTGCGCTACTTAAAGGGTCCGATCTTTTATGGTCGGTTAATTTACGCAACGAAACAGCCTTTTCTCTGCTATATAATTGGTATAACTTACTACATGATTGATTGAAAGTAACTTACTCAAAACTGAACCGCATGAAGAAAACGAGTACAGTGTTGATATTTGTCTGCAGTTTGTAGTGTCGTGAAAAATGATGGTTTTGTGATGGAATAAACTATGAATATGCTCAGTATTTTCAAACTTCTCCTTTAAGTCAGCTAATTAAAAGCTTACATAATATAGCCTAAGGCTTTTGACACATTATGGCGCGTGCAGAGATGGTAAAAAAAGGGCAATTACGTTAATTTCAAATTAAAGGCACGCAAGAACGAACGCACGTTCCATTGAGGAAGTAACTGATGCGAAGCTTACCGCAAAGGTACTGTTGAAAAAAGACCGTCAAAAAATACTCATACACCGCTATTCAGACTTTTCTCAAGAGTTTCAGGGTGACGTAGAGAAATTTGGTTTAATAAATCTCTCTCACACTCAATTAAGTCACGATTCAGGGGACTGACGACGCCCGGCTTACTCTAGAGAACTTAAATAGGGGGCTGTTATGAAAGGTCTTTTGAAATACGCTTTATATTAGCCTGAAAATGTTAGAAATAACTGAAAAACTTAGAAGGAAAGACATATTTTACTTACCAAACACTATTAATTGTACTTTGTCGCTAAGACTTGGCGCAGGATTGTTATTATCGCGGAGCGATACCACGATAGAATATATGAACTCCTCGTCGTTGGTCACGGGATTTCGCAACATCAGTGTAGCTGGAATGCTTGCACTGTAGTTTGAGATAAATTTCGAAAAAACAGTAAACGCTCCTCCTTCTTCGTTGACTGCAATATCTTCTGGTGGATCAGCATCATCTCTTCGAAATGTGACTCTTTCAATAAATTCAGATGGCTCCTTAACGAAAGTCCATTCGAGTTTCAGACTCTCCCCAGTGTTGTTTACTCCTTCAACCAAGATTGTTGGTTTTTCAGGCTGTTTGTTCCATCTTATTGCCTCTAAAATGGCCCAAAAAGAAACAATGCATCATTTAGGTATTATTTGGTCGGTAATGACTGTAATTCCAAAATGGACAGAATTTGCTCACTGACTTACCAGATAGCTGCAACGACGCGAAAATCAACATGGTGGCAGAAACCCAGCGAGAAACCCGCTTTCCGTGACATGTATTCATACTAACTGAAAGGAAAAAAATCTCTAGTTTAATAGAATGGTACGGAGATATTTCTCTGTGGAACAATAAGTCTGTCTGTTGATGACAAGAAATCGGTAGTACACCATACACTCACGGGTTGTGATACTTGTTGACGAAGTTGTGCGTAAGCTAAAATATCTCTTCTCCGGCGATGATTGCTCCTTAATTGTGTCAGTTGCTGACTTCCTTGGCTACCCCTGATATAATATGTGCACCGCTCTTTTTAAGGACCCACCCGAAATTCGGCACTTTTCTATTGTTTCACTAATACATAAACTGCCGACGGTTTAATTTTATACACTCGTGTCCCTTATTTCCGCTGATCACATGATAATGACAGCTCATCATCGATATTGCTGCATGCAGAGAAGTACATCACATATCCGAGTGGGAAGTGTGATGACTTCACTTGAAAGCGCTCTAACAGTCCGATCAGAGTTCAATTTACGTCATCGTTAATTCAGAAGCCAGATCAGTCAATGGTAAATGATTTCGCCTACAATTTGGACTAGCTTTGGCTTTTTATAGAGATCTTTAAAGGCGAATTAGTGACTGTTTGCAAATGACAGACAATCTTTAATATTAACCAAGAGAAAAATAATGTGCAAAAAGGAATTCATTACATTTTTTAAATAGTATTATCATAATATATATTTTATGTTAACTATTATAATCATTTATCAAGTAATATATATTTGCGGTGTCACACAGAGGCTATTTTCTTCAGCACGAATTCAATAAGTTTTTCATAGATCTGTTCTGCCATAGTTTTTCCATAGAAATAGTGACTAAAATAACTTTAAATATCGCAATATTTACTTCGTCATGTAACCACACGCATTGGCTAGCCTTTATAGTCACAAGCTAATCTGAACCCAGCAACGATATATATAAAAATACTAAGAAACGCGGTCGCTTTTTTTTTGTCTTTGTATTATGAATGTATGATCGCCCCTTCGAAACTAAAACTTCTTTAACAAATAAACTTAGGAAAATTTGCGTTGCTGATTTACATTTTGGAAAGGTAGTGCGTGTCAACAAGCCCAACAAAGGGAAAACAGCTGTCAGCGTACAACGCAATTGTTTTTGACACGTAAATCCTGTGAGAAGTTACTAACCAGAGAATCTTGTTTTTAAGAGTCGTAAAACCGCATGTCCACGCCCTTGTTTTGTGGTGAAACACAAAAAATAGGAAATTGCTCGACTAGGGCGAGGAAAGGAAACGAGAACGAGAAGTTGCAAAACATTTCCTCCTGAGAGAAAATATTTTTTCATTCACAGTGAAAACAGTATCAACAGTAGACATTTAACTCATTGTTCGCATTTTTCTTGTCTATGTGGAGCTGAAATACTGCGCAACTCCAAATATAGAAACTCTGTCAGGTGTCGCGGATGAAGGTATCAGCGCATGACGTGCGCTGTGTGTAATGCATATTATATAAGATTTAAAAAGACTGTGATTAATATACGCACCTGTAACACCAAAACGAGTCAAGTGCTAGCCTTCTTGCAATAAGAAGCAGCCTAAGATACATCTTCACGTTTTCTTTGTTGAACATAAAATTAGGTATAGCTATTAGTTTTGATGGCGTTGTTAGTCATTATTTCAGGTCAATTAATTGTCTACTCGGGGCAACTCATTTATTTATCAAAACATAATCAATAAGCATTTATTCATTATCAAGTTGCTATTTTGCTATCTCTGTGATGACAAAAGAGATAATTAACTTCAAGACCGTCAGGAATGGAAAAAGCTCGTGACCAATTACGGCGCAATTAGGGACCATAAGCAACGACGACCACGACGGCAGTGAAAACGTCGCTAAAAAAGTGAATTTGCGTTCTTTTGGACCCGCTCAATATGTCAAATGCAGGAGACTTTTCCTGGGGTTGAATTCTTAAGGATTTTATTCAAGTTCAAAAAGAGGAAGGAAAATTCGTCGTCGTTTGTTCACGTCCTCCATAAAACGTCCAGTTAGGAGGTTTCACGTCGTAGTCGTGCAGTGGACGTCAAAGAAATGTATAGTACTAAAAAGCGTGATGTACGTGCAGAGCTGTTGTTTTAATCATTAAACCTATTGTTTTCTTAAAGTTGTCGTCGTCGTCGTAACTGTAGTTGCTTAATATAAGCTCCCTAATATTGGACGACGATGACGACGACGATAATATGATGATTATGATGATGATCATGATCATTGTAATTCGCACGCAAACTCAAAGAGTGTAATTATTTTTGTTGCTTGGTAACTACCCATTAGAGCCTCGACAACGTAAGTGATCAATCCTCTCCCTTAGAGTTGATGTTATGGTATCCACACACTCTTCGATCCGGCTAAAATGTCAATAAACTCAGTTGACCTTCCTGGACTGAAGGAGTGTAGATACAGTGGAACCTCTATTCAGAGGACACCCTCGTGACCAAGGCAAGTGTCCCCTCAATGGAGGTTAGGCTGAGGTTTGTTAATTATTAACCAACAAGCAGCTAAATAAGTGTGTAAAGAAAATCATGATTAACTTTTATTATTATTATCATTATTATTATTTTATTTTCTTATAAAAACGAGTACAGTTAAAATTAAAACTAATACAGCTTATGGGGCCGTGTATATGATATCAATTAAAAACATGCTAATTAAAGTACATGCAGATTGTAATTAAGAAACTATACCTAAAAAGTAAAAATTAGTAATAAAAATACTTGTTCTATCAAGAAAAAACATAAATGCATCATATGCTAATAAAGTTGGCTTTGAATCATTGATCATGTAGCGCAGTCGACTCCCGATAACTCGAACCCTCAAGGGAAATCGAAAAAAGGTTCGAGTTATCGGGAGTTTGAAGAAAATAGCCGAGAGTAAGGTAAAAAACAGTTTTTACTGCACAGTGAACATTTTAATCACATTTAATTGTAGAAATGTCAAGTGAAAGTCAAAAGATAATTTTAGATTATAAATCAGAACGTAAAGTAACAAAACATAATCTAATGAAAGCATGCGTTTTACTGTTTTGACAAGAAAAGCTGCTTCACGTTAACCTGTGACAATCAACATCAACCTCCACTAGTAAACTATACTCCTACAACACGTCAATAGGAAATCCAAAATTCAATGTTTCGGACTTTAGTAGACGAGTTTTTTTTCCCGACTTTTTAAGGGCTCAAAACATGATTCGAGTTATCGAGGGTAAAATATAGAAAATGACTTGAGGGGAAACGAAAATTGGTTCGAGTTAGCGGGAGTTCGAGTTACCAAGGGTAAAATTACAGTGAATGTATGACGGAAATCCAGGGGAAATCGATTTTGGTTCGAGTTAGCGCGAGGTTCGAGTTAGCGAGGGTTCCAGTTATCGGGAGTCGACTGTATTAATTGAATATTAGAAAATAAAAGACGAAATCACTGTTGTTGAACGCACCCATTTGGGGTGATTCAGCTGAGAAGTTGAGATTTTTGAGGGCTTCAGAGTTTAAGGCCATTTTAGCGTAGGCTCTTGTGCTAGCTACGGAGGGATCTTACAAGTTCCAAGCAATGGATGTTTTGTACGAGATGGAGTTCTTCATGTAGTACGTTTCGAAATGCGGAACAGTTACGCGGTGGCGTTGACGCAAGTCTTACTTGTTCTCTCTCGCCTCTGGATCATGTTCTAAGCATGATAAAGCTATGTAATCAAATAAAGAATCCCACTTGACTGATTTTCGAACGTCTTCAGAGGGTAAGTCGCGGGCAGGTTATATGTGACTCTAGCAGCTCTGCATTAAATAGATTCCAAAGTATGACTCATTCTTATTGGTGGCACACCCTCAAACTGGTAGCACATAAGTTATAAAGGGTAAAATGACTTTAAAATGTAGGTCTAAAAGCGTTTTTATGGGTGGGAAGCGAGAGCGTTTAATAAGGTTCAGTTTATTAACAAACCCTCTATTAAGTTCTGAAATGTGTCTTGACCACGTGAGCTTATTGTCAATAGTAGCAGCTAACAATTTAGTATAGGTTGTCCCCTTTATGTGATGCTGGTCAATTTCTAAGCTACCAAGGGGCCCAACAAAATTATTTCTGTGAAGGATCACACCCTCGCACTTCTTGGGATGCGGCACTAGTGAATCATGCTTATACAGAGTTGGTTACAAGTACAAGGGAGTGTGAAACGCAATAAAACGCCTTTTAGAAGTCCATAAATAGAACGCCCACAATTTCTTGTTATCAATTGCGCGTCGCCAATTTTTATTTAGGTGAGTAAGAAGTAGCTCTGTAGATCTCCCTTTTCTATAGGCCCTTTGCCCTCTTCGATGAAAACATGACTCACAATTGAGTCCGCAACACATAATTCCAAAATCTTACTGAGGACACTCAGCAGAGAGAGGGGGCGATAATTTCCTATTTCTGTAGGATCATCTTTCTTGTGCACAGGAGTTAGTCTAGACATTTTCCAATCGCTATAAACCCAGAATTCACGAGTACTGCGCTTGAAAAGGCTGGTTAGCGGGAGTACAACAGCGGGTCCTGCAAGTTTCATCAGTTTGGCTGATATCTAATCTGGTCCAGTAGCTTTGCTTTTCTTCAATGAACTAACTTTTTCTCTCTACTTCATTGCTGGATAGACAAATATCGGATATTTTTGGGACTGGTAAAGTACTGGGATTGCCCTACAGTTAATGTTTGACCAATTGTGGAGAAAAAGCTATTCATAAGATTAGCTTTCTCGGTCTCATTCCCAGCTAGGCTATTGTTGTCGCGCCTAAGCGACCTTTTCTTCTTGCGTACTTTAGGTTTGGTTGCTTTGGACATTACATCCTCGTATAACGGAAGCCGCAGTTGTCTTCGCCTGGTTAAGTTGATCTCTGAAATAAGCAGATTATGCTTTTCTAAGTTAAGGTCAGATGCTATTTCGTTTCTCAACCTCTTCTAATCGGCCCAAGTGTTTGGATCTGTTGTATTGACAGCACGCTTCAATCGGCGATTCATTTTCTGTCTGTTTTAAGGTGTTTCGATACAGTTTCTTGGGGACCATACCGATGTTTTTCAATCGCCTTAAAAGAGATTTTATCCTTGTATGATCGCCACAAAATTTTCACCAGTGATTGAACATTAATTGAAGTCGGTCAACATGCAGTTTTTAGTAAAATCGATACCACTATGACCAAAATAAAAAACAAAAAATTGAAATCGATTAAATCCAAATTTCGCTCGATCTAGACCTGCTCCTGAAAATCTGACATCAGTAACTTACAGTGTGGTGTTTAGCAAATAAGCCCCGTGAGAAGTAAAAAATTCTGTATGTTTGAATTCAAATAAAACGTAAATATATTTCAAACCTTATATTTTCAATAGCCGTGATAAATTATTTGGTAAAAGAGTTCTAAATAACTCAAGTTAATCTTAAATAGCGTCAGAAGGCTGCTTAACATCATATTTCGATGCATGGAAGTTTTGGTGTATTTCCTTTCTTACGATCTGAAAACTAGCCTACTTTTTTGTTTATTGTTGTCATAGTGATATCGATTTTACTAGAAACTGCATTTTGATAAACTTCAATTTATAGTCAATCACTCGGGAAAATTTTGTCGATCGGACAAGGATAAAATCTCTTTTAAGGCGATTGGACATCGGTATGGTCTGCGAAAAACTGCATCGAAACACCTTAAAACTAACGGCATTAAATTTTCTGTAGTTTCTGACTGGCAGAGATTGACGAGACATTTCGCCTAAGAGTAAACGAGCGATTCCTTCGAAAAGTATGATAACAAACATAGAGTGCACCTGGTCCCCTTGATAAGCTTCTTTGCCATCTGCAATGTTTTTTTCCAAAGGCCAGCGAAAGATTGAGATGGATCAACTTCAACCCAGTTCCAGCTTTCAAAAGACTCCAGCGTCACATTGGATAGCGAATACTTACAGAGCTCTTAGCTATTAGTTTTGACAGAATAGACTTTTTCAACATGGCGCATTAGCACTTTGATTTTACTTTCAGACAAAAAGCCTTCGGTGAGCCAATTCAAACTTTGAAATGACGCCTGTCAAATGACTGTCAAATCGCTTGTTCTGCACTTGTTTCCTAAACAGGAAGCATATAATAAACAGATTATTAGCCTCGTTTTTTCGATCCGTAATGCAAATTACGGATCCTCGTTTTTCCCATGGATTTATGGCCCGCACGCTTCGCGCTTGGGCCATAAATCGATGGGAAAAAACGAGGATCCGTAATTTACAGTACAGACCGAAAACACTGGTAATAATTAAGAGGTATATATTGCATCACTGTACGTCTCAGGAGCCGATTAGTAGTGTGCCATAACCTTCTTGAGTCAACCCTTTCCCTTTAAAATATATATTTAGATGTACTGATTTCCCGCAAAAATAGTGTTTCCGGGAACATCCGTACAGAACCACAAAACAAAAAATGCCGACCGAGTGAGACAGCTTTTTCGTTGTTCCTTCACCGTTTTCCTTTGAAAATTTGTCCTCCGTTCCTTTCCTTGCAACCGACGGAAGTTGTTTTCTAGTTAATATGGAGTTGATATAATTAATATGCCTGGGAAAAATTGCTACCTTATTATAGGAAATTAACTCTTCATGAAATTAACGCGAATTTCCAAAATTCGCGTTTTAATTTTGGTCCCGTTAATTTATGTTAACGTTAATTTCCGTGCCGTTAATTAAGTGTAGCGTTAATTTCCATGACCTTAATTTTCATTATTTTGACTCCAATTTCTTAACACCCTCTGACGTTCTTGACACCTAAAAAAGAGGAGTATTTTTGTCAGGGTGGAGTTCCGCCAGTAACAGAGAAACTGTGTACAACTTGAAGTGGCCTGATTTCTTCCCTTAAACCCTTCGTACGTTTAAGGAAAGAGCCAAGAACGAAGTATCCATTACGGATTTCAAGTTTAACTTTAATCCTGTTGTCTCAACAAGTTTTGTTTCTTTGGAAGTACTTTTTAGCACGGCTTTCTGCCGTCAAGAGACACACCGAGACAAATCCACAATTAACTTGGCGCTGGTTTCAGTCCATCGATCGGCCGGAACCCGAGTTGAATGCCTTGTTCTTCTTTTTCTTTTTTCTTTCCATCCGGCGCCCGAAGTATTGCTAAATGCAATTTCCATTACTCATTTAGTAATCAAAAAGGACAATGAAAAAAGGAAAAGAAGGAAAACACCATACGAAGAAGTAATGGTCCTGACATTCGCAGCTGGTTACCCAAGCACTCAGATCCCACACCGTCCGTCAGGGCTTATCTTGAGAGGCACACTTAGTTTCGCGTCTCACTTTGCAGACGGAGTTTGCTTCATAACTTGTGTGCAACACCGCGTTTCGCAAGGGGTTGCGAGATACGTATTTCTCGTATAATAGTTTGTGTCACCCTGTGTGCTACTTACGTTGGTAGTGTATGTGATTTTAGCGCCATTTCATACTAGAACGAACAAATCGCCATTGGGTATAAAAGTATATAATTGGGTGTAAAAGTATAGCTCATTGGTTCCAAAAATTGTTTTTCGGTATGGCCAATTTGCTTCGAGCACATCAAAAATGGTCCAAAAATTGTCCCAGTCGAATCAGCTTACGTACATGACCAGGAAATTTTGGCATGATCTCAAAGCGAAATTTTTCGGTTTATGTAGGTTTGCTTGTAATATTTTCTAACCAGGAATACCCACACACAAAGCCAAATAAACATGGGAGAATCGGCGCGAGGCTTTGACTCGATAGACGTGAATATGCTCCATCGCTGCGGGAGGAAGGGTAGGGTCTGAACTGCTTGCGAGGTTGCCGAGACCTAAACTTTACTAGACTGGCTTAATTATGATGCAGGCGGCCCTTTAAATTGATGGACAATGTCTTTGGGTGTGACACCTATTCCCCTGGGCCACGTTGAGAACGATTGGAAGTGCATTGCTGTTAATTTAGGTCTTTTGCGCGTAGTAGTGCTGATCGAAAAAAAAAAAAATGCACGAAAAAGGCTTGAGAGCTGGGGAGACACGGGGAAATGGAGCCTTTAATAAGCATTGTCTTCAGCCTAATCCAGGTATACCGGCCCCTAGCATACCCATGATTGGTCTATTTCGACAGCCAGGTCAACTCTTACGTCAATCACTTGGCTTTGAGCCCGCAGAATCATACAAAAATGGTGAGCGTGTAAAACCCTAGTACATAATTCTCTGGAAGTGGGCGAACTGGGGTAGTTAAAAAGATGCTGATAGGCTCTCCCATTCTCTCTTCCCGCCGGTTTTCGCTCGCTTTTTTTTCCACTCGTCTGTACTAGCTGACCGAGAGCCTGGGGCAGGCTTCTGGGGCAGGCTTCTTGAAACACTAGCGAGTGTTAATGGCTTAGAGTGATTCAATAGACCTTTTTAGCTCGTCGGTTTTAGTTTCCCAATTCAGACCACGTGAACTACTCAAGGGAATTTGCCTCTTGTATTTTCATTAGTTGTGCACACATATGCACATGGATAGCGCGACATTTTGAAAGAAACAATTTTCGGGGGGATGACAGCACATGGTTGGCAATGGGAAAACAAAAAGGTCTACTGGCTGACCATAATTAAATCTCCAAAGGGAGTCTAGGTCTTATCTTTGGACACCTCAATGACTTGCGTGTGCCACTCAGGCTATCAGATACTAGGAATGTCGCCGAAATAAAGCAAGCCAACTTAATTGTTTAGGACGACTGAATATTTAAACCATCTTAGACCCCGTCCACACGTATCTGGATATTTTTGGATCCGCAACTTTTCCTTTCCGGATAGGGCTTCCGTCCACACTTATCAGCTGAATCCAGGAAAACGAATTCGAAACTTTTTGAATCCGCTCTCCAGAGTGGAAATTTTTGAATACGCTATGAATTCGGAATCGTGTGGACGTTAATTCCGGCTATTTCTCTATCCGATGACGTAACAAGATTGAGCCCAGTCCTTAACCGTGAATATTCAAGAATAATGTTATCGCTTCTTTACTTCGTGGACTTTTTTTTTTTAGCCTTATATCATGTGAACTGTTAACTGACCAGCTGTGAATTACTGTACACTTCAATTATATACCAAACGGCGGCTAGACATCCCGAGGCTTCTTTCCATGTCACAAACAAGTTAAACAAGCGAACTGGTGCTTGGCGGGACAATTTTGTCAGCGAAACAGTTTTTGAATTTTCGCATGAGCCGAGAATCGGTCTTAACAAATTAGCTAACGAACTGCGAGTGAATCCGTATACGTGAGGACAGGCAAATTGGATTTGAATACGCTAGGTGTGGACGTGGAAATTTTTGAATCCGCAAAGAAAAAATTGCGGATTCAAAAATAACCGGATACGTGTGGAAGGGGCCTTAAAGCCTGGAATAAGGCTACTATGACGAAAACAGTACACTGAAGAAGAAAAAGCATCTGAGCAGCTCAACCATATTCATCAATGTAAGTACATAAGTACATAATTTGCCTTAACCACGAAAGAGAAATCACACAGGTACAAAACAAGAATCGAGACTGTCTTATACTTTCACAAACCATTTCGCTGTTTCAAGTCACCGGAAAGTCGTGTTTCTGCTATCTTGCAGTGACTGACTAGGGCGTTGGTGAAAAGCCTGAGTAGCAGGTACCCATATTTCTTTCACGCAAGTTTTAGTTGGTGAAACACGGCGGTTGCCAACAATAAATATACGGACCTTACGAAACTACGACGGCGAGGACAAGGGGAACGTAAAAAAAAGCAACAGGTTTCATGAGCAAAATAACAACTCTGCACGCGCATCACGCTTTTTTGTACATTTCTATGCTGTCCCAGCACAACTACGACCTGAAATGACCAATTTTTTAGCGGAGCTCTCGCGCGCGCCAGCGGAGCACTATGGTAAGTAAATCTACCCATCCCAGAAAATTTGGTAATCACGTGACCGTACACCGACCGCCCGCCGTCCGTCCGCACCACAGGCATACCAATATAAAATAACTCAATCAACAGGTATGGCAACCCAGATGCAAATCGAGGTTATTTTGGCGGGAAATCGCATAGCCACCCGCGTCTTGTAAAGCAGAGACAACTAAAGAGTCAATAAAGACGAAATTAAAACGGAAAGCGGAAATTGTTTGTGTATCCGTGTTGTCTAAAGTATTAAGCTTAGATTAATTGTCATAGCGACGTTCAACGTCGCAATCTTCGCATATTTCTGAAGTGCGAGGCGCCAAGTCTATTGTTTTGAACCAAGGGTTATATTACATCAAGAGACCCTAAGCCTATCTTAAAGCTGTCAACAATGTTCGTTTTATTGAGCAGTCTTTCATCTTGGACACTTAATCCAGTTTATCTTAAGTGGACACCCAACGTAGCTGCTATTCACGTGCACTGTCGAAAACATAATATCAAAGAGACTTCAAAAATTCTGCATTGGAGCTTCACTCTTCGTCTTTAATTTTAGCCGACCCACTCAATAAACAATAAATAAGAACAATACTACCGAAAAATCATAACAACTGAGAACTTGATGAATAAACAATGAAAACAACAACTCAAACCCGCGAGGTTTGTTCGGTTTCAACATAGACGGAGGAAATCTTTACATCGCTAGTATAAATCTGGCCTAATTGTCACATTTGATCGAAGAGAGATATTTACGCAAAAAAAACTATCACAGTTCACAAATGATTTAGACATTATCTTAATATTTTACCTTAAACTGTTGAAATTAAAGTATTGCCGCCCGCGGACAAAACTAGCTTTTTTCCGGTTTCCGGTGTACATCAAACACAGGCATCACGCTCAATATTATCCAGACTGAGAGCCGTAGATATAAAAAAAAATTACAATTACAAAATTTCAGTTTTGAAACAACCAACAGCACTTGTCGTAAGATTGGGCGGATCGCATAAGAGCTAAAGACTTAAGAGGGAGAGAAAATAAAAATCTACTGAATTATATACACTAACGATGTGTACAAAAAAAAAACCTCTGTAACGACTAGCTAAAACACGATCGATTCAAGCTGTGACTTACTTTAATACTTTATCACCGCTTAAGTATGGGCGCGCTGCATGTAAGCCATTAGGAAGAGGAGAGAAAAATCTACCGAGTTATCCAAACTAAAGCAATGTAAAAAAATTGCATTTACTAGCTAAAACACGATCGATTTTAGCTATGTACTATTCACTTTAAAAAAAAATCTCCCTTCACCTCTTAAACTTGGGCGCGCCGCCTGTAAGCCAAAAGGGAGAGGAGAGAATAATCTACTGAATTACCAAACTAACACAGCGTATAAAAACTGCAATTGGCTAGCTAGTAAAACATGATCGACTCAAACTACGAGTGTTTCCCTTGAAAAAAATCTCTCTTCACCTCTTAAACTTGGGCGCGCCGCCTGTAAGCTAAGAGAGAGATAGGAGAGAAAAATTTACTGAATTATCCAAACTAACAGCGCATAAAAACTGCAATTGGCTAGCTAGCTAAATCATGACGATTCAATCTACGGGTTTTTTACCTTAAAAAATCTCTCTTCACCTCTTAAACTTGGGCGTGCCGCCTGTAAGCCAAGAGGGAGGGGAGAGAAAAATTTACTAAATTATCTAAACTAACATAGCTCATGAAAACTGCAATTGGCTAGCTAGCTAAAACATGACGATTCAATCTACGAGTTTTTTTGCATTAAAAAATCTCTCTTCACCTCTCTTAAACTTGGGCGTGCCGCCTGGAAGCCAAGAGGGAGAGGAGAGAAAAATTTGCTGAATTACCCGAACTAACACAGCGTATAAAAACTGCAATTGGCTAGCTAGTAAAACATGGTCTATTCGGCTAAGAGTTGTTTACCCTTGAAAAAAAATCCCTCTTCACCTTTTAAACTTGGGCGCGCCGCCTGTAAGCTTAGAGGGAGAGGAGAGAAAAATTTACTGAATTATCTAAACTAACACAGCGCATGAAAACTGCAATTGGCTAGCTAGCTAAAACATGACGATTCAATCTACGAGTTTTTTACTTTAAAAAATCTCTCTTCACCTCTTAAACTTGGGCGTGCCGCCTGTAAGCCAAGAGGGAGAGGAGAGAATAATCCACTGTATCCAAACTAACACAGAATATGAAAACTGCAATTGGCTAGCTAAAACACGATCGATTTAAGAATCCGAGTTCTTTTTACTTAAAATATCTCCCTTCACAAAATGCGTTCCTATAATCCATTCTTCGAAATCTGGATCTGTAAATCACTTTCGGTGAAAATTTAACATTGTGCAGAAAATACTAAACGAGCTGGGCCCAGGGTGACAAAAGTTGAAGGAAAACATCGGATTCCCAGACAAAAGAATATCGCCTTTACCTATTTAGATTCAGGAGGCACTTTGGAGAAGAATAAACAACCTAAAACTCTTATTTAGCCGCAAAGGAAGAGATTTACGTTTCAAAAGACAGGGGCACCCAACGGCAATTTTCGGGAAAATATCTGTTCGGAAGACGATTTGAGATCTAGAATTTTCGGAGCATTTGTTGTAAAATTTCTTGCTTGCCTGCCTCTCCTAGGATTTTCGAACATTTACAAAATGGTATAATTACCCATTTTTAACGGATTTTGACCCTAAAAAAAGGTCACCTAGAATTTTCGGGAGCCTTTTCCTGGCTGAAATTTTCGAGAAGGTAAGTTTTTATCCCTATAATTTTCGGATCACTAGACTTTCAGCTAGGAAATCCGAACAGATGAAAAGTTTTTAGGGAGCATTCATTTTTTTTTTTTAGGGGGCGGGGGGGTGGGCCGGAGGAATCCCTATGAGCATGAATGTAAAATCTCCCAGCCCTCCCTTTATATTCTTTGTTAAAAAATGTGGCCCTCCCCAGGAAGCAGTAAAATTTATAGTGACCCACCCCTTCCTCCTGACAAACATGGTTTGTGGCTGGATTGTGCAACGATCCCGTGGTCCTTCACACAGACGCACCTGTTAGCTAGAATAACGCAACCGCCAATTGCCTACTTTTCTGCCATAACGGTTCACCCTGGCCCCTTCAGGCAACTCATCTTCCTCTTCACTTTCGCTGTCCTTTGAATCATTTTCGTCTGAGTTGCTTGCATCCCCAAATTCCAGTAGTAGTTCATCTTCACTTTCTGAGTCCTCGCTGACACTGACATCATCATCTTCTGACTGGGTGTCCGAGTCTTCCGTTGCTAGTGCAGTTTCAGCAGCACTCGATGTCAAGATCCTTTCACATAAACCTTTGCTGATGTGAGCTGACAGAAGGTTAAGTTTTTCTGATTTGGACATTTTTCTCCTTGATAAGTTGTGGCGAAAAATATATTTATTGAGCTCAGCAGCCTTCAGCTTTTTTAGGTTTCCCGATTTGTAGAGTTGCATTAGCAGTTTGAAAGGCAAAGGAAAAGCAGGGGAAAAGTAATAACACTGCAGTCGGGGATAAACCCAAAGTTAGCCAAAGTTTTTTATCTTGGACCGACAAAGCCCTTGGAGAACCATGGAAAAAGAAATCACTGGGCTATATTCCCTCTCCAAAAGGTGAAAGATCAATAGCATATATGGAACTTCTACCCAAGTTTTATAAGGCACTCTGGCCTTATTGCAATTCAGATAGCTATTTCAGAAACCAGTTCATGACAGAGAGAAGCCAACAATACGAAACCAACATAAAGGTGGGGACACTGCAACAGAAACTGGATTTCAAAAAAGGAGACAATCCAGCTGCATGTGGAAAGTATTTTACCACTTCATATATTCCAAGAGCCAGTGATGTAGCTGTTTTGTCTAAACATTTGGATCAGCTCACTAGCTTGAAAACTGAAGTAAAGAAGCTCAAAACGAAGTGGTAGCCATGGATCAAGGCCTTTTTGATAAGAGTGGTAGGTGCCTTTCTCCTGGGAAATCTATTCTCCATGACTTTAATAATGAGCTAGGTCAAAACGCTTCAGCATTTATGGCTCAGGCTGATGAAAAGCTAAAGGAGTTACAGAGCACATTCAAGGGCTTGGTCTTCAAGCCATCTACCTCCAAAGCTCGAAAGAGGAAGGAAAACAGAAGGAAAGGTATCAAACAAAAGTTAGCCAGAATGGAGAATGCAAAAACAAGAGTTCTGTAAAAGGTTTTACCCAGGGTCAACCATGACAACGTTGATACAACTATTGGGGTGGAAGACATTTTCATTGCAGCATTAGTAAGTTTATCAAGAAGGGAGGCAAAGGTTTTGCATGAAACACTCAAGTCAGACAACCGATTCTCTGAAGCTGCTAAGGCCTACATCTCTGATTCCTTACCACCATCCTTGGCCTTATCTGATAGTGAGAGCCTAAGTGACTCTCACTCTGATCAGTGACAGACATGGAACTGTGACATTATTTTAACAACCAGTCTGTGTTAACCAAACTTCTCTTTAACAGTTTCTTTCAGATATTAAAAATTGTTGTTGTTGTCATCTAATATTCAATTCAGTTGGTGCGACTGGGGCTTTTATACATTTCAGTGGCACAAAGTTCATTTGAGTCTCAAACTAGCTTCGTAACTCTAAGGGTTCAAAGATCAGTTTGTATAAATTTGTATAATATTGAAAAAAAATTAAGTGACCCCCCCTCTTTGTTGTGTCAAATTTATGCTGACCCTCCCTTTTTGGGCAGGCAAAAAGTTAATGACCCTCCTCTGAATTCCTCCGGCCCACCCCCCCTTCTAAAAAATGAATGCTCCCTTAGGGGATAAAAATATGCCTATATCTACCGTTTGAATACTAAAATACGTTCAACAATGCTATGTTAAGTGGTTTTGAACTATATCCTCGTTGGGTGCCCCTGAAAAGAGGTCGAAGAAAGTGCTCTTGCATCAGAGGGCAAATCATGCCGATCAGAAACAATAACCGCAGAAAATCAATATGCGTGTCATGACCTCTCAGTATGAAACAAGCGGCAAAATTCACATTTACTCATTCAAAGAGTAGAACCCAGAATATAATATACCCACCAGAGAAAACAATTTTTGGAACAAGCAGCATTTTGGCACGAGGTAAAAGTCGTGTGTTGCCTACCAGCCCGCTTTTTACACTCTGTTAGATAGTTCGAGCTTTTTGGCGGGATCACGGCTCTTTTGGCGCGTGTTGTAAATGCCCTTTGAATAATATTTGTGCGTTATTGTATAGTCATCGAGGATATACACAATACCAAAGGCAAGTAAATATTTTCCTCAGTTTGCTTTTTCCTGGAACCACGATTTCAGTGTCGTCAACCCGGTTTTACCGATGTGCTCGAACTCCGCATGCGAGAGCCATAACAAGCTGCTCCTCTACCGTTTAAATAGTAAAGTTCTCTCTTACCTTATATCAGCGAACACAGTTTCTGTTCTTGGCACATAATGCGAAATAACATCCAGAACTTTTCACGTTGAACTTTTGAAACCATTTCGGCGACAATATGTAACTTACCAGGTAACGTACTGAACATTACTTTGGAGGGTTCGAATTCGACCTTCATAAAGCGCTAGATTTTGCCTTTCGCTTAAGTAACGAAAAAAATATTTTTTTTTTCCAAGACTTTGCAACAAGACCCTTTTTTAACACCAACCATGAATTCAATTATTTTCATCAAGCGATTTTGACGAGAACCGTAGCTGAGTTAAAATATCTCGCTCCGATGGTATAAATTCGGGGCGCAGAATACAAGCTCTAATATTTGACGCAAAAATTTGTGTCCTGTCCTAAAAGGAGTTTATTGACAGATGAACTGACAAAAAGCCTTGTAGTTACTTGAGTCCAGTTTGTGGGTATCTCCATGGAAATTAAGGATCCCTGGTGGGTGCACGAAAATCGACCTTGCAGCTCGTAATGACTTTCTCTTTTTCTCTGTCTTTCTCTTGCTCTATACTATAGAGCAAGAGAAAGACAGAGAAAAAGAGAAAGTAGGCGGCAGGCAAGCGAAGCTTAACGAGAAAAATAGCGACAGAGATCTAGGGCGAGAGATAAAAAAAGGAGGCATTTCTTTGTTGGAAGAACAACAAGAAAATTTTGTAGCGGCGGTGAAAAAAAATGAGAAATGCTAACGGCCACCAATGCAAGGTGAAAATGAGCGGCAGTGAGAAAAAAGTGAACGAGAACACGTACGACATTTCCTCCAAAAAACGTGTAACTAAGAAGTTCCTGGAAGTTTCACGTTGTAGTAGTGCAAAACAACGGCAAAGAAAAGTACAAAAAAAGTGTGCTGCAGGTGCAAAGTTGCTTTTTTGCTAAATAGACCTATTGTTGTTTTTCACCGTTCTCCGGCGTTGCCTTCGCCGCTTAGCATTCCAGGATTCTTTTTTTTTGTTTGAACAAACTTGAAATATTATCGAGAGGCTTTGCTTTTAACCCTGGCTAAATCTGTATATTAGTTTAGTTGAGAAAGTGATCGGCAAGGGGATAAATTCTATCATCTCTGTCTGAACTCGGGTGCCGTCCCCTCTCTTCATCTCCAAATATTCCCGTTTTTCAAGTATTTAAAGTAACATGGCGAATTGGGATAATGGCGAAAAAGTTTAAAAGGATGCCAAGTCTATTTTTCAGCGACGTGTTCATGGACATTGCCGTTGTCGTATCGTAAGGTCCCTAATCTTGTAAAGTAACTGCTACAATTTGCTGGTTTTAAACTAACGGCAGGCATGTTTTTTGAAAAGAACAATAACGTTTTTCTCCGCTGGAAACTTAAAATCTTTTATCTTGTAAATTCTGCGAAACAATTCTTATGGCCGTCTTGTTACGTGGTTGAAAACCATCAATACCAGTCATTTAAATTTGCACGTAGCCTGAGAAAACATCCGTTTCTCCTCGCTCTTCGCCGCCGGGGACATTTCGCGAGGAGGAACGTCTGCGACTCAGCGGCAGAAATCCTATACTGATGATGCAATCCAATGTTTACATAATAAATCCAGTAGTCATGGGGTTCCAAATACAAATTTGTCCAATTTTACGTGTCTTGTGGTCGATTTTGGTAAAGTGTTGTGTTCATCTGCCAACGAGCTCCAGCAAAACTCAAATGCTTCTTCTAGAGAAGACTATATTCCACAAATATTGACTGTTTTGTTAGAGATTCTTTGCGTTTACATTTGAACTTTGTGGCCTTCTGTCTTTTGTCTGTCATTCGTAAACGATAGCTAAAACAATGCAACTACTCCGTCGACCAATCAACGTTTCTTGAGCCGAACCTAAGAACGACCCAAATTATTTAGACCGGCTAAATTGATTCAGACACCGATCTTAATTGCAGTTGAACTAAATTCAAAAGGCGAAAAATGAAAAATTTCCGTCAAACTGCTTACAAAATACGTTATAATAATTTATGCTTTAGTTTCCGTACATGAAAAGTTCGGGGTCTGAATCAAAGCCGTTCTAAAGTCGCTCCAAAGGAGAAATTCCTGGCCAGGCTAGGCGAAAAGAACGGCTGAGCCGTTCCAAATTGAAAAAGGCGTTCCTAATTGATTCAGACGCCGAACTTTTCATGTACTTCAGGTTCGGCTCACGAAACGTTCGGCGTCTTAGTACTGTGAATGAACCGCACAACCATTTAAAAGGGCACTGTGTGTTGAACCAAAAAGTAACACCAACAAAAAGACAACAAATACTAGAATTGAATAATGAGCAATTCTTTCCTCGTAATTATCACAAATAAAGGTAATTCGATGGTTACATTATAAACTACTGTGTATTAGCAAGCCCTTTCAATTGAAAAAATTTTACACTTATGTCATTAAATAAAGGAATCGTCACTGAATTAACAAAGCCTTAACGGAAAACTGCATTGAATCATACACGGCGAGACTTCAAAATTGCAGTTACAACTAGCAATGTAAAAAGTATTTAACATCTTTTCAAAAAGATACATGTACAACGATAAAATCATCATTTACACTCTATTTCTAGCTACAAAAATGCATTTAAAGTACGAATACAATGCCTTCTTAGGTCGATCATCTACAGTGAAATCCTAACATAACGGAGTACCTAAAGAATGGGAAAAATGTGTTCATTTCAATTGCATGGAGTAGGGTATTGTGGTCCTTTCCACCAATCCATAGTAACTGGGGTAGAGGTTATCGTTCATTATACTACTATTCTACTGTACATCTGTTTACCATTAGTGAAATTCTATCAGTAATCAAGTAAAAAGTACGGCGTACTCTAATTGACTGGCGTACCCTTGATCAGTTCACAGATAGCGAGTGAAAATGACCTGGGTCTTTTACCAATAATAACACTTAACTCACCCGAGAAAGCTGTTATATTTGCCACACAATGATAGTAGAATTTTACCAAAAACGATTATAAGACTCTCACTTTCATAGTTAACTCGCGGCTTCACCCTCCGTTATCTGCCGACAGAAATCGTGAGTGATGTCGGCTGGGTTTTCAATAAGAAAAGGCCGATTATCCCCTCCTTACCCGGGAAAAAAAAATTAACCTAACGCCTTTGACCTTACAGCCATTGTCCTCTCTTCATGAGGTTTCATTGTTGCATGTTTTCGCTGAACGGTGTTAGAACTATACTTTTAATTGCCACCCTATAAACTACAAACTATGATAATTACTAATATGTACTCATGCTATTAACGAAAACACATAATCGTAACAACAACCTGATCAAACAGCTGGACTACTTGCTAACTAAGAAATGAATATATCACAACGTTTGAAACAAAATCAACTTTTTTGAGAAATTTTTGCGCAATGAACCATCGACCTACTAATGAGGCCCAAAATAAAATAAAATGAAAGACTTTAGACAGTCCCCGACTGAGCTTACCAAATTGTGAAATGACAGAAAAAGGAAAATAAAAACTGATACTGGTGTCGGGTTTCTGCATCAGAAGACTCGCACCATCAATGACATGCCTCAATTCAAGAGTTCTACTAGTCTAGCCTGCACCAAAGACGGAACTAAACGTTTGGTTAAGTCCGTCTGCGACAAAGCACCGAAATCCGTGTTCTGGGCCCACATAATTGGGTAAGCGCCATGATTGGCCTGTTAAAAATGCCATTGCTCATTGGCCAGTTAGGACGAGCGGAAATGCAAAACGCATTTCCGGTAATTCGTTAACTCCGCTGGGGCCCAAAACAAGGATGTCGGCGCTGCTTCGCAGATGTTACTAAGCAAGGCAAGATTATGTTCTCGACGTAGAGTATAGAAGTCAAACCTGCAAACTGTGCGAAGAAAACATAATGTTCTCGGAATTCTATCAATCCTATTTCTACGGTCAAGACAGTGCAACACTGCTTCAACTGAATTACAAGAGCTATGCCACGCACGCAACTTCGCCAACGCCAATTTGAATTAAAGCAAATACAAGACGAGGCAGGAATGAACAAAAGTAAAGATAACAATTCTGATTGAAATTAGGCCTTATTAGGGTTTACAAAAAGTTCATCTCTGTTGATTGCAAATTTGAGTTACTCGTTTGTCACAAAGCTGTAATTTTGCCATTTAGAGTTGCAAAAGTTGTGGCAGGTATCTGGGAAAACTTAGCCTGCGTGGCAAGAAACGGTTATTTATTTAACTATTCATTTAATTTTTAGTTAAATTAAGAACAAAATGCACTAAACTGTTGTCGTATAGACCCAACTCTACCGAGGCCACCAACATTTGAAATTCAAAGACCTGTTCTCGTTTTTGGTTGGCTAACAAACTATTAGCTATGACTGGTCCATTTAATGCTGAGTGACCCCTATTGAATTCACTAGTGTAAGGCAACACGAGCTTACGCGGCTGATACAATCAGAAAGACGAAAGGAGACATGTCAACATCTATTCTCCTACACAGCCTTTAGTTGTCTCGTCACGCACCGCTCCTCTCGGAAGAAGCGTGTTGCATGACAAAACAGATAATAGCTACATAGGAGAGAAGTCAAACAAAAGAACCTAACACCACAACTCGAAGCCGCCACCTTCACCCTGTCGTTTTTCTGTTGACACCTCACTATACTCTGTGCTGTACCTCGGCGGCGGAGTTTTATTGGATGGCTTATCATGAGATAATTCCGCATAGTTGATTGGTGGTGGATGGTCATCCTGTGGGAAAATAAGAGCATACAGAGGATTAACAGAGGTTACGTATCTCCTTTACGGTACGAGATGGCCGTTAAATTGCTAAAATTTCCGTCATTCATCTTCGCGATGGAATAATAATAATAATAATGATAATAATAATAATAATAATAATAATAATAATAATAATAATAATAATAATAATAATAATAATAATAATAATAATAATAATAATAATAATAATAATAATAATAATAATAATAATAACTGATTGGCCTCTATCAGAGTTAAGAGATGTGGACAGAGCAGCTCGGAAGATCATAGTTGAGAATGGTGGCAAGCACCCAGCTAGCCTAACTTCTTTGTTATATCTATCGAGGGAGAAAGGGGGTAGAGGCATGCGATCAGTAGAACACGAGTACAAGACCACTAAAATCAAATCGCTACTGAAATTGTATCAGAATTCGGACCAGACTGTTGAAGCAGTTAGAGAATTTGAAGAACACGCCATGGCATCAGGCCACCAGTCGCTTATAAAGGAAGCAGCTAAGTACGCTGAAGAACTCAACATCACACTTCAGCTTGATACCCTAAATCCCGTGTGTATTACAACAGAAGGAAAGGTGGTGACTGCAGCAAGAGCTGGGAATCTGTTGAAGCAATCTCAAGAGAAGCAGTTCTTGGAGATCGCTAAAGACAAAAGGTGGCAAGGAAAGTTATTCCGTATCAGATGGCAAGATGAGAGCCTAAGCATAACCAGCTGCTTTGCATGGTTAAAAGGTTGAGCTACATGTCCTACATGTACCATCGCGGGCATGTATAAACTGTATGAGCAGTTGTTACCTACGAAGCTCTACACAAAGGACAAGACCCAAACCTCCACCGACGGCGAAGTCCTATGCAGGTTATGTGGGAGGGTAGCTCAGAGCGTTGCACATGTATTGGCTGGATGTTCCTCCCTGGCACAAACCAAGTACCTATAAAGGCATAATGCAGCTTTGAAGATTCTGGTTTTTGAGCTCCGGCGAGAGCATGGGTTAATAGAAGAGGTTCGACCATGGTACTCACCGGTGATGCCAAAACCAGCCTACCAGAACACCACGAGCGAGGCGTTTTGGGATATTCCCATCTATGCAGAGCACAACGAAGCTAGAGCAAATCGGATCGACGCGCGACTTGTCAGCCACGAGCGGAAAGAAGTTTGCACAATTGAAATGAGCTGCCCATGGAGAGTAGCGCTAAGAAAGATGAGGAAAAGACACTCAAGTATGGGTCCATGATGTGGGAGCTGAAGCAGAGGTACATTGGTTACAGGGTTGAACAGTACAACGTACCTAGAGAGGTCGGTGAGGAAGCTACTAGGAGCGAGAGCACGGAGCGCACTTGAGCGGGAGCAGAAGTCGGTCATCTCAAACACTTTGAACATTGCCAGAACATTTAAGATGAATACTTAGTTAGGGCGCTAAGGACTACAGTTTTTAGAATTTTTTTTCTCTAGAAATCCAGAAACACAAGTTTGCTGATGTTTTTACTTAGATTTTTTAGAGCATTAGAGTTTGATATTATTCTAAAGAGGCTTTTAGTAGAGATAACCACATTATGATGGCCTCGTTTAGGTATATAAGAGAGAATGAGAGTATCAAAACTGAATAATTTTCTAAATAGTTTAATAGGCTTCTAGTAGAGAGAATTATATCATCATGTCTTTGCGTAGGTTTTACAGAGTATAAGAATTTAATAATATTCTAAATTGGCATTTTAAGTAGGGAGATTCATATTATTATGTATATTATGATCGTATTAGGTTTCGTACCGACCTTTTTTTACTTCTAAGTATAGCTTCTCAAGTGGTGTAGGTTACGTTATGCGCCCTATACTACTCATAATGTGGACAGCACTCCAAAGTTTTATACTGCGAGATAATAATAATGGACACTGGGGTAGGACAGGTTGGTGCCTCAGCCTACCACGGGAAATTGGACGCTCTCGCCCACCAGAGTCTGGGGTGGCACCTTTGGCAAGTGCCCGTAACCCCTAGCCACCTTCGTTGGGGTAACAACACAGGGTAGGGGTGACCCTTCAGTCTTGGTCGACAGCCCTTCTAGAGAAAGTGTCTCGATAAAAACACAGGTGCGGAAGATGAATGAATGGGAACGGAACCGGGGAAACTGGTGAAGCTGCCTCGCCCGGCAAGTCCCACTGTAGGGCAGGATGGGCCCGGTCGTCATCCAGCTACTGCCAGAATGAAATGGAGTAGAGATATGAACATTACTGTAATGGAGTGCTACTATCTGAGTAAACCAGTTGATGAAAGTGGCAGACCAGTCATAGGATATAGACAGAGAATGCATGCTATCTGGAAGGAAAGAGGTTTACCAAAGAAAACGGAGCAGAGACTATGTGATCAGGCTAGGGCGATCAGAAAGAATGCGTAGTTTACTTCCTTCGAGTTGGATGAAATCAGGAGAAGAATGACTTAAGAAGATAAAGAATTAGAGTAACAGGATGCCGCGTGTATAGACACAGAACCTGAACAGGTCGATGAACTAAATGGAGATGTCAATGTGCAGATTACAGACAATGGAACGGGAAATGATGAGGAGAGGCAAATGATAAACGACATATTGGAAATTATGAGAAGCGGACAGGTGTGGAATGGTGTTGGTTTTAAGAGAGTTGACAGGAAAGTGCTGGCAGAATGGACGAAGAAGGTGAATAGATTAGTGTCAGAGATACAAACTACCATGAATATCACTGACACCAATAAATTGATTAATGCTACTGCGATTTACATAGCAAGACAAGTTGGGCTCAAAATGGGTGGTTGCGAGGGAAAAGGAAGCAAAGAACCTCGGTGGAAAAGGAGAATCAAAGACTATTGCAGAGTTACGGAGGCACGTCAACATCCTGGAAAGATCTAAACAAAGGAAACTTGAAAGGAAGGAAAAGTACACCAAGTTGGAGAGGAAGTATAACATCAAACAGAAAGGAGAAAAGGTTAGAATTGAAGAACTCAAGCAAAGACTGCAGGCTAACTCTGTAAAGTTGAAAAGGTATGAACAGAGGATTCATTGATATCAAGTAAACAGATTGTTCCAGCAAGACCAAACAGGGTATATCAACAAATGAATGAAACATCTAGTAGCTTCAGCGAAGTTAGACCTGATGCTGAAGAAAGCCAACAGTTTTGGAGAGACATATGGGGCAAGGAAGTTTTACACAATGAAAATGCAGAATGGTTTAAAGAGTTGAAAAAGGAAAGAGTAGAAGCTAGACAGGAGGACATTGTAATTGTAAACAGCTTTGTGCAGAATATGCGGAAGGGAGAAACGGTGGCCCATGTGGTGATTGAGTACGGTAGGCTGGAGCAGACAAGAATATAAAGGAAGGTATAATAACGTGGCGCGGTATATCCACAGGCAACTTTAGGGGAAAGGTGGATTGGAAAGAGCTAATAGCTGGTATGAACAGAAGCCGGAGGGAGTGGTGGAAAGTGAAAACTTGAAGATACTGTCGGATTTCATAGTCCAGTGTGATCGGAAACTTGAGGCAGGAGAGAGAGGTTGTCATAATTGATGTTGCCATCGAAGGTGATGACAGGGTGAAAGATAAGGAACTTGAGAAGTTAGAGAAATACTAACTTTTGAAAGATGAAATTGCAGAAGTCTGGCGCATGCGAAAAGTCATTGTAGCGCCTGTTGTTATTGGGGCCCTTGGAGCCGTATAAGTCAACTTTAAGGAGTACATGAAGCGAATCGGCGTGAACGTGACGTTGGAAGTTATCCAGAAAACAGCATTTCTGGGGACAGCAAAGATACTAAGGAAAGTACTGTCCCTGTAAGAAGAAGGAAAAGAGAGACCTGGGGCCCGTGGTAACTTGTTGTCACCCACTCCCAAGGACTATAAACCAGGCCGAACATCCCGCCTGAGTCTACAAGGAATGGACATCATCATCATCACCGTCATCGTCATCGTCATCATCATCATCATCATCATCATAACGGCAAGGTGGTCACCAGGTAGTCTGCCTTTTGCAGTGTAATTGACGGAACCATACCTCAAGAACAGCCGGGCCTGGTTTTTCAATGCCGGGTTAAGATAACCCAGGGACAAAGCGAAATTTGAATTCAAATATGAAGGTTGAAAAAGGAAATTATTTAGTGTATTCATTTTGTGTACAATTTGATGACTGGATGCTCTAAAAAAAATACAGAACCGAGAAAAAGCTTTTCAAGAAGAAGACGAAGAAAACAGAAAAGCAATAAACAAGTATTTGTGAAAAAGGGTACATACGCCACACGTACGCAGTTTTTAGAAGAATAAAGAAATCTGCCATATAGGCCATTATAACCATTTTGCATGTTCTAATATTATTTAGCACAAATTAACCAGGGAAAATATGTTAGAATTATTATTTGGTATTAGCACAATTCTCCTAAGTTCTCCTTAATAAATTAGCCATTATTAATTGATCGTTTTCATAAAAAGTATATTAAAAACCCTAAAAAAACATTAGGGACAGCCAAGTTATTCAACTACACGAAGTAACAGAATTTTCAGACTCAGTATGCCGAGAGAATAGTAGATTAGAACACTCTTGACAAGTTACCATTAACAGATAAATACCTGTCTCCTAGGGGCATTAGCTGGAGCATACATTCTGGCTTCAACATAGGCAGGACTAGCCGTACCAAGGCCTGACGCAGGAGGCTGTTTGTTCCTACATGTATATAAAATATGATAATTATATAATTTTGATATAAGATATGATGCGCAGTGATGATAGCCTGCTACTGTGATGATAACTATAAATAAAGAAGACTGCGAGCAGTCTCCTATTTTTCTTCCCAAAGTTACTCCATGCGTAGCCCATACAGTGCACGCGAGCGGCGAGGCCGTGAGAAGCGATAAACGAAGGCGTAAGCCCGAGAAGAAAAAATAAGAGACTGATGGCTCTTTTGTTTTGTCTGGAGAGAACGAAGCTGTCAAGATAATTTCATTAATCAATTAATTTGAGCTGATTTATAAATAGAACATAAATATAAACGTCTTTTAATGGGGATGTCTCCTCCTAATTCCTTATTGAAACGTCACCGTTATTTGCAATCGTGCTGGCTGTGAGAAGAACTGGAAGGACGTTAAGAGAAAAGGCAGACTGCAAGGAGTCTACACATTGAAAAAGGGGCAAACTCATACTATTTGCTATCACTTTAAAACTTAAATGTGCCTTGGCATCAATTGAATTCTAAAAAAAAAATAAAAATCTTGGACTGTATAAATATAGGCATTAAAAGTATTCCTGTCGTCTGTTGCTATGGATGGCAACGATGGACAATGGACTTGGATTACAACTTGAAAAACTCGACCAAAAACAGCAAAATTCTTGTGACAAAGCCTCTTTAGTGGATTCTTCTGAGTCTATTATGAATAGATATCGAAGTCGAGATCTTTCCATAAAAGGCGACGATGAATCCGAAGAAATAAACCACCGACCAATCGTGCTCGCCTGTTGAATCCTCATTTAAAAAAACACTTTGAAAGGGAATTGTATAATAGGCTTGCTAAAAGGGGAGATTTTCTAATCATTTAAATCCTTTTCAGGATGAGACATCATTTCATCACTCCAAAATGAGTTCCGTCGGAACCAGTGAAGAAAAATTACATGTACCTTCACATAGTTAATCAATATGGAAAGTTTATTACAGGGTTCTACTGGGTGATTCAGATACACAATCACTTACATGCGATATCCATCTGCTTCCGAGTACATTGGCCTGTCTGTTAAAAGAAAAATAATAGTTTAGGAAATACACTTTTTACTTGGCCATTCAAATTAGTAACCTTAGAAGCTGAGTCGACGTCAACAACATTGAACTGAGGTGTCGAACTGTATTAGGAGACTTTATTGGGAGACACATTTTTTACCCAGCGTGCATCACAATTTTAAAAAGGCGCCACCTCCTCCCCTCCCCCCAGGAAAAAAATCCCGTAGTGCAATTTGCGTTTTGAGAGATTGAAAAACATTACTTGTAGATGTATCAATTTTCTTCCCATTTTCTTCGGGAATCAGTGTTTTTTTTGTAACCTTCTCTCTACAAACCTAGGATACGTACCCTTTCTTGCGCTCCCCTTTCTCTTTTTAAGGCAGCACCATATGAGGAGGAAGACAACAATAAGAACAACTGCAATGCATGCTCCTATGATTCCCCACATTTCAGCATCTGAAAGCCCTGATGAACCACGTGCACCTACATCAGGTCCTCCTGGTGTCCCAGATGTTGTTTCTGTTGTGGGTGTTGTAGTTGGGATGGCTAAAAATAACAAGAAAATGAATCAGGAAGGTATTAAAGTGGATCTGATCTTAACAGTTGCATGAACAATACAGTATGAAAAGTATGTAAAAGTAACAACTTGATAGCAATGATGGACAACCATATACCGCAATTCACAGGACTCAAGGAAATTAAAAAATATAGGAATTTTATAAGCTACCAATGTTTTACAGTTATTATAATTCACTCAGATAATTTTTCTCTCAAAGGTACTGTTTTTTTATAATGATTCGGAGAAACAAACATGGAAAAACTAACGTGATAATAGGGACCTTAAGATACCCTGGACGCGGCCTAGGAGGACGGCAACCGGAAGTAAATTCGCAAGGTCTTGAATTTAATTTGCATAAATGTCACGCCACTCGACGGCCTCCACGTCAGTTGCGGCGGCGACTAAGTTCATTTTGGCGGCCTCTCAGAAAGGTGAGTTAGTTTTGCAACTTTTTCGCTTTAGAAAAACATGATTTGCCCAACATTTGTAAACCTTTATAT
>CALNXK010000275.1:302500-402500 GCA_942486035.1 Porites lobata
AGTGGCAGCGTCTACCTTTTAGCCATCCCAAAGGAGAGTTCTCCCATTGTTGTCGCCTCTATAACATGTACATGTAATAAGCGGCCATCACGCTTCAGTCACTTAGTTTGGCTTTGTTCCAAGATTATGATGAAGGAAAATACAGTCCTTATACATAGAAGGCAATAGCCAATTGTGGACCAGTAATGCTGTTCCCGTCAGGTATTTGTTTCAAAATAACGTGATGTTTCTGCTAAAGATTATGCCAATTTATGACGAACCTCTTTTGAGCGGCTAACCTCCACTAAACAGCCACTTGCCAGTACTTTGAGGGTGGCTGCTTAATAGTGGTTCAACTGTAATATAATTAAATATCTGGTATATAAATATGCACTACAGATTGGAGAGATTTCTTGACGTTTGCTCAGCAATCAGCTTTGACAGTCCTTGTTTAACCCACTGGAACTTTGAAGGTGACCAAGCCGTACAAAATCCACAAAATATCAGTTTCTAAACCTCAGGCATTTACAGAGAGTGACGTTTTGGGTTCAAAAAAGACTTAACAGTCTTAACTTTTACCTTTTGCTTTCCCTCCCCCCCTCGTCTTTTGCTTTTCTTGCCCCATTTGTTTCTTTATCTATAGGCATTTACCAGGCTTCATCTCGGTGGGAAATGTTTTGTGGAAAGCTTTTAATACCACAGGTAGGATCAGAACTGATGAAAGAAAGTGCACGTGGCTAGTGGACCAAGATTCCCATTCAAATTTTTTGGGTAAATTTTACATGCCTTTTTGCCTTTTTTCTGGCCTTCTTGACTTAATAGTGCTCACTCAGGCATGGTTTGAAAGATCCTCTCCCCCCTGTACAAGTTCGACGAAAAAGTTGTCCTTGACAATTAAAACTGATTACGTCATAAGGGATACAAGAGACGTGAATCAGCACTGGCAGTTACAGGCTGTTTGGGGGGAGAATGGGCTAACCTTGTTTTTGCAAGACTTACCAGAGGATTGCTGAGCATTTACGTGGAGTCATTTGTCAATAAGCAAGTAAAAAACTACTGCCTAGAAATAATTATACGGCCTGGTTACTTGTACATTCACAAGTGCTTTGTTAAAAATACTGGACAAACACTTTACAATGTTACTTACTGCCGACGTCAAGTTAGATTCTAACATCTCAAACTCAATTGTGTTACTCTGGGAATATGCATCCTTCCATGGCCAATTTTGGTCGTCATCTATAGTAATTCCAATTGTTTCGGTTTCACATTCATTAGCTCCACCTTTCGAAAAAAACACAATCAAGAAAGTGAAGGCTTTTTCAGTGACTGATGGAGTGATAAATGGAAATCTAGAAGAAACAGTTGCATACATGAGCTAGCAACTCATGTAAGTCAGGCAAAATCATTGATGAGGTAGAATTATGTACTATTAAATTAACTTGACAGCTTTTTGTAGAAGAATAGGTCTGTAACAAAAAATCCAAAATTTGTCTGCCACACAAACCAGTAGGTTCAAACTAATCAGCAAACAAGGCCTTCAATGCTCAATGACATTAGCCATGGTATGCTAATAATAATAATAATAATAATAATAATAATAATAATAATAATAATAATAATAATGATAATACTAATACTACTACTAATAATAATAATCATAATCATAGAAAAGTCGCCTCTCTTGTGCAGACTGTCACAATATTTAGCAGTGATGTTGGAATGGACCTTGGTATTAATAAAATAATGAGCTGTGCTTGTAAAGTACACTTTCAAAAAATTCAGAAAATTATTACTTACTCTACATGGCGTTCACTATCCCTTCCGAGAGCAAATGTTACATACCTCAGTCGTAAGCAAGGGGGGCGAGGGCTGATTAGCATGGAGGATTGTATTATTCTGGAGGAACTAAGCCCTGTTGACTATCTTAGGCAAAGTAAAGAAAGACTACTAAAGAGTGCATGGAGAAGGAGAAACCGTAGTGAAGTAGAACATCCTAATGACTTTAAGAGAAGAAAGCACGAGAAAACAGCAAGGGACTACTGGTCACAGAAAGAGCTCCATGTGCAATACATACAGTGTATGACAGAAGAAAGAAGTGGCTGGTAATGAATCCTTGAGCTGGCTGGCAGTGGGAGACCTTAAGAAAGAGACTGAAGACCCAATTATGGCATGTCAAGATCAGGCATTGAGGACAAATGTGATTAGGCAAATATTGAACATAAGAGTGTCAGCATTGTGCAGAATGTGTGGAAAATACCAAGAGAGTGTAGAACAGAACACACAGTATGTAGCTGCAGCAAACTTGCCCAAAGAGGTAACAAATTAAAACAGGCAATTTGACACAGTCATTGGCCTGGCCAGGGTGTTCAATGAGAACTTTGTAAAGTTTATGATCTCCCAATCCATATAGCTCAACAAGCCATACGAAATTAGTCCCGCAGAGATAACTAGAGAGAGGTGAAAATCACCGCCACCTTTGATTTCATAAATGACAATGTCATGCGCAGTAGGGAAGTACCTTAAGAGATTTTGGTCATATTTACATGTACAATGTAAGTTATGCTTTTTGGATAGCCCAGGGACTATACTGAGTTAAAACGTTTAAACTGAGCACAATTTTAGGTCTAAGCTACATGCAGTACAAGGACTCAAAGAAAGTAGTGTCCTTACACTTAAATACTGTTTATAAAATCCTGGAACTACATGTACAAGAAAATCAAAGAGCATACTCTTAAGATGAATTAATTTCATACATACATATTACATCAAGAACAGCGAGGCTTGTAGCAGGAGTGCCATATCCATTATCAGCAGTACAATTGTATGATCCCACATCCTCTACTTTTATGTCAACAAGATATAAGTTATGACCAGAGACATTAAACTGTGCTGCTGTTAAACCCCCTTTTGTCCAAGTGATATTGGGGGTGGGGTCACCAGATGCATTGCATGTCAATGTATAGTTTGTTCCAAGAGATTTTCTTGGCTGCCTTTCAGGGGTGACTGTTAATCTTGGAGGCACTGAAACATAACAAAATGACAGTATTGGGCTAGTACAATTAATGTAGAAAGTAACATCTACTCAACAGTATTGGTAACTGTTATCAAATGGTCACAAGTGAAATTACAGTAGGGAATAATTTTGTATGCCTTTTGCCCAAGTTCTAATAATTTCCCAAGCCTTTAGGTAAGGGAACTTATTACGATTTGGACAAAATACAAGTGAAATTATTCCCTGTTTTCACAAGTACAGTGTAGCCATTTGATTACCTATTATAGTGTCATGGGTGCAGAAAAGTTAAGCTCACAATTCACTCACAATCGTGGCTTTTTCAAGCACTTGTTCATTGGACCAAGAACTCCTTCCACTGAAAAGTTTAGTGCATAGATTTTGTATTAAGAGATCACAAGTTTCTGAATTTTTTGACAAAATAAATGTACCCGTTAGAATCCTGCTTGATGTGCTCTTTTGTGTGTTCAGATTTTCTAAAGTGTCTTTTAATGCCGTGACACCTTCATTCATACATTTTAAAACTTTGTTGCCAACTTGGCAGCCCGAAGTGCAGAACATTGCCATGGCAATTATTTTTGTAATTTCACACATGAAATTAAACATTAACACTGAAATTTTGTGCCAGAATAAGGGAGTAACTATTTTGACATTATTGAGAAAATTGAAAAATATAGCCCTATCTTATTAACATGCTTTCGATAAAAAGTGAGTATAAATTAATAATACATGTACAAGTTAGTCATACAGAAGGTGTAGTGATACCCAAGTCTTATGAGCTAAAAAAATGATTAATATTTACTTGGGAACTGGACCAGTTTCTGCATATGGGAATTGGGAGGGTGAATACTGGGAAGGATGGTGGTGGGAGGACGCATTTACAAAAAGACAGTCTTCAGATTTTAGTTCTCTGGGGGCTAGCATTCTCTGTTATAAAGTCATATTTAATTTTCCAAGAAAGTTTTCTTCCCCAACCTTTATGCACACTCCCACCTACCACAGGGTTTACATTAATACAGTATATACTCTCTCTCTTTGCATTGTTACAGTGTACATTTAGGTGTATGGGGGATGAGGCGAGTGGAGACAGGGTGGGAGGGCACATTGCAAAAAACTATAGTCTTCAGTATGTTCCAACTCCAGAGGTTAGCATCTCTTTTCTATATTTATAGTTAGTAAGAATCCATGACCAGGTTAAATTTGGCAGTAAGGTGCCCTCTATACAGGAACCTGTTTAGCGTAAAATTCAAAACCATTTTTTTTCTTAAATCTACAAAAAGAATTTCGTACATTAGGCAAATAAGGTAAGTCAATATTCAGGATCCTCTTTAGAGACCTATGTGCCTTATTACTCCAACTGTAATTGTGGTGGTATACAAGCTTTACATAACAAAAGAGCTGAATACCACTAAATCACATGTACTGTTAGCTACAATGTATTTAGGAACCTAGTAAATAGCCTCAATCTGTGCTAACAAAATGTTTAGGCTAACTTGGGAAAATGAAGGTTCTTTATAGTCACAGGTTTTTACTGTATTTTCCAAGAAAGCTCTCCTCCCAACCCTTTGTACATACTCCCACCCCACAGGGATAACATTGATGATGCACTCACTCCCAAAGAGGGTTTACACTGCTAAGTGTATTGGGGATGGAGCAGGACTGGATACAGGGTGTAAGGGCAGACTGCAGTCTTCAGAAATCCATCTCCAGGGGTCAGCATCTCTGTGACAGTTATACTTTTCACAAAAGTTCTCCTTTCCAACCCTTCTTCCGCACTCTCTCTAGACTGTTCACAGGCCCCTATTTTTCCGTAAGACCATTGAGATCAAAGACTTTAGATGAGTGTCAAATCTACTTAGGGGGCCGGGGACAGTTTGGGAGGAGGCAAGAAAAATAGAGGGACTGTACCAACATCACTGTGACTTGCGCGAAGCGTGCGGGCCATCAATCGATGGCAAAAAACTTGGTCTGTAATTTACGGCCATACAGACCAAAAACTCGGCTAATAAGAGGTATTTATGGCTGATATTTCAGGGAGAATTCTATAATGCCACACTGCTGCATTGCTGTTGAATCTTTCAACACTTGCAAAGATGGAGTAAGTCTATCATTGGCCCGATGATCCCTGATATGCCAGGCTTTGGACGAACACCGTGGAAAACACTGGGCAAGTCTACGAATATAATTAGACCTAGCAGCGCTTATTTTACTGAAGACTACTTTGAAGCGCAAACAGCGATAGCTAGAGTCCTTTGGCATAAAGATGAAACCAATAATAAAAGCTGATGATGTTCCGACAATTTTTAAGCGTCGGTTACCAACAACAACAAAGCTAAGGAGTGAAATGGATACCGCTGAAACGTCTCAGAATACTCAAGATAAAGGCAAATCACCAAAAAATTAAATAATTATTTGCTTTTGCTTTACATGGCAAATACATGTTAAAATTCTGTGTAGTCTGTGTTTACATTATTCGTCTGCAAGGCAAAAACTCTTGAACACAAAGTCATGTTCATTGCCTGGGGGAGGGAAGTGAGCCTCAACCGACTGCAAACAGCACACAAGGGACCGCTCAAGATGACAGGACAATGCGAACTTTTCACGGCTAACTGCCTAGCACCACCTCGCCAACTGCCTTTAAGCTAAGTACGGGGCCTTCGTAGGAGTCACGGTAGGTGCTGTTTGCATTGATATCAGGCCATCTAAAGAACCCCCTGTCGCTAAGCTTGAATATTCACGTCACGTATTAAACCTGGTCGTTTGCGGTCATATCGAAGCGTAAAGGTCAACAGTGGTTGTTGATGAGCGAGCAATTATTGTGCAGTTGCGATGGGTTTTGTGGAGCAAGCGAGCCAGAAGCAGGAGCACACGTTACCTGCAGATTGGCCGATGGTTATTTGGAGCGGATTCGTCGATTATTCTCGAATTTATAGCGCTTCATGTGAAGGCGCGTGGGGATGGTCTGTTTGTTTTGTAGCCAGCCTTTAATTCTTCTTTAGTGGATAGTACCTACAATTTCAAAACTCAACAAAATGCCACTTAAGCCGGCCAGGAAAGACAAGGGTACGTTCAGTTGAAGGTATCTTAGCTTTGTTTTGTTATATTTTGACTTTTAGACTATTTTAGTCCATAGGAGTTTCGACGACTCATCAAATTAATTTGTCCATGTGGATATTAATATATTCATTCAGTGACACATACTACGTCTGGGCCGCCTGTGTTTTAAGCGGCCAAGGCACACAGCCAAACTGTGAGCAGCAGACAAGCTCTTGGAATCAATTCAGGCATTGACAAAATCCACATTTACATCCACAATTGTGACGTTGGTCACTTTTTCTTAGGTATACAACCTTTACACAAGCATACGTTTATAACATGATTTTCTGAATTTCCCGGGAAAATAATATTGCCTTGAACACATAACACAGCTCACATAGTTATTACGCGGCTTTAGATCAAAATAATGCTCAAAGAACACATTGCCATTCCATCAGAAGAGTAATTAACAGCTAGAATTATTTTATTTTATCGAAAATGTAATCATACCGTCAATCAGTAATGAACAGAATTTTCAATGCAATTTCTCGTGTTGCTCCACATCGGACTCGCATGTTGAGTCAGTATCTGAGTTTAGTTAACTTGCTGTCATAAGACTCAAACAAACAAGTCTGTGCTCCTTCACCCTCTGATAAACTTGAATTGTCATTAATTATACTTTTGTTTGAAGGACAAGAAGAAAGGGAAGAACTATCCTCAGAATCTATAATCTCTTTAGTCACACTAAAAAGATTCTTCTTTCTACGTCATGGTCACATGCCCTAACAAATGAGTGATTTCACTTCCTGTTCTTAAAGGGGAGAAATTTTTCATTTCTCCAACGATTTTCGGGCTTTTACGTTTGCTTTTCAATTGTTTTTTTTGTTATTTTCCTGTTATAATAGTGCAAATACTATCTTTTGAGCAAAAGTTGCTTTTACGAACAGAGTATCCCTTTAATAGAGGGTGTTCGCTTAATTGGGGTCCACTTAATAAAGGTTTCACTGTATTCATTAATTAACAAACTCCGCTTGTGATGAAAAACATGCCAGACACATTAAGCATTGACTTTACGTGTTTACAAACATCTTGTTTCGAAACAGTGATTATAATACAGTTAAAAGGACATTTTGCCAAATAAAATTGGCCAACATGCACAGCTGGAACATTTTCCCAAACTAACTGGCAAGCATGCTCTCTTCAAAACTGATTAAAACGATTAAACCTCCAGATAAATAGCCAGAAATTTCTCACACTGGTCGTCTTTCTGTGTCTTTGTAGCAGAAACCGTGCCATTTAATTCAAAACTCACAAGACTTAATTCTGAAATTAACAAAATTCCCCGGCTGAGGCTACATCAAAAGCATCTGGTTTTGAAAACAATACGAACAAATGGTTTTATGTCATCCCTTCGCTATGAAATGTCCAGAAGAGTCTGTCTTCTTCATGCCAAATGGGAATAAATTCCTGACCCAAAATAACACAAAAGTTAGGCGAACAGTTATCATACATGTAGAAATGACGACTTGTCACGACTTGTCAGTGTTGGCAACTTTAAGCTAATCCTGCTGTCAAGGCAAATTAACATCTAAATGAATGAATGAAGCTTTATTTAGTCTCGGGTTTGATGAGGTTGGTTAGACCTCTAGCAAAAAATATGCTAATAAGCCAAGAGAAAAAAAAAGTAAAGAAGACAAAACAATTATAATAAATAAAATAATAGAGAAAGAAAGGGAAATTAAAAAACTTATTTTACAGTATAAAGCCTAAAAATTACGTGACATAGCTATTTACAATAAAAAGCCCAATTACTTAATAGAACATAGATATTATATAAAATTAGCTAAAACCTTAGCTGTCGGACTGCTTTTTTAAAGGCTGACAATGAGCTTAGGCATCTTAAGGTATCAGAAATCTTGTTCCAAGTAATAGCCACCTAGTACTTTACTGAGTTCTTGCCATAAGGAGTTGTATTAGCTAGTTTCGGTACTTGTAGCTTGTTAACCCCTCTCAGGTTTTTGATGTTGTCTCTTAACCTAAATAGGTCTCTCAGATATTCAGGTGGATAATTGTAAATTGTCTTAAATACAATAATTAACAAGTTCTGGATACATCAATCCACAAGACTGTAACCAATACGATCACAAAGAGTGCTAGTTTGTGAAGACTAGTCACTGTACAAGTAACAAAGTGCTCGTTCATGCAACCATCCAGTTTTTTACTATCAGACTTTAAAGAGTAATGCCATATGGATGAACAGTAATGAAAATTAGGCATTATGAACAAATTATAATGACGTAAAGACAGAAAATCCCAAAGGGACTGCTCAGGTAGATGTTGTGACATTTACTGTGCAGTCATACTTCGATACTCTTTTGCGATACAGAGTGACATAATGTGGAGCAGTTGTTTTGAAAGTTATGGACCAAAAGACACTCGTTAAGTGCAGATGAGGTTATAAGGTGTGTTTAACTGTGTATAATTATATATACACTTGGAGAGTTTGCCAGACATGAGTTCACAAATCTTTGACTTACAGCATATTGGAAACCTTGCCAGAAACTTTTTCTCTTTCTTTGATCGGAATAAGACTCAGTCCCAAACAAAAAAGACGAGTGAACAACGGCTAGCTTATCACTAGCAGAACGATGGACGATTACAGAAATTCGCCGACAATCAAACTCTGTGCTGACTTATTGCCTGCTGACAGATGTCCTTCCGTTATAAAATTTCAAATAAGACTAGAATGCGCGAGCGTGAATCGATCAGACGTCCTTTTAATTTCTAAGGCTTACTTTCCGGCAAATAAAATGAACTGAATGTAAAAAGTGAAAGAGAAATAGCGAAAAATTCAACTTCTAATTAAATCTTTTCTTATGGTTTAGAATAAACTACTCTTGTAACTGAGAATGTTTTGATCAAAGCTGTGTAAATCGAGCTGAAACTGTGCATGGAACCTTGTGTTTCCTGTATTTTCAGTGTATCTCACCTATTGTATGGATTATGTGTGAAAATCTTCATTATGAATCGGTATATTTCAATGCAAAGAGCTACACAACGAGCAAGAATACTATTGACCAGCAATATACAAAACGGGGGCAGCTGTTAGTGTCAACTAATTACTAGTCATTATTTTATTCAGTGTTACAAGTATCTATACGCCTCCCTACTTTTTGCTGTACGTTTTGTGGTAACTTTTGAAAAACTGGCAAAAACATTCCAGTTCTTGAAATAGGCTATTCAAGATCATATTTCAATCTCTTTTTAATTCACGCAGTCGCATGCGATGCACGTAAATACAAACCTTCACAAATATATAAACAGTTCGAAGTTGATATAGTTCAAAAGATAGACTTGATACAAAAATACTGACTTAATTTCCAAACTTCCAGATAAAAACCTTTTGTTGGTCCTTTTTTATCACCTAAAAACAACACACAAGTGCTGTTGGTCGGTGCTTTTGCTGTACGTGAGAGTGGTCACTGTTATGTTTCTCAAGAAATAAATCGTCCCTCGAAATCCTTTCGAGTGGTGAAGGTAAAAAATGCTGGTTTCTGGAGACTCAAGACTCGTTTTTCGGGTTTCGAAACTTGATTCGTTCGAGGCTTGAGTATTGTTCCGGTTTTGCCTCGCCATGTAACGTTTCTTGACCCTTCCCTAGTTATCTAGGAAGCAACCTCGTCCCCAGGGCTTTTCCCTCAAAAAATGGGTGGGGCCGGGAAAAGGCCCTGGCATCGGCTGGTCACGTGCACAGCCTAAATATTCTTGAGAAGCTAATTTATATGCAACCCGCTGGTTTTCCGCTGACAGAAGTCGAACGGAGCAACAATGGAAAATAATAATATCGCGAACTGTATGTCAATATTTTCGCGTCTGTGCGATTCAAAAGCTTAAGATCCATTTAATTGCGTATTATTCAAATGCTACAAGTACCGCTCTACGTTGTCACGCATAAAATATGTCAAATGCTTCAGAGTTGAGACAAGCTGTTATCGAGTAGTACTTGACTGAAATTCATCGTGACTGTGGAATTACTTGATCAAGCAGAAAGTGATTTTGTCCAATGTCAAACAAAAATGCGGGCCTTTGCCTCTAGGATCTGCAGTGAGTTTAAACAAATTGGACTTAGAATTGTTCATCAAAATACTTTATGGAGTCTGGTCTTCTCTACAACCCGACCATGAAACAAACAAATCTCCGCGCGGATGCAAGTCAGCCCTCGAGCCAGGAACGATGACAGGTCGCCGATCTGAAACATTTTAAGATCTCTTATATCTTTTCTCTTCCGAGGATAAGTACAAAGGATTTTCCTTATATCAAAGGGAAGATTGACCGATCGATTGGAATCAACTACAGCTCTGTCAATTTTAAATGGGCCCAAGTCTTTCTTTGTTACCAGTCGCTTGATACCCTGGGTGCCAGAAACTTTTCATGCCCGGTTTCGGTTTCGGTCAAGTCTCGCAGAGGTCAATGAATTTTTAAAAATACAGGTCATACAAGATAAGTCTAAACCAACGCGTGACGCTATGATATGGCTGAGAGTTAAGGTGAATAGAACTAGGTTGTGTACGGTCCCACTTCGCAAGAAATAAAATAAAATATCAAAAGAGTTGAGAAAACGGACTTTTCCAGTACAAACTTTAAGCATGTACGATAGCTTGTTTGTCATTTATATCGCTCTATAAAGGAAGTTTTACAAATGTTACCGCTCGCTCTCCCCTTCATAGAAATCGGAGGAAAGCAAAAAATTACCATAGCCAGTATCTGTGACAAAAAAGAAATCTTGTAAAACTTTTCGTTAATCGTCAAGAGATATAAAAGGCCGCCCAAGATCGCGCGCTGTGAGGTTACGCATAATTTTAGCTTTTCATAAAGCGCTAATTTATTACACCCAGGATTTTAGGGTGTACGAGGGGACACGTGACCAGCCGATGCCAGGGCCTTTTCCCGCCCCACCCATTTTTTGAGGGAAAAGCCCTGGGGATGAGGTTGATCTAGGAAGATCGAAGGGCCTCTGCTCACAGGGTATAAATTGATAAACATCAACTTCTTCAAAGATAGACCTTATTTCCAGCAATACCTCAACTGGATATCCTGACCAATCCTGTCAGCGTTACACTCATAAAAAAGGTAACATTTTGGGGAAAAAATCCACTGCCAATTTCGCTGTTTATACATACTACTCTTTGAAGATTAAATTTGCCCCTTTCCTAACAAGTTAGCCAGCCACAACTCCATGCAAAAGAAGGACGATAAAGAGGGCAACAAAACTGCTAATAAACAAGAAAAGGAAAGGAAAAATTAATAGAGCGAGAGAGAAAGATCGAAATAGATTCGCAAAAAAAGGACCAAATTTTGGCTTTTGCGCATGCGTGAAAAACAGATTACGTCAGATTACTCGAAAAATATGCCTTTTTTTCTTGCAAAACCCATTTTTAGCCCTTTTTATGCTAATTAGCTAAAAACCAGTCTCTAGAAGAGGAATTGGTGAAAAATGTGTTTTTTTTCGCTACTCGCTGGCTGTCACCAAAGGGTTAATAAAGTTACTGATCATTTTTAATTGGGCTCATAGCAATGCGGCCCTGGTTTACACAGATATACGTAAGTGCATTCTCTCCCAGACAGGGTTTGCATTGCTGGTTGTATTATACAGGGTTCATACAAAACATTTCAACCATTTTTCAAGGACTTTTCAAGGACCACCTACTAGGAATATAATTTCACAGATTGTTCAAAAATGCAGATTCCCAGTCTATTCTAATAAGGCTTTAAGGCTTGAACTGTTTGCTTCACCATCATTTTTCAGTTCACTTGTCTTAAATGTATATAATTAATTATATATTGCATAAAACATTGAGCACTTTGTGTAAATAACCGTTAAATTCTCTGAGCTACGATTTATATTCTGTCTTGGACAACCAAAAAGCATCAGAAACTACTTTCCAGGCCACTACATTCAAAGTTGAAGAAAACTCAAGGACTTTTCAAGGAAAAATGGGATTCAAGGACTTTTCAAGGACTTCCCCTTAAATTCAAGGACTTTTCAAGACTGTGTGAACCCTGTAATGGTGGGGCAGTAAGACACATTGCAAAAAGACAGTCACTCCAGGTTAGCATTTCTGTTATACTGCTTAAACAGTTACATTTCCCCGGAAAAAGTCTCTTCCCCACCCTTTGTCCATCCTCCCAACAGGGTTTAAATTGATAAGTGCAATTACATTCACGTTCATCTGAAATGCTCCGAACCCGCCTTGAAAGCAGGCCTTCCATAATGATTGTAAACCCCTTGAGTATTGGGAAGTTTAGTGCTGCCATTTAATGGTAACAGGGTTTGTACCCTGTTTTGAACAAAAAATTCAACGACTATTCAAGGACTTTCAAGGACACATTTCCTATTATTTTCAAGGACTCAATTCAGTGCAAAAAAACAGCCTTTAGTCTATGCCTTTCTTACTTCTTCAACAACATGAGCAATATTATCCTGAAGGTCTTTCTGTGTTTGCTGAGTTGGATAAAGTTAACAACAAAATTCAAGGACTTTCCAGCAACAACTGCAATTTTCATGGACATTTATTAGGCCTTGAATTTTTATTTTAAAATTCAAGGACTTTCAAGGTGCTATATATAAATCTTGTTTTGTAATATGTCTTCAGCTCCCCCCGCCTCGATTAGTTCATAAGCTATTTGCGGGTGGGAAAGTAATGTAGTTAGTTATTTTCCAATTTTCAATAAAATTTGTTGTTGTTGTTGTTGTTGTTATGTGAACCCTGTAGTTAAAATTAATGTACATGCATGTAAATAACACAATGACAATTTAAAAGAGCAGCTAATGAAAGAATTTTTTTCAACGTGATGAACGATATACACGCAGTCACACCACAATGATAAAACTTAGCAAATATTAAAGCATCAAAAATGAAGGACTTGCAAGAACCAAAAACCAATAATTATTTCAAGTACTTTCAAGGCCTTGAAATAATATTGGACTCCGGAATTTCAAGGGTTTTCAAGGACTTTCAATATGATTACAAACATCTCCCTTACAATATAAAGTAACACACCTAACCCTAAATTATGTTTCGCTGTTTTGAGTACAATATCGAAACATCTGGAAATTTCCCTGTAACAGGACTGTCACTAAAAAAGGGGCAGGGGCCCGAGATTTTTGGGTCAGTGTACAGATTTCTGACAACCACCCCTCTGCTAATCCCACCATTTTAGCCTAAGAACATGTAACAGGTTAGTGTGAACACTATTTTGTTAGGGGATGGGGGTATAAGGTGTGCCCAGAATCTTATACTGATCCATCTAGTACACTTAAGTGTTGCACAGCTTATTACGTCCCTGTTTAATGTCCTTATAGGAAGGTGACCATAAAGAAAAGGTTGGGCTGTATTAGAAAAATGCTAACTAAAGTGCAAGCAGTTTGATAACCTCTTACAGTGTATTTCTTCTTTTCCTGAAGTAGCCATCAGTGATTTTCGTACCTCTGTGTTCTAAGTCCCTGATGGAGGGGAGCATTGGGATTTTTGATTTTTCAGTTTTGGCCATCTTAAGGTCGATTTTCAGGTTTTGCATTGAAAAACTTTGGTTAATTACAGTTTTACTGTCCATTGCTGTTTGCGGTTTTACGGTTTTTCAGCATTGGTCTTCAGTATTTGGCAAAACTCATTCAAGTGGTTTTTCGGATTTGGTGTTCGATCTGGTTTTCTGTTTTTTTTGTGTGCTGAGCCTAACATCACATAGTACTGATACTGTGATGATACATGTATTAATATTTAGTATGAACCCTTGTAGAACCAGACAAATGCAAAAACTATGCTCATGCTATTGATTTACTATGTTGGACTATGTTTCAGCTATGTTATGTTCACTACTGCCTATGTATTAACTATGTAACATACCACATAACATAGTCCAAAGTATGAAAAATCTATGTTGAAACTATGTTTAGGCTATTTGAAAAGTACATAGCTTTTTAATACCTATGCAAATACTATTCAAAATCTTTTCATAGTCTTGACATAGCTATGTATTTACTATGCAATAGAAAGTTCTGCTTTCCCTTCCAATTTGCATCCTATGTATTCACTAAACATCAAAGTAAAATAGCTGTTACATAGCATCTCGATGCTCACTTTTATTTCCAACGATATTTTTAGCTTTTACATCGTGCTATGTATTATTCTATGCTATGTGAATGAAACATATTTGCAGCCTATGTTTTTACTGTCTGACATTTAATTTATTTTTATCATAACATAAAGGCCACATAGCTTTTACATAAACGTATTTTTTCCTACCGGTATGTCACTCATGAAAAATAATGTAGTCTATGCGTTTCCTATGTGATATTCCAGTGCAGGTTAAATAGCGCTTACAAAAAGCACGTACATCAAATGTTAAAAGCAGCATTTAAAACTAAAAAGCTTAAAAATCATACACCATAATTTTTTTGCACTTGCAGATAGTTTCTTAGTGAGAAGATTATAAATTTTTTGTTAAGCATTCTCTGCATCCATCATTCCTGCCTTAACTTTCCTTTCTAGCTTTTCCCTAGTGTTTCTTCACTTGAAATGGTACTTCCATGCATCCTTTTCTCCTCTTATATTAGCTTCGATCCTTCATCTTGATTGTAGATGACTCTTGAATAAAACTGCTCAAAACTGCGAAACGCTAGGTCCAGTCCTCGGTGTTTGTCCACCATTTTGTTTCCATTAGTTCCCAGGGAAGCCCGTGAGTTCAACACATGTGTATTTTGCGTTTTATTGTCACGTGGGCCTTTTCAACCAACGAAAAGGTGCGAAAATTGTCTGATTCCACGGGTGCAATTGACAAACTGCCAAGCGTGCGTTTAAGAGGAGACGCTTCTTTCTACTTCAGTTTAAAGACTTTTTTCTGCCAGGTTCAACAATAAGTATTCCTGACTTGGGTAAGTGATGTTTCGCTCAATTTAAGTTTCGATTTGCTTGTGTTTTCTCCCCTTTTCGTGTATCTGAACAAGTTGGATCGGTCACCATTCGATCATGCTTTCACACTCGTTCGTTTCAGTTATAACAAAATAAGGTTGTTTTTATGTTTATTTGCCCTAAAATCTCCACTTTTCTGTTTCCAGGTACTAATTCGTTGCAGTCACAAGCAAACTGTATGGCACTGACAAGCACGACATCAGCTAAGAGTCAACATGATAAGCAAATTAAGCAAACTTTAACCTGAGGTTTTGATTCTCTGAAACTGCTGCTTGAAAATACTGTATTTGCAATTGTGTTGCATATTTTTTCATTGGTTTTGCAAGTCAAAACCTATTTCTTACCAGTGTGTCACAGTTTTTATAATATTTTTTCTATTCTGGTGATTATAATATTATGACCGTACTTTAAACCTACATTTGCTTGAGCAAATCCAAACCTACATACATTATAAAAGACTATGTCATCTCTATGTAAGTCCTATTTGAACTTTAGTTAAAGGCTATGTATGTGATATGTTTTCCTTACTCCAATACTATTAAAATCCTATTTTAAACCTATGCAAAGACTATTTGTTCTGTGTTTTTCCTATTTTAATGCTACACAAAATATATGTCAACTTTAAGTGAAGGCTATGCTTATCATATGTTTTTATTCCTAGGCTATTTAAATTCTAAGCAAACCCTATTCAAAAGCTATTTAATAAACTGTTCCCTGTTCCATTTTACTATGTAAACTCTATTTCAGGCCTATGTGAAGGCTATTTATTTTCTATGATTTTTCTATAAGGTTGACTATGAGGTCTAAAATCTCTTTCCAAAAGCTAAGTAAATTGTATGTATGGGCTATGTGGAAACTATGTCATTTCTTCCTTTCTTCCTCCTTTTAAAAACTGCATAGCTCTTAAGTAGGTTCCATTTGACTAGTGAAAACATAGCCTTTTCGATACAAAAAAAATTAGTCCTGGCATAGAAACAACATAGGATCTGGTTAAATAGCCTGAGTATCAGGCATTTCCGGGGAAAAGGGGAGAGATGGAAGCGAAAAAGGGAGAGAGCGGAACGAGAGAAACGCCTGACACAGATGCTTTTACTGGAGCCTTCCACCCCTACACAGCTGGATTCGATACCATCCAATCAAAATCACTTCCAGTCATTGGGTTGTCAGCTTCAAGTGTCAAAAAGCTCGCCTAAAATAAATCTCACCTTACGGTCTGGCCGAGCTCCGGCGCTTGTGTTGCTACGATTTCGCTTTTTTCTGAAACCTCCAATAAGGAGATTTTGAATACTTGTAATGGAAAATCTGCCGTTTTTGAAGAATTATAACATGTTTTAGGAATTGTGCTAGTGTAAGATTGCCAATGCTCTGTTTGTAAATAAACGTGTGCCGGAAAATTGAAAATTGCTTTTGTTTACAAAGTTACAACAGGCGCTCATTAGTAAGCCGGTTCCTGAGAGTCTGGCAGCTGAAAAGCTAATGTAGATCAGGCCGAGAATCGTCCGAGGGAAAATCTATTTTTTTCTTAAGGTTTTGTTGGTTATCCCTCATATTCTCGGGTGGCTGAAAGGAGCTGCAAGAATAAATAGGAAGGTGCGATGGTGAAAGACCTATGCTTAGAAAATTATGAAGCAGCAGCAAATTCCACCACTTCACAGAGAGCTTGTGAAAGCTGTTATAGCAAAGGTCAATCCCGTTGGCGAAATATGATGGCGCCCGCTTGAGCTTAAGACGTTTCAAAAGTGAAAAAAATTTTGAAAGAACGAATTCCAATCACGTACACTATCGTAATTATCGTAACCGCCACAAGCAAAGTCACAAAGTCAAGCCAAAGTTAGCCTTGGTGATGTTGGTTATTTTCCATACGTGGCTACCACGCTCTTACAGTAACAATACCCTTTTAACGGCAGGATGTTGTAAATCAGAACTTAGCTATCTGAAGCACTGATATCGTGTCCTTTGTCCCGGTCTTGTGAAACCAATACTCGAACATAGTTGACGCAGAAGCTGGTATATGAAGCTTTTTCATACTCCGAGAACATATTTCCTTTTAATTACGAGGCTTTGAAAACACAATTCTTGTTCGGGGCTTATTTTTATTCCAGGAAAGAACTTTAAAGCGCTCTCTAGAACCTTTGTGAATTCCTTTCTGCGTCTCTCTGCCCATAAAAGTACCACATGAAATCAAAACACCTATATAAAATTTCAATGGCTTCTCCTTGCCGATCGCTCTGATCGTATTTACTTGCGGTCGGTGACGTCATGGGGTATTGTGTGTTATCCAATCACTTCCACATCCAGATTTTGGATGTGTCACTCGATTTGCTGAATGGTTTTGTGTCAGGCCTTCCTTTCTCTTCTCCCCCTCCCCCCTCCCCCGTCTAAACTCTCCTCTCCCGTAGCCCCTTAGGAAGGCCTGATACTCAGGCTACTGGTTAAAGCAATGTATGACTCATTAACATAGGTTTTATATAGCTTTGTGACATAGCTTTTGCATAGATTCTACATAGTGTCTGATTCTACAAGGGAAGACTGATGTGATATTGTACTCCACATGTTCTACACATCGCCAACATTTCAGATCAATTAGGTTTTTGAAAACTTTTGATGGTTTTGTATTCGGTTTTCGGTTTTGATCAAAATCTATTGCGGGTCTCGGTTTTGGGTGATTTTTTTTAGTAGTTTGTTTGTTTTAAAATAGACCCCAACTCCCCCTCCTGATGCATAAAAATCCTAAAAGACACAAAATAATCAACAGCACGCATCCAATCTACCGATCTTAAGACACTTTTGTACGGTGCGCTGTTCATGCGATTTCGGTGGCTGTTATTGTGGCTGTTGTTTAATGATGCATATTTCTTTTAGTCTTTTTGGTGCTTTAAAATAGAAGGAGTATATTTTAATTTTGGTAAACTGTATTAAAAGTTTTGGCATATGTCTTCACGTTAACTGTCTGGTTACATTAAGGCCCAAGCATTTTCAATTACCGTATTTATTCGATTAACCGCCCTGGGCGCTTATTAAATTTTTGGACCTTGAGAGTGGGCGCTTATTCGAGGTGGGCGCTTATTCGAGGCTGGGCGCTTATTAAATTTTCACCATTTTCAGCAAATGAAGTAGGTTTATTTTGCAACAAAACAATAAATGCTAATAACAATTCGCGAAGAAGTAACAAAGCAAGGTTTCTGTAAAATACTCTGAAGAAAACTCTGTCCTCGGGGAAGTCTCTTATTGGAACTTATTCACTTAAGTGGGTGGGTTGGGGGTGAGCGCTTATTTGAGTCTGATTGGGAGGAGGAGGGGTGGGCGCTTATTCGAGGCTGGGCGCTTATTAACTTTTTCTGCCTTTAGGATGGGCGCTTATTCGAGGTGGGCGCTAATTCGAGGTTGGGCGCTTATTCGAATAAATACGGTAATTGTAAGACTTTTTGAAGTGGGAAATATTGGTCCTGGACGGAGACTCCTGACTTTTCGCAAGATAAGTCCCAGTGTACTCAGTGCCATAATTTGTAACATAATCACTGACTCATTCATAATATCAGTAAAAGAAAATAACAAAATGACACAGTTGTAAAAGAAAAAATATTTTTCAAATACTACATGTAACTTGGTACCTGATTTGGGATATAATTTGATTTTTTGTTCCATCCTAAGGCAGATATTTTCATCAGTTACTTCTACGTGAATAAATTTCAAAATTGTCCAAATTGCAGGAATTTTGCCAACACCTGTATTTCCTTTCTGTAATTTAGTAAACAAAAATTTATTCTTACATCATTTCTTCCACTCAAAAATAATACTTTTTCCAACTTATCTTCACGTTCTTCCTTCACGTGTGTACATAAATCTAAGATCTACAGGAGTTAAAGATAATGTTAGCAACGAGCAGATGCACTTTTGCTGTGTAACTGTGCCTAAACATCACTTACATGTTGTTATCTACAGCTTTTGCATGCTTACAGAACATGATTAAATACACGTTAGAAATTCAAGAATTTGAACGTTTGTTGGTCAAGGTTAAAAGCAACATATCTCATTACAATCCAAACTGTTTTTATTATCTTCAGTAAACAAAGTTAAGAAAAAAACCCAAATAATCCTTGATTGCATGTAAAAAGCCAGTACAAAGGCAAAACGTTAATGAAATAAAGCTGCCATTGTTTGGGTTAACAAAAGGTGCTCAAAATTTGAATTTTTTTCCTCATATTAAAGCTACATGTACGATCCGTTAATTATTGTCTTAAGAGAACGAATTAAAATACAACTGGCGAATTCTACGATGAAATACTTTTTAAAATTAAAAACTGCTTAACGATTAAGTAGCTTAAAACACTCATCGGCAAAAGTTCACCGAAATAGTATTTATATACTTAGTATTTTTGCATGCATTAAACCATTTCTTTTGACATTCAAATTTTAAACACAATTGAACATGACACGGCAGTCTCTTGATTATACAGTGACTAACAATATGGGTGCGAAGATTTATGTAAATCAATTCACGACTACACATTTATGAAGTAAAAACTACCATTCGTTTTGATCTATCTGCTTCCATGTAACCTTAAAGAGGCAAACAAGAATTTTAAATACTGGGTTTATATGAACTTTCAAAACTTGATATTGACAAAAAAGGCTAGCGTGATTCTAAAGGTTACGACTGAATGAGGTTTATATTGAAAGTCTTTTAAAATGGCGCACAGGAAACCCTAAAATGTGGTTTTGGAAGCCTCCCAAGAGTCTCAAAAACAGAACAACAAGACAAATATCGTTTTCCCACTCTATCGATTACAACAAAAGGACTGTGGTAAACAACGTTGTTTTGCATTACACAATGTCGAGTATTTCATTCAGGGACACCCCTAGCCTGGAGAACTGAAATTAATACTGAATGGAATGCCGACTTTAAACAGTACGTCCCTTTACGCGTGGATTTTACACTACCTACTCTCAAATCAACTTCGTAACCAACAAACATACAAACTTTATATAAACACAGTATCAGTTAAATCAATTTTGGGAGACCGTGTTCAACATAGAATAAAGTAATAGTAAAACAACAATACGAAGAACTGTTTTGAATTTCCTGACAGCCACTGAACATAGAAATGCTATAAAAGTTAATAAACTGCGGATAAGGCCTGGAAGCGGCAAGGTACTGACCTCTCGAAAGGGAAAGTTTTACATGCGATCTTCATAGCATTTATACTTCAGTAAACCTCGGCATTAATAAGCTGACGCTTTCAAGAGTAAGTAAGCTAACTTAGAAAGAAGGACAAGGAATGCCAAGAAAACTTAAGAGGCGAAGAAATAAAGTTCGCCTAAAATTGGTTGACAAACGAGAAAAGCAGTTGGTGTGAATCTATGTAACAGATTTGTAGATTCGTCTGAGAAAGAAAGCAAAATTGTTAGACTTACCGCGGACGATAACTGTCACACTGTCTTCCATCCGTTCTGGAACGTTATTTAGGTCGTAGCTAACTTGCAGGGTGTAAACATATTCCTCGGTGTTGTCTACATTCAATAACCTCAACGTTGCTGGGAGGTTTGCTCTGTACTCGTTGGCAAAGCCATCAGCTAGACTGAAGGGACTATTGTATTTCCTAGATGCAATTCGGACTTGCTTGATATCCCCCGGCCTCTGTCTTATCAAGAAAAGGTTTTGGACAACCTCGCCATTGGCAGGAAGAATTTCCCATATGAGATCCACTTCTGTGCTGTTCATTCCTTCGACCACGATTGTTGGTTTATCAGGGCTTCTAGTGAAAGTCAAGGCCTCTAAAAATAACACCAAAACCCCCAAAAAATATAAATCAAGGTTTTCCTTTCAACAAAAGAATGATACCTTCCCCTCCTCATCAAAAGCAATTTTGTTAGAAGTAAAAATCTCCGCAAATTTAAGCTCCAAGGCTTACCAGATTGCTGTAATGATGAGGCAACAATCAAAACACTCGCCAATAACCAGCAAGGAATACTCCCTAGATACACTATCATCTTTGCTGTCTTGGATGAATACAGGAACTTTTTTCACCATCTACTTCAACGAGTATTCAGCTACAAGGAATGTTCGTTTATATTTGCTGAATGATATCATCGACCGACGCCAAACGCCAAATGAAGGTGCTAACTGGAGTCCAGACCTTCCCGACAGAGATCCTACTGTTACCATGGTAACTTGTGAGCTAGCCTGCGCGCAGACGAAATTAAACTCTGGTTAACTCCGTCTGCCACGATTGGCCAGTTAAAAAAGGCCTTTGTTTTGTTTGTCGTGATCGCCAATCAGGTTGAAGGGGAATTCGAAACGCACTTCCGGTAATTCGTTGAGTCCGTTGGGGGTCCAGAACAAGGATCTCTGCGGTGCTTCGCAGACGGTACTAATCAGAGTTTAGTTATCGTCTGCACGCAGGCTACTTGTGAGCTAGCGTGAATGGGTTGACTTCCATCAGTTCACTCAATCAGCAATGTAAATAACAATGAACTCAATCGCTCGAATAAATGCGATAATTTCCGTGGTTTTTGAGGTCAAAGTCGGAGAACAATCAGGTATAGCACAATAAAGAACTTTGTCGGCCAACAAGGTCATTTTCCTTAACTTTTTTTTCTTCCAGAAAAGCGAGAACAAGAGTTTACATTAGCGGCTGGTCCCCGCCGCTCGTCTCGCGCTTCTCGCAAAATGTCCTGTGCTCCGGCTCGGCTATCCTTGCATGAGTTCAAAGCGCCTGTCGTACATTCTCTGCACTCTCTTGTGATATCAGGCGATATCAGTAGAATACTCACAGCGAGTGGCAAAGGCAACAACTTGTACTATCAACTGAATGATTATATATAACACTTCAGAAATAAAAAAACACTATTTGTTTTTCGAATTCCTTTAGAGTAATTGGAAAGCAAATGGAGTAGTCCGGAGTATAATCATACTGGATATTTATAGCGGTGACGAGCGCCTAGATCTGGGTAGTGTCTTGGTTGAAGCGAATTTTCCACGTGGTACGGCCAGTCAGAGGCACTACCCGAGTCTGGGTAGTTTGTGTGTAGACTGCGAGCCTGACTGCGAGCAGTCTCTCTTTTTCTTCATATTTAGTAAGGGGAGTGCACACGCGCGAGCGTTGAGCGGCGATGCCGCGAGACGCGTGAAACGAGGGCGGCAGCCCGAGTGCCTCTCCCGTCTCGCGCCTTCGGTAACGCGCTTGGTCATTTGCGTGTCTCGGGCGTTTTGCTCGACGGACCAATTAAAAAGAGAGACTGCTCGTAGTCTAGTTTATACATCATCAGCTGATCAGTATGAAACGTTCGCGGAGAAATCAGTAGACCGCAAGCGGTCTTTCTTCTTCAGACCCAAACGTGGGGACTGGGGAGTGAAAGAGTAAAATTGAAAGATTCTCCTCGCTCATTCTCTCAATCCTACTGTGACTGACCAAAAAAAAAAGAAAATGAAAAAACAGGTATGAGACTGCTCGAAGCTATCGCGGTTAGTTAACCAACGTCGCGAAATGTCAGCTGTTTTCTCAGAGTACTAAAGACTACTCTAAAAGTTTTGCTATCACTCCCTCCAAGGACGTAGTACTTCTCAGTTAGACTTAAGGCTGGTTTTCACTAGCGACGGAGTCGGAGTCGGAGTCGTAATCAGAAGCGTAGAGCTTATGATCTAGTGAAAAAAGCGTTCTGATTCCGCTTACGACTCCTTCGCTTACGTTCCGCTTATGATCTAGTGAAAATCAGATTGTCGGAGTCGGAAGTAGAAGCAGAAGAACCAAACCAATCACAAAGCGTGGGAACGTGCATTGTGATTGGTTTATCGCTTCCGCTTCTGCTTCCGACTCCGATTATCTGGTTTTCACTAGATCATAAGCGGAACGTAAGCGACGGAGTCGTAAGCGGAGTCGGAAGAAATGAAAACGTTCTGATTCTTCTGACTCCGATTCCGTCGCGCTTATGACTCCGCTTACGACCGACTCCGACTCCGTCGCTAGTGAAAACTAGCCAGAGAGCAGTGTGCAGGTTGTTATTGATCGAAGTATTCAGGCTTCCTGCTCACACAGCAGCTTACCTTTTAAATCGTCTTTGCCACACTGATCTGGTCTTAGCTCGAAAATTGTATATAGCATTAGCTTCTAGGTGGCTGTCATACATCAGCTGGTTTGGTACTGGTTAAAAGGACACACACCAAAACATATCATCATGCTTGGTGAAAGACGCCAACATACCCGCCGTAATTCGCCTTTCACGTCTTTATCATATCGTCAACTGATGCAAGTTAGGAAACTTAATATTATATCAGGATTTCATTCTTCACACCCATCTTTGACGTTAGCAGTCTATTAGACAACGAGCAAGCTCTCCATTAGGGGTAGTCGCGGAGAAGTCCCATGCGAAAATCGCGCATGAAAGGAGACGCAAGAGCGAGGGGCGTCAGCTGGCTGGTGCGTCGCTTCGCTTGCCATGGTTAAATGCTCGCAGGCTAGCGATCGTGAGTACAAATGATAAGAAACACGAACTAAATTTAATAGTCCAGTATGTTGTCTTTTTACATGTGTACAGACGCCTCGTCCTCTCATACGCTTTTTTGTCCTTTTAGCGAACAACGCGAAGGGAGAGCCGTTAGGCCCGAGCGAAGGTTCATAAATAGGCCTTTTGCATTAGTTGATCAAGTGATCAACCTTCGGTAAACACGAAAACAGATCGCTTTTGAAAGAGCATATTAAAATAAGATAACCTGTAAATTTTCAGCCCCACCTTTCACATGTTTCAAAAGTAGCGATTGCAACGGCCGCCGAAAATTAGAAGGATTTGTATGAGAAAAACAACTTTTGCCATCCATTCACACAAATCCTTGTAAATTTCGAAATTTTCAAACTGTCGTGAAATATTTCCTTGAACATCACGGGGCTCAAATCTCCTTTAATTCATAACGGGCCCTTTGAGCCCTTAAATGCGTAAGGTAAAGATTGTATGGAAAAACAAATCCTGGCTTCTAGCGGCTTCGGCGGCCGTTGCAATCGCTACTTTTGAGATATAAGGCTGAAAATAAACAGGTTATCTAATTTTAATATGCTCTTTCAGCTTGTGCTAACAAAAATTTTCAAAAGCGAACCGTTTTTGTGTTTACCGAAAGTTGATCACGTGGTCAACTAATGCAAAAGGCCTATTTGTCGCCCACGACGCACACGCAGATCGCAAACGAAGTGTGATCTTGTTTTGGTAATAAATATCGAGTCGAGCTTGCTTACAGATGGTCCAGGCTTAGCTGTTTTTTGTATATATGTATATATTTTTTGTTAATGATATATGAAATAAATCATATATGAACAGCGGAAATGAAATGAAAATGAAGAAACGATCGTCGCAGTGAACGCAATTTATGAAATTGCGTGAAGAAGTCTGAAAGAGTTTTTTTCAGGCTTCTTCACGCAATTGCATAAATTGCGTTCACCGCGACAATCATTTCTTCATTTTCATTATATATTTTTGTTTGTTTGTTTGTCTTTTTAATCACACTTTCCCCCTTGGCTTGTTTCGCTTTAATCTAACTGCTGGCCCATTACGGCCTCGAGAGGTTTTGCCATAAACGTATTTGTAGTGATGTTTATACATGTATATAACATTGGCTCATTCTTCCACTGTGCATACATTATAAATTATATCGAGATTGTAAGGACTTAGCTGGCGCAGTTTGTCCTAAAAATAGCACATTTGACTACCGTATTTATTCGAATAAGCGCCCAGCCTCGAATTAGCGCCCACCTCGAATAAGCGCCCATCCTAAAGGCAGAAAAAGTTAATAAGCGCCCAGCCTCGAATAAGCGCCCACCCCAACCCCACTCCCTTTCACCTCCCAATCGAAAAAAATTGAATAATAACTAATAAGAGACTTCCCCGTAGACGGAGTTTTCTGCAGAGCATTTTACAAAAACCTTTGCTTTGTTACATCTTCGAGTTTTGTTAGTATTGTCTTGTTGCAAAATAAACATACTACACTTTTTGAAATTGTGAAAATTTAGTAAGCGCCCAGCCTCTAATAAGGGCCCGCTTCGAATAAGCGCCCACTCTCAAGGTCCAAAAATTTAATAAACGCCCAGGGCGGTTAATCGAATAGATACGGTATTTCGATGGAACTGCGTGGACCCCGCGCTCGTGGTCTCCTACCCCGACTATGGCTCCTGGTTTATATACTAAAATACGTGAATAGCAGAGCCTTGAGAAACAGAGTGTAAGAGCCAGAAGTAGGACAAAGGGAAAGAAGCCAATAGGTAAAAGAAAATCAGTATAAAAAATATACAAAATTAAACAAAACGGGTCAGTTTTGTGGCAGTTTTTTTTACACTATGCCTTGTTGCTAGGCAGATACACAGCGCCACGCTGCCAAGGATAACGTTAGGTGGGAAAATTATTATGTTTGAAGTGTTTTCCAGTGAAATTCTGCCGGTAGAAGCTAATTTGAATATGGTTGAGGTGTATTTTTCATGAATTCAAAGATACGTTTGAGGAAAATTAGACATAATTATTAGTGTCGTTGTTGTTGACTGCCCCCTCATGCTCACGATCCTTTCTTTGTTCCGTGCTCGTGACATGTTGATCACATCACTTCTTTACATTACTTTACTTTGCTTTTATTGAATTCGCCACCATGACTCAACACGGTCACAGGGATAAAAAAGGATTTACGTTCATGAAAGGTTTTACTACTCCACCGGGGTCAATGCCCCCATGAATCATGGGGCAGGAAAAGGTCCTGGATTGGGGCGAATTGCGTGTACTAATTAGTCTAACTGGCCATAGTTTTGAAAGGCAGAGGCCGGGCATAGTAGAAAAGTTGACGTCGGAAAAAACGGACAGTGCCACGTACCTTTCCATCCGGCGGCAGCTTTCGCGTCCCCGCGGTATTGAGTGTCTGCACCTCAGCCATGGGACTATTCTTGTAGGCTGTCTTCCTCCTGGGCGGCTTCTCTCCTGACCCTGATTTTGATATTGCATCTATCGTGGTTGTCTTCTTTCCGCTTCAACCAAAATAAAAAGATAGACATAAGTTTGAATATTTTGAAAAAGCATATTTGTAGATAGAATTCAAAAGAAACGATTTTCTATAAGTTTGTGTATGTGTGTGTCATTCTTCACACCCGAGCTAACCTTGCTAACCGGCCCGCCGGAATAAAATGCTGTTAAATAACCTATTTAGGAGGAACTAGCTGGTTACTACTTCAACAAAAAGATAAGGCTCAATCTTACCACTTTTAATATTCTTCGCGAAGTTCACTATTGGTTGAATATACTGATTCTCCCTTAGGCATCGTTACCGCACCCTGATTTTGTAGACTTTTGTTGACCAACAAGTCATCTGCATGACCAGCAAGCCCGTCCCTTGACTCGGATTAACGCTTGCGTATGGATTGCTCTGATTGGCCAGCAGATATCATTAGCATAAAATCCTGTTTCAGGTTTGTGCCTGACAATTTTCCGACTTAATTTTCCTTCAGGTTTTACGTGGAATTCTTACAATAACGATAAAGAAGACACTATAAAAACATGTCGAACCGACGGAAGACGGTTAGCCATAAACCTTTCCGTATACGGACTTGACCAGAAAATCCAAAACACAGATTTAACAACATGAGGAACCAGCAGACATCACAACTATAATCAGCTCAGCAAACATCTGAAAATCAGGAGACTCCCAACTCCACAGTCATTCAAATCCCTTTAATTCAAAATAATAATAAGAAAAACTAGTCATAGCATGAACTTAGGAGATTAAAGAAGAGAAAATTGAAAGAAAGAAGTAACCAGTTCCTGAAAATTAAAAGCAACAGGTCGAGGTAAACATTGAAATTTCCAACTTTGAATACCTTTAGTTGTGCGAGTTGTGTAACATGCTCTAGCGTGTGTCCCAGAAACTGCCACAACCGAATCACCTGATGTAGGGTGCTGATTTCCACTGTCGCGTATAATATATATTACGTTCGTACGCGCATAAATAAAATAGTGAGACAATGTATGAAAGCCGCGCGTAAAAGTGAAAGTTGAGCAAGTTCAACTTTTTCATTAACGCGCGACCTTCCATATATTGCCCGTAAATTTACGTGCGTATAAATATCGACAGTGAAAAATCTACCTTTACACTGAATTCCTGATAGCAGGAAGTGTCTGTTGATCATAAGTTGAAAAGTTGGATAAAATTTGAGATCAAATTCGGTCATGCACAGCATAGATAACACATCTGAGACACCACTGTGTAGTTTGTGCGGTGAATCCACCGAGACAGTATACGTATCGCATATTGTCATTGGATGCAGAAGGCTTGCCCAGGAGGAATACAGGAAGCGCCACGACGCGGTGGCTCTACAGGTTCACCGGGAATTATACAGAAAATATGGGTTAGAGTGTAACGACAGTCGTATGACCGTCAACCCTTACCAGTTGCAGAGAATAGAGAAGCCGGAAAATTTGAGATATGACTATTTTACGCACAAGTGGCTAAAGCACAATCGTCCAGATATTACTGTAGTACACAAAGATGCGTAGGAGTGGACAATTATAGACATTGCTGTACAAGCGGATTGGACCAAAATATCCACAGAGCCACGAGAGTGAAAGTAATACCTGTCGTGATTGCTGCACTTGGAACTATCTCGGGGAATGCAAATTGTATAACCTCATTTGGCCTAATACTTTTTACAAAACATAAGTACCGTACAGTATGTGGTTCTTGGTCCGGACGGAAAAGACGTAAATGAGTATTTATTATCTTAGAAGAAGAGTAGTGAGCTGAAAAAGTTGCCGTAACATTTTACTAACTTGTGACAAACCGACAGCTTCTGAATTTTGCCGAAAACCCCGCATCATAGAAAATGACCGCTCCGTTTGAAGGCCCCTTGTCCGGCCAGCATGGTTCCTTGGTCCGGCCACTTTGGTGACTTTGTATGCCGGCATGCAAACTGTGTGCAAAAACATTCCAAGCACCATCTGATCTAAACTTCTATATATTACCTATATATATCATTTAAAACTTTCAAACCAAATTGAGACTTTTGTGTAAAGGGCTATATGTAGTTTGATCGCATGAAGCATTATTATTCGCTTCTGAGCGAATGACTATGCCGTGCAGTTAACGATGCGACGGCAGCGAAATCTCCACTATTTTAAATGAATCCAATAAATTAAAGTTTAGAGAGAAAGAAAAAATTTTCATCGCTTGTTTACGTTCTCAAGAAAAACTGCTTATCAGGAAATTTTATGTTTTAGACCCTGTTTACATGGAGTGGGGCCCCCGGTCTAGTGGGGTAAGTTTCTTTTGTTTTGTGTCCCCCAGAGCGTGAAAACAAAAGAAATTTACCCCACTAGACCGGGGTCCCCTACTCCATGTAAACAGGCCCTTAAAGTTCCTGGGATTAGCCGTGCAGCAACGACAAAGAAATCCGACCGAAAAGCGTGCGTCACCATCATAAACGTGCAGAGTAATCAGTGTTTTGCTCGTTAAAACCCATTGATTGAATTTTTTGACTTTCCAAAAGCCCTCTTTAACCGTGAATTTGACGGACATAAACTTCCTTGTTATGTCCTTCTATATTTAGCAATTATTGAATTCGGCTTTCGTAGGATATGAAGAATTCTGCAGATCGAGGAGGAGGATGTTATCCACGAGCCCGAAGGCTGAGGTGGATAACACCCTTTTCCTCGATCTGCAGAATTCTTCATATCCTACGAAAGCCGAATTCAATAATTGTTTTATTATTCCTGCAAAATAATTCCAAGTTTAAAAACAAGCTAAAACATGCTAACCTTGGTCGATGTAAGTTGATATCGATAATACATCTTTATCAGGAAGTGTAGAAGATGAAAGTCTGTTCAGGTCTACAAATATACTCCAAATAGCAGATGTCGTCCGTCTTCATGCTGTTCTTGCCATGTTTTTGGACAATATTTCGCCGAGAAAAGAGTAAAATGTTCCGCCGACTCTTCCTTCATTTTCTTCTAACTACCAAAACAACTCAACCTCGTCCCCAGGTTTTCAAGGTCAACAGTTCAATAACCTGCAACCAGGCTGCACTTTTGACGTCATCGGTTCAATATATATGACAAAATTCTTTCCGAAGTTGGTCAACCGTAGCTGGTTATAGTGAATTATGTGTGTGGTTTTTACCAATCAGAAACGGGGAAATATTTTGAATGAATAATAACATTACCTTATAAATAAAGTGCCGTGCTCTTGGGAAAGTCTCAAGCAAAAATGGTCAATATATTTAACTTATTAATAAATGATGCATGCGGCTTCTTATTATTTACTCCAATCATTGAAAATGCGTTACTTAAAATGTGTCTCAAATTTGAAAGATCCTCACTTCACTTCACGAATGTTAATTTAAGTCTTACTAAGAACTGAACGAAAAGAAAACCGAACTTTCTGAGCCTCTCCTGTTTCAATGACTATTATCATCTGGTGGCCGGACCAAGGACCTAGTACGCAAAATTAAAATGAAATATAAAAAAAAATTAAAATTACCTTATTAAGTACATAACTTGGACTTTAAAATTGAACCTGTCGACCGAATTTTTTTTCCAGTCAAAAAAACATTTCTTGTACGCCGTGCAAACCAAAAATTAGCTTTCTCAACGAACTTAATAGCATATGCCTGAATTCAAAATATATCCAAGCAATTTAAGAAAACATAGCAGAACAAAATTGACCTACGTTCGCGTTAACTTGATTTTCCAGCCTCTGCTAGCATCAGGAAAACCTCGAATCTAGCTTAAAAAGGCAAATAGATCAATAAACAGTCGCAAAGTTTCGTTTGTATTGTAATATTATTTTCTTCCCGAAAATTACATCACAAAGTAAAACCTGCCGGGCAAGCCAAACCAAGGACCACAAATATATGTATATTATATATATATATATATAGAGAGAGAGAGAGAGAGAGAGAGAGAGAGAGAGAGAGAGAGAGAGAGAGAGAGAGAGAGAGAGAGAGAGAGAGAGAGAGAGAGAGAGAGAGAGAGAGAGAGAGAGGATGGTTTTGAACTTGTCATGCACGTCCTTCTTCTTGCAAACGGTTTCCCGCGAAAATTTAGCTAGGGGTGTGTGGAATGCTTCGTAAAAGCTCGAACTTATTTCAAACCAAAACTGGTGTGTGATTTATTCTATGAGTTTAGACATGAACTCAGTTTTCTCAGAGGAGGTAGTATCCATGGTATGACTGCTCGATGTCCTTAATACATACTGTACACTTATATCATGATCATGTCCAGAGCAATTCTCTCTTCTCGGTTCGTGTTCGGGGTCACTCTTTCCAGTCAACACATCAAAGGGCAGTTTTAACAGCGGCCATTAACTATTAATTTTAACGATTTACTCGATGGACTGTCTGTAGGCCGGGTCTATATTCTGCGACAAGTTTAAGTTCATCTCAGTCTTTTTCTGAAAGGCTTACACTGTCACTTATGGGTGTATTCATATTCATTTGCACATCAAAAAGTAGCCGGCACAATTTTCTCATGTAGTTTTTACCAAACGATTTGAAACCGCGCAATTTCTCTTCCTATAACCAAAAAGAGCTTCCTTATATTTCCCTGGGAGCAAAGTCCCTTCGATCTTCCATACTTGTAATTCGCAATTCCCTGTCCTCTCTCTCCACGTATACAATGTAATCATCTAGGAAGATCGAAGGGCCTCTGTTCGTAGGGTGTCCCTATTAATGAACCCCTCAAAAAAGAGCATTTGATTACTACAACGCGATATATTTTTATGAAGCCCAATAAACGCTTTGTTTGTCTTGTTTTTGTCAAAACCACGTTGACTTGTCGGCTTACAGAAAGGAACCGGCCCCCTGGATCGGAGATACCGCGACTTCCCTCTGCTTATGTATAAAGCCGCCGCCCTCCCCTACTCGTGTTATAGCTCCCACCCAGCAAGTCCATTCTCTATCGCCGTCTACTCCCCGTATCAGGGAGAATTCCTTCTTTTTGAGGAATATTAGAGCCGCGCTGTTTTGAAAAACTAAAGCTTGGTAAATTAGCTCTTTATGGTTTTACAAAGACTCACAACGTCACTTTCTGATTTAGTACTGAAATATGCTTTTTCGTCGGTTGCCTGTAAACGCGAATTTGAGTGTATATTTGTTATAAATATATGAAGACGGAATCCACCAGGAAATTGAGTAATTTTAATTTCTAGTGGACAAAAACCTTGTACCAGAATAATTTAAAGCATATTGCGTTTTTTTTTTAAAATTTTTCAAGGGCTAAAGATGTAAATAGTCATCTGTAATAAAACCAAAGAAAATATCTTACGAGAGCCCGAGATGAATGTCAAATTTCACAAAATTACATCTTACACATGAAATTTTCAGAATATCACCTGTGTTTTCACAATTCTTGTGAAATTTGACATTTGTTTTCTCGGGCTCAAATAAGAAATTTTCTTTGGTGTTATTACAGATGACTAATTACATCTTAAACCCTTGAAAAATGTAAAAAAGAATGCAATATTCTTTAAATCATTCTGGTACAGGGTTTTTGTCCCTGTAAAGTTAAAATTACTCAATTTCCTGGTGGATTCTGTCTTAATATTTTTGTTTTCATGTCAAACCAATACTATGTCAGTAAGGTTCAAGGCTCAAGAACGAGAAAAGGTTTCTGTATTTTCTGATTTTGGAACAAACGCGAGCATCGGCATTATACTGCACAAGCACCACTTGATGCCAGCGCGAACAATGAGTGTATTCGAATATATTAAGTACATTTAGAACGTTGTGCTCACTTACAAATTCACTCGACACTGCTAGGATCTAGGAAAAGTTATCAAACAAAATGATAAATTGCTAGCTCAAGCGACAGCCCTTTGCAATTCTTTTCAAACGCTCGTCTGAACAATTTCAGAAAACGCCAGATAGGGAACTGTTTCTAGCCTTGTTTCGTCATTCGAAAAGTCAGATTCACCTGCCTCGGCTGTTGGGTAGGTAAAGAAAAGTACGTAGTCTACATAGGTTTTCCTTGAAGAAAACCACGTTGCCTCAATTTATATATGCGTTTATTCAGTTTTTCCCATAATTTCATGCACAAAATTTTGACGTAACCCTTTCGGAAGATCAAACAAAACCAAATGAGTTTTTCTTGTGAATATTTTTTACCAGGGTGGTATTGAGACATACGCACACAAACCGCCAAGCACAAGGCCACTAAGCTTTCTATAAACCTGCTTCTGGTTGTAATCGACGTAAAAAGAAATAACGAATACAATAAACGAAAATGGCTAACTTTTTACCTTTGTGACTGTGTTGCGTTTTCTTGTCAGAGAAAAGGAACTCTGAATACTTCGTGCTGTAAATATGGTCCAATCGGTAACATAAATAGTTTAACGACACGAGCCTGCCGCATTCCTGTCTTCCATGCTTGAAACCAGCACTAACAAACGGCGATATCATGATTTCCAAGTCATCGTCAAAACCAAATGGACAAAAATGGAAGTTTCTTAGACAACGCGATTAGTGTATCTCTTGCAGAAAGTGCTTCGTGTATTTCTTGCATGATTTAAGTTCTCTCTAGTGACTATCATGTTCTTTACCAGCAGCAATATCAATGATAAGCTGTCAGTGTCAGATGAAAACATTCACTGACATTCATGAATAAATATCGGGGAAAACGTCGCGCAATTTCTAAACAGGTGACCCTATAAACTTGCTGTATTCGCTCGAACACGTGTCGCAATTACGGATTCATTCAAAGCTGTAGCCGAGAGGAAGGGAAAATAAGTGTTGTAACAGGTGTGGCTAGAGAAGCACGCTAAGTGAAAGAAAAACGAAAAAACATATTGTTGTGTACACGTTTGATATCCCTCGTGTCTATAAAGTGTTGTCTCAAGTACTTCACTTATAAATTCGCAAGTAACTGGCTGTTAGGAACTAGTCTTACACCTTTGCGCAGTCAGTTAATCCTTTCGATCAAGATGGTTGCATCTTTGTTGTTTGCTATACACTCATCTCTAGCAGCGCTGTTAATGTTTGTAACAGTACATCAATCCGGTAAGCCGAAGCAATGCAATTTGTTTAATTATTTAATACGTTATCATTCACATAATCTTTGTTATATAGACCTCCATGATATTTTGATTCCTTGCTTGTTGTTTCAGAGGCTATTGGGTGGAGCAAACAGCCTACCAAACCAACAATCCTGGTAGAAGGAATTAACAATACTGATCAGTCCCTCGTCTGGGAATTTTTCCTTGAGTCAAACGAGACTGTTCAAAACGTTTTACTTCAAAGAAAAAAGCCTGGAGAAAAGAATCCAACCACATTCGCATCCAGACTCGCTGGCTCCTCGTTTACCTTATTGGATGGTACATACAGGAAAGAGTACGGTACAAGTCTTCCGAATACGCTTATTTTGAGAAATGTCACAAATGACGAGGAATTTATTTACTTAATCGTGGTAAATTACATTAAAAACAACGTTGCTCAACCTCGTAAAAGTGATCAAGTGGAATTAATTGTTTACGGTGAGTAATGATTTCTTAATGGTGTGCTGTTTGATTTCGCCATCTCCTAGACTATCAAAGATCAAGTGATTCCGCATCGTAGTTTACTGTCAGATACCTTCAAGCCTATGCGTTAGCAGGTTTTTACCCATGGCTTATATAAACTGATACTACCATAACTGCTTCTAGTTTTGAATTAATGATGAATGGATAACTTTTGATTTATCTCCAAAAGTATAAGCTTTCGCAAAAGAGAAAGCTAGCATCAACCCATGTGAAGCATTTTAGATATGTACCCTAGCTTAAAAATTAAAAAAGAAACTGCTACCTTCAAAAATACGAAAGTATTAAATCAAAATCTTAGCATTTCGTGGTCAGTGATCTTCTGGCTACCGTTCAGTAGCATTTGGGAAACAACTATGGAAGTCAGTCTCTCCTACATTTTTTTGAAGTCATTCAGGGACGCTAAGCCTGCCAGTCAATTTTTGCACACACACCAAAAAAATCAACCATGAGAGCAGTAAAAAACAATCAACTCTAAGTGAGGATAAATTATTAATAAACAGTATTCTTTACCAAAATCTTAAAAAAAGCTGCACACAAAACTTCAGTAAAACTGATATTCATAAAAAGAAAACGTAAATGTCAATACAAAATTCCGGCAAAACCCCTTCGCAATTCAAAATTCCAAAAAATCACATAGAGTTATAAAAAAAATGAAGTCATTATCGATAAATAATGGCATGTTTTATTCCCCTAAAAAAATGTCAATAGACTACTTTTAAAAAAAAATGAATATCGTGATAACAGAACATAGTTTCTCAGTAAATGTAGATATGTAGATTCGAGAAAAAAAAGAGTAAAAATTTTGAAACAGTTTATTAAGCAGAAAAACCTTTGTCATGTTATATTTTCCACCTTAACTTGAAAGGTCATGATGAGATGTTTGGTGACATTGTGCGTGGTTAAATTGATCGATGAAAACACTTACAAAATTAATATTGGATGTGAAGTCATGCATCCTTTACTGATTCAATATTTTGATATCTAAAAATATGGCTTACCTTTTGCATTTAACAATTTATTTATCTTATAAACAAGCATGCATTAAGAGAATTTAAACCTTGGCCTTTTTTATTCATTTGAAAAGAAAATTCTATCCTCATTCTGCCAGCCCAATTCTCCGACCTCATTTAATTTTATGGTCGCCAAAGTGACGGGATGATCGTGTAGGCTTGGAAAATATCAACCAAAGCTTGACCAATAACAGCAGAGGTTATCATAGAAACCATATGGAGCTGATGAATAAAAGTTGTAAATGTGATTCTTTAACATTCCTGCTCTAAGGCCTGGTTGTCACTAGCACATAAACATAAGCATAAGTCGCACGCACAGAATGGCATATTTGACTCAATTCTCTATAACAGCTCTCCTCAACCCGATGGTAAACAAGACGGCAGACGCTTCGTCCGCCATATTGCTTTTGATATATTCGCATGAGGTCTGGGTCAAAGTGGCTTATGATTGGTCCACGTCCTTGTGTTTATGCTTGTGCTTATGTCGCCCCCGTTTTCACTAGTGAAAGCTACGACATAAGCATAACCATAAGCACAAGAAGAACGAATTTGTCCGTTCTTCTTGTGCTTATACTTATGCTTATGTCGACCCAGTTTTCACTTGTATACACTTAAGCAATAGAAAACGTTTTCCGTGTTTGCACAGCCTGATATAAACACGAGAGGGGTTGGGAGAATTCGAGACAGTTATGCAAACCCTCGACTTCGTCTCGGGTTTGCATAACTGTCGAGAATTCTCCCAACGCCTCGAGTGTTTACATCAGGCTATGCAAACACAGGAAAAAAGTCTTCTATTGCTTTTATAAAATAACTTTCCGGGAGAAAAAAACGCAAAACTCTTTGTATGGCTCTGCTTAAAAGAAAAATTCTTACCAGTCGCAAAATCTTGTCCACGAAGTCTTGCACGCATAATCAGTTCTTGTTTTGCAAAAAGATGCTTTGCAAAGTACGGATTTTTCTCTCTTAAAACGGTCAGCTTAAGAGAAGAAAAATGTACACACCTTCTTTGAAACGATTTTCCAAGTTTCAGCCGACGAAGGAATGGGTAAATAAAGTAAACTTTTTGAGTTTTGAACTCGAAGACTTTTTCAAATTTGTGCTTGCGTAATTAGCGCGCGAAAAACCAAACAACTTGACGCCAAAACCATGTTTACATACTCTCATGCAAACACTCCTCTCGGCCAATCAGAGCGCGCGTACTATCTTAGTTATTTTATAAATGTGCTTGTGCTTATGCTTATGCTTATGAGCTAGTGAAAACCATGTTTAAGTTTCCTTTTAATAACTGATTATCAACTTTGCATTATTATTTTGCTAGCTTCGAAATCATATGATAATTTTATGAGAGAATCACAACATATATATAGATTTAGCCAGGGCTAAAAGCGAAGCTCTCGATAATATTTATAGTTTGCCCAGACAAAATATATAATCGTGTAATTATGCCAAGCGGCGAAGGCAACGAAAACGGCGAAAAAAAACAACAATGTGTCTTATTAGCAAAAAAGCAACTTTGTACGTGTAGCACAGTTTGTTTGCACATTTCTTTGCCGTTATTTTGCACGACTACACCGTGAAACTTCCAGAAACTTCCTAGTTACAGGTGTTATAGAGAAAATTTTGCACGTGTTCATGTTCAGTTTTTTTTCAGTGTCGCTCATTTTCACCTTGATGGCCGCTAGCATTTCTTATTTCCTCACCGCCGCTACAAAATTTTCATGTTGATCTTCCAACAAAAAATGTCTACTTTGTCTTTTATTTCTCGCTCTAGCTGTCTGTCGCCTACTTTCTCATTTTCTCTGTCTTTCTCTTTCTCTGTATTGTAATAATACAGTAATACTTTAGACAACTTGGATCCAGAAATAATTTCCCCTTTCCGTATTTGTCTTTATTGACTCTTGTGTCTCTGCTTCACTAGACGCGGGTGGCTATGCGACTTTCCGCCACAATGACCTCGAGCTGCAATACCTGTTGATTGAGTTATTTTAAATTAGTTTGCCTGTGGTGCGGACGGACGGACGGTCGGTCGGTCGGGCATACGGTAGATTACCACATTTTCTTAGGTATGGGGCTGCGCTCGCGCGCGCTTCACGAGCGTGGAGGTCCGCCATAAGGCAGCTGGAGTGTGCCTAGACATGAAACTTCAAATTCACTAAAGTCAAAACGCCTGGCGTTCAATCTATTCAAACATCCTACTAAACTTATTAAACTCTCTCGGCTTTTGCAAGACTATAAGGAGGATGGGTGGAGGAGGGGGCTGGGGTAAAATCGTTTGTGGGTGCCTGAAATTCTTTCAGGCACAGTGTGCAACTGAAAAGAGGAGAATGACATTTTGTTGGGGGTTTTATGAGCTTTTTTCCTGCCCTTTAATCAACTTTGGCCATTTTTTACATTCCAGTTCCTCCAAAAATAACTAAGGAGCCTGTGAAACAGTCAGAAGTAGACGTTGGACAAAACTTGATGCTCTCGTGTGAAGCAGATGGCGATCCAACGCCAAAAATCATCTGGACCAAGGACGGAGTCCCTTTTAAACAATTTAATTCTAGTGGTTCCGATCTACATCTCACAAATGTACAGAGGGGGAATGTTGGATCCTACAGATGTACAGCAACAAATGCATATGGAAGTACCACCAGTATCGCCGTCGTTAACATAAACTGTAAGTAGCAGTTAATATCAAATAAAATCATTTTTAGGGGCCGTATATGTGTGGAAATAATTTAATAGGAGAATCATTCATGTCTTGCATTCAAACACCTTCTAGTGTTTAAATCATGCTATGCAGTCACGAAAAAATGTTTTCTATTGCCAAATCAAATGTAAGCGGGACCAACGTAATGGCCACTTACGGGTAATACACCTTGGTCGTCAACGCTGTGAACGGTGGATTTGTTTACTCAAGTAGATCTGAGTTAAGGCCTGGTTCTTTACAGATTCCTCGGAAATTTAAAGGGAGTGGTCTAATGTAAATTAACAATTAATGAATAAGGCTGAGTATCTTATGAAGAATTATGGAGATCGAAGAGAGGAGGGTGTTATCCGTCGAGGCCGCAGGCCGAGGCGGGTAACACCCTCCGACATCTCCAAAATTCTTCATATGATACGAAAACCGAATTCAATAATTGTTTTATTATTCATTCAAAATAATTCCTAGTTTAAAAACAGCTAAAACACGCTTACCTCCATCGATGTTAAGTTCATCTTCGATAGTGCGCGTTTAGGGTTGTTCAGCTCCGCAAATATTCTCCAAATAGCAGATGTCGCCCTTTAAGTTGTCCCCTTGCTGTTCTTGCCATGTTTTTAGCTATTATTTCGCCTAGTTGTTACTCTTGAAACGAGTGAAATGTCTGCCATTTTTGTTTTCACAACCAAAACAAATCCCCCTCGTCCTCAGGTCTTCTCGGTTAACAGTGCATTAACCTGCAAGGAAGCTGCCCTTTTGACGTCATCGGTTGATTAATCGCAAAATTCTTCCAAATTTGGTCATCAGTAGCTGGTTATGGTGAATTATGCGTGTGCTTTTAGCCGATCAGAATCGGGGAAATATTTGAATGAATAATAAGTTCTCTTAAGATATCCCAGGTCTAATAAATTAAGGCTAACCATAACTAAGAAATCTTCAAATTACATTTTAAAAATTGTTTATAACTGCATCACGTGACATGCCACACCCTGTTTTATCGAGAAATCCTTTGGGTCAAAATGCCCACTATATAGAAAACAAGCTGTTTTCCTCTTGTAGGTCCAAACAGTGGCTATTCATAGTCTTCTTGTAAAAACGGTTGGAATGAGCCGAAGTGATTTAAAGTCTTTCTCCTAACAAAAATTTTAGTTAGAGCAGAACTGGCACTAGTCAATGAACACCAATTGCACCTACAAATTTTAAAGATTCCAACCATTCCGCGCAGATTTCGTAGACACTTTGTAGGGTCAAAGTTTTGATTAAAAGAAACTGGAGCTTCACGTTTAGCAAGTGATGGGCATCGTTGGTTGCAATTTTCGAACAGAAGAGGGCGTGGTCGATCACGTGACTTGGTAATCTGGATTTCTTTTTTCAATTTTTTTAAGGTTAGTTAACCTTATTTTCTCTTATTCTTGGGGGATGTCTTTAATCATGGTTTTTGCAAAAATTTGCTTAAAAATCACAAATGACTTAGAACCAGGCCATGATCAACAACCGTCTGATCAACCCAGCCTTATCCCTATCTCTGTTAATGACAGGTCCATCAAACCACTGTCAAGTCCAATATGTTGGAATAACGATATTAAGCGTGGAATGGGACATGGCATTTGCAAATAATCGGTCAGTCAAGCAAGAGATTTTTAAGGCGAATTTGTCATCAGCAGTAAGTTGTCGACCGTATGTGTGCTTTCTTTATTTTAATATTTAAATCATGATACTGTTAGTAGGCTTTTTACTTCGGGCAGGGGAAAATAACAACGTAAATTACAAGATGAATTTGGCCACTGTTTAAGCATATAAAGCTGGAAAACCCCGTTTATACGGAGAAAAATTGTTCCTGGTAGAAGGACCTCTGTCCTGCCCTTACCTGGGCCAACCGGCTTTTCTTACATAGTGTCCAGGCCACCCCTTTCTGAATTTTCTCGATCCGCCCGCCCCTGCGTCCTAACTTCCTAATTTGAGAAAATTTGACCTGAATCCGACGGATACCGTTTGCCGATTACTGCCTTCCTCTCAGACGTTCTTAGGGGTTCGTCACGCGTTCCTGCCTCACGAACGTCTGCTAAAACTAGTGGTTAAAAAAAATTCCTTTCCTTTTCGCAAATATTAACTGGAGCTCAAGTGCAGATTATCGGAGAACCAATCGGCGCTGTTGGAGTCAAATTGTTGACAAGCCAAACATGACGCACAAGCTCGGTAGAGTGTGATACGTGACCAAAGAATTTTGCTCGGGGCCAAAAATTTAGGAAATAAGGGTTAGCTTTTTGTAAATTTCTCTCTTCATGTAAACACTGGATAAGATGCTATTTCCTCAAAAATGTTTTCTTTTGGAGAGGCAAAGGTGGGATTGGTACGTTGTAACTGAACAAGAGGCAATTTTATTTTCGTAGTTTATTGTTATGTAACCTCCGTTCAGCAGTTTTAACCCTGCGAGGTAATTTTTTCAATGAGATTGTGAGGTTAACCTCTAGTATGAAAACTTGTGAGTTAACTCATAAGAATAGTTCGTTTTAAAAGTGTGAGATGAGACTTTCTGATCTTTCTTGGAGTCTCGCGACATTTCGCAAGGTCCAAAGTGTACTTCCCAGATCTGGAAGTGTGCTGTGATTGGTATAAATATTTTTCCCGCTCGTTTCAGCGGACGTTCGCTGGGAAGGGTTGCGTGACAAGCCAAAAGAACGTCTGCCGGAGAGGCTATTGCCAGGCGTAAACTTTATTCTAAATAGAAAAGTCGCTGCAAAGATTTAAAAAAAGAATAACGGCAAAGTATTAGTCCCAAATTAACTTCCAGCCCAGGTTCCTGAGAATGGTTATCACCAATGCAGTTTGATTATCAGTGTCTAATCTCAAGGCTTTTGTTCAATAGATCTCACGTCTCTACAGCATGCCTCACAATGCTGAGAAGCAGCTCTTTAAACTGACTGTTGTAACATTTAGGTAACTATCCACACTTTTTGTCTCATATTAACATGTATGTATATTTCCCATACTTTTCTGCAAGCATTTCTTATGAAGACTTGTTAATATATATATTTTTTTCACATAATATTTAGTTTAAAAGTAGTGATTTTATGAGGACAATTCTGGGTGATAAAACGCGTTAAGAACAAAAAAATACCGAAGGAGAAATCCCTTTATTTTAAGAATATTCAGGGTTGTCAAGAACATCACTTCATACTCTCATTAGCTGCGCATGCTTCACTTAAGGTTCTGGGTATTGTTTCCTATGAATTTTACAGCGATTGCCGTATTTACTTCCATTATGTCTCAATTCGGTCTCAATGGAGTTCGATACACTGGTCGCTGCAACAACTTCGTATGTCTTAAATCCTGATTAATGTTCTCGTTATTTTCATTTTAGGCGAAGAAGTAGCACATGCATGGCTGTTGTACAGCTTCAATTCCAAAAAGACGTAGACGATCCGTTAAAGCCTCTCAGAGATGACATATCGGATGGATATTTAAGGATGTTCAAAGTTGAAAGGCAATTGGATCTTAATCCAAGTATGTTTGATCCACTCACTATTTTCGGTTCGTTCACTCGAAACATTTTGGACATAAATCAAATGGACATTTAGCGAAGTGTTTCCTTTCTACACATAAAACTGATAGCAAAAAAGGTTTCAAAATAACGACTTTTGAAACACTAATTTGACGAGGTACAACCATGACTTGTTTTATGAAATTGCATGAATTGCTTTCACATCCATTCGTACTATCCTTAGAGCTACTTTGTGAAAAGAAAAGTACACAACATCGACAACATAGCGAAAAAGGCTATACACTCTCTATATATCTATCTTGTTCGCCAGACTAAGTAACAATGCAATTTCTAGCATTGGCGGTCATGTATAAATAAATAAATAAATAAATAAATAAATAAATAAGGGTATCAGTTGTTATTTTTCATATCTTTGGTTACAACTTTTGTCTCCCTTCTCTTAACCTGACACTGATATAACTTTTAAATTTTGTTTCTTCTAGTTCCTACTACAAGCTCACGTCCTACTTCCTCACGTGCTGAATCCAAACATATACAGAGAAGAGGCATTGTTGGAGAAATAATTTTGATTCTTCTTTTTCAGCTGTTTCAGTTGTTTCTACCTGAGTTATAAAATGCGAAAACGATACGGTATTAGTTGCCTTTATTATAATAAACGTATCCCGTCAATCGTCCCCATTTAACGGGGAGATGAAATGATTTATAATATTAAAGCGAGCAAAATACAGCTGTTGAGTAGAATACAACTGAACTTGAGTTTTCTAAAAGCACTCTGGTGAGGTGACGAGGGTAAGCCCCAAGTCGAACCCGGTAGACATAAAGAGTGAATCTTTACTGTGAAATAAAATCATGATCTCATCACCTGCTTGTACTCAGTTTAAAAAAATACTGTACTTCTTTCGTTTACAAGGGTCCGGACAAGTTTTTGAACGGACATATACTAAATGTTTACTCGGGACCCTTAGAACCGAGCAAGTTTTTAAACGGCAAAAGTGCGCCGGGTTGCACAGGTAAAAAATTCGTCCGTCCAAACATTCGTCCGGACCAATGTAATGTAAATGGGGTCTAGAATATTCATGTGCCGCGTTCACTCTCGCTAGGCTTTAGTTAATGAATTGGAATGAAAATAAAAGCTAAGTTTAGTGGAGAAAAGTAGCGTTAAACCAACAGCTTTGCCTAACCTAATCACGTAATTAAAATATACTTGGAGACTGTAATTGTAATCCTTTTCATGCTTCAGACAAATAAGACATTTGGGCGAGTTTTTCATTAAATATGTAAATTTATTTACATTGTGCGAGCCGCGCCGAAACGTTTCTTTGTAACTACCACGTAAAATAATCAAAGAAAAACCAAACCAAAGTCTCCAGGTGATTTTAAAAAAGCAAAAGGCCGCGCGCGAGGAGAACGCGAGACCACAAAAATACTGTTTTCGAAATGTAACCGAATTAGCAGGGATTCTCCGTGAACGGATCGTAACAGAATTGTTCTAAATAAATATCAAAAAGAAAAAGAAAAGCCTCCTTCCGAATAAATGGTTACATACTGTGCTTTCCAGTTTCCAGGACGTACTAAAAGTGCCTGAAATGGGAATTTTGCTATGCGTGTTTTATTTGTAACGAGTAAACAAATCTTTTACTAATAAATGCCGAAAAATGTAACTGGAGGAGGGTCTCTTACAAGAAAATCTCCTATTAAAAAACACTCTAAGACACACATATAGCTTTTATAGCTTGTATACTCCTTAATTTTCCAGTTATCGCGCAAGTGATCTCGTAATACCTTGGTGTCAAACTCACAGCATCTGACTCGCACTTGGGAGTTTAGAACTTCATGGCTTTAAAATAAAAGTCGCTTAATCAAGCTATAACTTATTAACCCTTAATTTTCTTCTGTGCGCAGTAATTTCATAATACCGTGGTGTCTAACTCACAGAATCACGGGCGAGCCACCTAGTGTTTCTGTTGCTTTAAAAATCGCACTTGGGAGTTTAGAACACCATGGTATTGCAATAAAACTCGCTTCCTCAGGCTAAAACATATCAGACATATTAACCCTTAATTTTCCTCTTTTCGCCCAAGAAATTTCATAATACCGTGGTGTCTAACTCACAGAATCACGGGCGCGCCACCTAGTGTTTCTGTGGCCTTTAAAATCGCACTAAGGGCCTGTTTACACGGAGGTGGGGGACCCCAGGTAGGTGAGGTAACATGTGGCAGGTCACCCCACCTGTCATGTAAACGTGATCAAACTAAAATGAGAGATTATATGGACAGGCAGGTTACCCCACCTAAGCGGGTTACCTCACCTTCCTGGGGTCCCACACCTCTATGTAAACAGGCCCTTAGGAGTTAAGAACACCATGGAATTACAATATAACTCGCTCACAAGTGCTAAAACACACATAAATTGTGAATGTAGACATGCTATGGGAGCTCGTTCATTCTATACCTCACCGCTTAGAAAATGTCAGAAATCATAAAGGAAGACATTCTGGTTAATTGCTAAGATTTCAGATAGCCAATGTTAAATGAATAATGAATAACATGCTTGGGTTTACAAAAGTTATCTTTAATAATCAGTGAAATTCTAGTGAAGAAAAAATTGGAACGAACTTTTGAAACACCCTGTATATCAAACCTTTGAACTTCCACTTAGTGCGCAAGTGATTTCATAGTACCGTGGTGCTTAACTCACAGAATCACGGGCGCGCCACTTAGTGTTTCTGTTGCTTTAAAAATCATCGCACTGAGGAGTTAAGAACACCATGGCATTAAAATTAAACTCGCCGCACTTATAGCAAAGTTTTTTTCAACCTTGAAACATGTTAAGGTGCTTCCCTTACCAAACCATGTGTATTTTGAAACTGATTTTAAAGTATTTAAAATGTGTTTTCAGTATTTGAACACTATTTTACTGTATTTTAATCCTGTTTGACAAAGAAATTTAAATTTTCGCCCCTGTTTGAAATATATCTTGAGTGTAGTTAAATTGTATTTCATGAAAACGAAAACCTCTCTCATCAATTTACAATGTATTTTGTTTAATAAATATGATTAAAATAGGGTATTTAAAATGTATTTTGGGCATAGAACCACTAACACTGTTACAAACAGAGTTCAAATAGACTATTTGAAATCTGTTTTAACGGCTTTTATGCTGACTGTATTTAAAAACTTTTAAATAGGGTACTTTAACACTGTTTTGAGTTGTATCTAAAATGTAGTTTGAGACGCATCCACTCACAAAGTTACAAACATAGTTCAAATAGACTATTTGAAATATGTTTTAAGAGCCTAAATGCTGACCGTATTTTAAATCCTTTTAAATAGAGTACTTTAACACTGTTTTGAGTTGTGTCTAAAATGTATTTTGAGACTCATCCACTCAAAAAGTTACAAACAGAGTTCAAATAGACTATTTGAAATATGTTTTAAAACCTTAAGAACTGACCGCATTTTAAATACTTTTAAATGGGGTACTTAAACACTGTTTTGAGGTATATTTGAATCGTAGTTTGGGCTCACAACACTCTGACTATAAAAACAGATATACATAAACTATTTTAAGTCTGCTTAAAGACATCAAATGCTGACCTTACTTTAAATACTTTAAAGTACTTATTACTTATTATTACTGAGGTGCGATATTGTAATGTACTTTGGGATACTCAGACTATAAAAGTAACAATTGCACAAAGTTAATTTTTAAGCCTTCATAGTGTCACGAACTCATAAATGACTCAAAACAAGCTGTCACATATTGTAGACCGGATTCTCCTCTCAACAAAGTTCGAAGCTGAGCGAAAAATTAAATCCAAATTAAATAAAAAAAGAGAAGAAAGTTAGGAATAGATTTTAGCTTTGACTGCAGACAACACGTAACTGTGACAGTGTGCCGATAAGAGATCAATCCGTTCCTCAATGTTCATTACCTGCAAGCTCTCTGCGAAAATCTCCTCGTAGACTTTAGCCGTGATTCAATTAATGCAGTTACGGCATTCCATAAGTTTTTTAAAAGAAACTTCTTAAAATCTCATTTTAATGGAAATTTTTCACAAACAACCGAGGCCGCGGGCCGAGAACCGGATGCACGCGGTCAACAGAGGTTTATCTAAAATAAGCCCTTGAAATTACATAATAAATAAATTATCCAAGCTAAGATCTCACCTCGTATATATTGCATCAAGAAACAAAGCTCAGATCTGAATAACTCCGACATATGGTTACCTTTCTCTCATAGATTATTCCGTACATGCATAGCATATTATTTCTGAGATGTCACGCGCGACTGAAATCACGACTTCGCGCCGCGGTGATGTGACAAATGCACGTGATAAACAAACCGTCCTTTGTCCTTTGCTCATTTCAAATTATTGAACTGGCGGTTACTGTGATTGCGGGTGCGCTTGATTTTACTGTTTGTTACGATCTTACAAAAGTACATTTCAACTCTGCGGATTGTCTGAACACGTAGATGTTGCTTTTATCACGAATCAAAAATGGGTATGACTCCTCAGCGACTGCTATGTACTTTGAAACGTTCTGGTTCAGGTTCTATTCGAAGCACGCTGTCTTTTAATCCAAGAGTCTTCTCTCATGTGAGTATTATAACATGTTACTAAGACGCTTAAGTATACGCCATATGAGAAACAAATGAAGGGTAGTAAACATTTATATACTCCCGCCTTTACGGCAATTTTAGTTTTTACAGGGTTCCATGCTCATCCTGGCTGTGTTGCATGAATGATCTCAGTCACTTGATGTCACGCTCTTTCATTCTCGCGTAAATTTGATGGTGTTATTCTTATGTTGTTCTTTATCAGCCAATAATTAATGTTCAGGCGTAGCCTGCAAGCTTCTGATAATACTTGAGTAAAGCCGTGAATATAATAAATAATGTAAGTTACATGTATGTAGATTATTATTTACCGGTAACGTCAGTAACGCAAACCCCTTTTGAAGCTGAAGATTAGCCTGTGTACAGACCCCCTCCCCTCCGATGTTTCTTGAGGGGAGGGGGTCTGTACACAGGCTAAAGATTGATTTCAGCATTTCTGAAAAATTCCATAAGAATTTCCCGCGAATACGTAGGGAAATCAACGTAAAGTCATCGGCTAAGAGATAATTCTCGTGAAGTCCTGGCCTAGGACTGTGTGGAGAAATTTCGCAGAGGTAAATCTTGCTTTTTCAGGGTAATTTTCGACGGTTATGTAGTTATTTTATTTCATGAATTTAAATGGTATTTCCATCCTGTTTTGGTACTGTTTTTATGCTCTTTCGACCGATTTTTGTACTGTTTTCATTCAACTCTAAGGCTATTTTCTTACAATTTTATCCTGTTTTTGCATTTTTGCATCCTATTTTTGATGTATTTTCACAATATATGCGTGCTATATTGCTTTTGTTCTTCTGTGTTATTTTAATTCTATTTTTAAAGTATTTTTATTGTATTTGCAAATACGAGTATTTTACTAAATTTCGAGACCGATTAAACAGCTATTAAAATATATTTTGAAGTTTAACATTTTAATAGCGTTTTAAACAGGTTAAAACACCTTTAAAATCAGTCGAAAAATATATTAAAAATAAATTTTTGTACCTATTTTAAAACTGTTTTTTTCAAAATACGTTTAAAATTGCCATTAAAAATAGTTTTAAAATAGTATAGCAAATTAAAATATGTTTTTAAAACTGTTTTTATCTTGTTTTTATTCCGATTTATAAGGTATTTAAAAACTGTTTTAGACCTGTTTTGAGCCTTGCGAAAGCCCTGGGATTTTTTTATATTTTAAACGAATTTTAAAATACTTTAAAAATTGTTTTTTAATAGCATTTTAAACAGGTTAAAACACCTTTAAAAGCAGTCGAAAAATACATTAAAAATACACTTTTCACCCTATTTAAAACCTATTTCACAAAACAGGTTAAAAACAGTTTTCAAAAATAGCTTAAAAATACATTCAAAACAGTGTTGGATTTGGTAAGGGTTCTTAGTGATTTCTCTTCAGGCTTTTCTCCGGTGTTCCATTCCTTGTTCTTAATTTCTTATAATACAGTCCTCTCGCAAGAACCTTACGAATATTAATAGCAAAAGTGAAACTCACCTTTTTCTCTGCAAGCAACTATTGATCGAAAGACTCCCTTACCAATGATTTTTATTCCCATACCTAATTTTCTAAAACCCTGCAATACATAGCTGATATCCTTAATCAACCTACCGAGCATGCATGACAGAAAGAGTTTGGGAATTTTTAGCGACGAACAGCGTGCTGTCTTGCTGTTATTACTCAGTGTCCATTCAATTTTTCTTCAATCGGGATCCAAGTGTTGCCTTAAGTGTCTTTGAGGTCCTGTGTAACTTAAGACTTCTTATAACGAGGGTGAGTACAAAACAAAACCCTTGTCCCAGTTATATCTGTAAGGTCCTATGTAACTTTAGACCTCTCAGTAACCCTGGTGAAGGTTTACAAACTAAAAACTTGTCCCAGTTATATCTGTGAGGGCTATGTAACTTTAGACTCCTTATAACCCAGGTAAAGGTTTACATACTAAATGCTTGTCCCGGTTATATCTGTGAGGTCCTGTGTAACGTTAGACTTCTCATAACCCCGGGTGAAGGTTTACAAACTAAAATCCTGAAGTCGCGCGTACCGTGACTCTTCAAACTAATTCTCGGTTTTCACATGACGTCACCAAAATTCAAACTCAGAAACTATCGATTCTTCTGAGTTTTTACTTTCATGAGGTATTACAGCACCCAAACACTTTTATTTTTACTAATTTTGGGATCAAAAGAGTTCTTGGTTTATAGAGGACGTTTGAATTTCCAGGGTTTTGCGTGACGCGGCATTTGGTTGGTGGCCGGGAACGCTTTTATGTGGGTTAAAACCATTACAGAAGTTTTGAAATTTTGCTATCTAAACATTTAGTCCAATTCAGCTGAGAGCTGAAAATTTGAGTTTAGTGCTCACTCGAGGGGAACAGCTAAAACATGTCACATAATCTTTGACTAGTAAGCATCACAAAAATGCATGATAGCAAGGAAAAAACGGTGGCTTTCACTTTGAAAATCGATATTTAAATTTGCCTCTCATAATCTCCTTTTGGCCGCCATCTTGAATTTGACTTTTTTTATGAGGAAAAAGGCCAATTTGAAACACATTGGTAACTTTCTTTAACCCTTTGGTGACGACCGCCGGGCAAGTCGCGAAAAACCGCATTTTTCACCAACTTCTCTTCTTTGGACTGGTTTTCGGCTAATTAGCCTGCATAAAAAAGGCATATTTTCCGCTTAATCGGACGTAATTAAACAGCTTTTTTTGTTTTTCATGCATGCGCACAAACCAAAATTTTTTGAATTTTTTATTCGCGAACCTATTTGATTTCGATCTTTCTCTATCGGCTTCGCTCTCTATTGTTTTCATGCCTTTCTTCTTTATTAGCAGTTTTTTGCTCACTTTATCGTCTTTTTTGCAAGGATTGTGGCTGGCCAACTTTTTAGGAAAGGGACAAATTTAAACTTCAAAGAGTAGCAGGTAAACAGCGAAATTGGTAGTGGATTTTTCCTCGAAATGTGACCTTTTTGTGAGTGTAACGTTGTTAGGATTGAGTCAGAATATCCAAAACGAGATATCGCTGGAACCTTTCGCTGACGTTGTTGCTTACCAATTTATTAACTTCAACTGAAAGCTAAATGGTTCCAGGAAGAAAAACATACATGATCACGCATTGACCAAAGCAGTCGTCGAAGGTTTAAGGCAATGGAAATCACAATGCTAGAAAAACATGTTTAGAGCTATTGTAACGTCAGTTTCTACGGCAAATAAAACATACCTCTACCAAGAAGCAGTAAGGCACAAATAAGAGCAGAAAACGTGCTCTGGGGGAGGAGAATGCACTCAAGGGAAGTCTTGGTAGGGCTGTGCCTCCAAGGCCTTCAAACCTCGACCCTGTTTACGATTCTGACGTTCATTTGATTTTTTTTACATAAAGAATCAAGTAGTTTTTCAAACTAACATCACGGAAAAAAATTATGTAAATTTCTCATCGCAGGCCTTCACAGTCTTTTTAAGGCTTCCAGCCCAAAAAGACACTGTTCAAGACGCTTTTCAGCGAATTTTACTATTGAAATAGAACTTTCCTATTAAAATAATAAAACAAATTAATATTAGACTTTTACTTTTTCTATTTTTACTGTTAAAGTAGTAAAATTCTACACTCTGTTTAATAGTCAAGACCTTGTGTTCAGAAGCACATACCTGACCTGTATGTGCCAAATAAGGGAGTGTCCTCCCCACCCCCCATCTCGAAACGTGCTCCACTCTTTAGTCTAGAGCTTGTTTTAGAACTATGATCCCATAACTGACATCATTCGCATAACACCATTCTTCACTGCTGACATTCGCGTTTGGAAAATTTAACGTAAACACAGATTAACACGTACTGCATTTGCTCCTCAAAAATCATAAGCTGAAAAAAGGTTCCTACGCATGAGTTGCAAGTACTCTACTTAACGTGCCAACGAGAGGAACAATAGCAATTGTTTTTCCTTCACATTGAGGCTTGATAATTGCTCCTGTAAAGCTGAAAAGATGACTCGCACGGCGGCAGATTCTCCAGCTTGACCTTCCAGCCTTAAGCTTGGGATGAATCTCGTAGCAAGCACATCCATACTATGCCACTTCTTTCCGTACAGTTCAGAAAACGGGTGCTTCCGTACGTTGAATTTTAAGTTCTCATTGGATACTGATCACTCTTTCCCGCGATACTCGCCATAACTTGGACGTCACCATCATTGGTTGGAGACGCTGGACTGCTTTCCACTTCCCTTTTAATCTACCAAAGAAGGCAGAGATGTTATCACAGCCTCTGATCGAGTTTACACCGATAAGGGCCCATCATAAAGCAGTGGTTAACATTACCTGGGTCGAGTTGCATAGAAACTTCGCGCCTCTTCCCCTTTTCATGTAGCACCTTTTCAAAATCTAGTTTTTGCCATGAGCAAGTAGTAGGCCAAAGACATCTGTGTCAGTGTCAGTGTCAGTGTAGCAGAGTGCATCACACTGTCATTCCTGCAGGCATGCTGAGCATAGAGAAATACGCGTATCAGCCTCTTCGTTACAGGGTCTCTGATCACCATGTGTCCACCTCTAGTCACTTGACTAGTCTTCGGTTGTCACACGTCTATGATCCAGTTGCCGTCAGTCTGCTTCTAAATGCTTCGGTTATGCCCTTTAGCACAAGGAATTTGATGATTTCAGCTTATTTTATGTTGACACTTAGCAGCTCGTTCCATGCCTTCACAGTATAGTGCATTACAGTAAATCCCTACATTGAACAATGTCAGGGTTAGACGTTATTTTCAGTCTTTTGACATTTTTGATCAACACCTACCTCTACGCGCCTGCTGCACGAAGCTAGTTACTCTAAGCGACCTCATGGAACTGATAGCTCCAGAGGAGATCTACAACTTCTGCAGCCTGCCGTTTCATCGGAACTGCCGGTTATGTTCTCGCCTTGCCGTAACTGTCCCAGAAGTGTCATCCAAGCGCAATAGGAAGTACTAGATCCTTGTTGCAAACCTTATGCACGGCTTTCACCTTGGCTTCCTTCACTGGATCAAAGAAAGTGTGGGATTGGATGAGCAAGGGCTCATTACAAAGACACAGTCGCTGGCTGCTTTCTCTTGCCCGTGGAGGGCAGTCAGTCATAACTCACTTCTGTGTGGACAAGCTTCAGCGAGTTGCAAATCTCTCTCGTTGGTGAACTTAGTTCGTCCATTACATTGATTTTGATGAGACGTGCGGGAAATTCACATTCAGCTGAAACCTCTGAAACTGATTCCGGTCATGGACGCGTATAAGGTTGTCCACCCATGAACAGTTTTCAAGAGGAGACTCTATAGAACACACTTGCAATGTAAAAATATGATTTATTTCCTTACTATTTTCTGACACAGTTTTCTAAACCTCATATTTTTTTTCAGGCGATGTTGATTCGCATAGGACTTCAGGTAGTTATAATTTTAAAAGCACTAGAATAAACGGAAGTCATGTTTTTAGTTCAAATATGTTTTAAATCTACGCTAAAACAAGATTTGTTTACGTTGAAAGAATATAAGCAACTTTTCAGTCTTCCCCGAAATTTGCCCATTTCATCACAAAGCAGGTTTGCAACGTGAAAATGAAGAAGTTCCAATGTTTAATTAATGACAATTTTCTTACATAGATGATTGAGATATCTGTAAGTTGAATACGCTAACTCTGAAAGCAAAATGGCGGTCACTATGACGTCATGTATGACGTAATCATAAATAATGTTAAAATGATATCTCAGATGCCTAGTAGATATAGTTCAAATTTTCTTCTTCAAAAAACTCGTGTGTTTAAATTAAGCGGGAATCAAACGGTTTGTTTTTAAATCCAAGATGGCAACTAAAATAAGGATTTAAGTGGCAAATTTAAAATTCTATTTACAAAGTGAAAGCTACCGTTCTACCTTTGCTATCATGCATTTTTGTGATGCTTTTTACTCAAATATTTAGATTATACATGTTTTGTTTGTTCCCTTTAAGTGAGGCATACAACTCCCCCACTAATTCCTTTTCACTTTTACCCTCTCCTTTTATCCTTATAAGGTCCTCAAGTGATGATTTCACGCATTTGTAGAAAAACTCAAAGACAGATATTTCTGTTGGTTTCCGGCGGCCATATTTGTGCCCCTCAAAGGAACACCAATATGGCGTCTGATGGGGTCTCCACACAAAGCGTTTTGGCCGAATATCTCGCGAACGAAATATTGCGCAGACTTGACTCTTGTTGAGGCTTTTATTACATTCAACTTCTTTCATTTTCTAGATTTTGGCCTTTCTGTATGGAATGGTTGCATTTTTATCTTCAATGGCGTGACAGTGAATATAGAGAATACTGATTTCCTATAATGGGCTGCCGAACAGCTGTCCAATCTCTGAACCACGAGATGCCTTTGAATGGTATACATAGTTTACATTAAACGTTTTACTTCAAAGTGGGCTTGCTCGTACATTTTTTGAAGTTACCGTTGTTTTTGTGTTCTTTTTCTTTATCCTAAGGGGTTTTTGATACTTCTGTATTCCACTGAACGACAAGATAAATATATACAACGTATTTGTATATTGAAATAGTAAGAACGAGCCACTTTAACTAAGGTTTCGTTAAAGTATATGGTATTACCGAATGGCCTTGAGATTCCAAAACATTAAAATAACTCACCTAAAGGCGTTATTTTTCAAAAACCTCAGGCGTACATCAATTTACAAACTCATCTAAGAGTGTTATTTGGGAACAAAGATTCTCCTTCCTTACATGTATGTTATGTCTAAAAAGTACAAAACTAAATTGTCACCGAATGGAGCGATAAAGATAAAAAACAGCAATAATTAAGACAAGGATAATTCTAAAAGAATTGCATTTTAAAGTTATTAATGCAACTTTGTGTTAATTTTCTTGCTCTACGATTCACGGCTCGAAATTTGTACCCTCCCGCTGTATGCATTTCTACCTGAAATAAAACATTATTTCGCATAACAGCGGCTTCTAATGTACATTTTTTTTATGTTTATCGATAATCACATTGAATAATTACATTTACAATACTACAAAAACAAAAACAAAAAAATACTTTAACAAGAGACATGAACAGAGTAAAGCAAAATTAATTGTCAAATTATTACAAGGCTAAAAGAAATTATAAAAAAGTACAACAGGGCAATGAAATAATACGGAGTTAATACAGTTAACTTAAATAAGGCGTCAGTATCCACTTTCTATTAAAGAATTCTTTGTTGCTGATTTTTTCTTCTGTTTCATATTTAGCGATGATCTTGGCTCTAAATCCTTAAATGTTTGGAAGGATTTGTTTGCTCCTGCAGTCCCACAAGTAGAGTTTTCCAATAATTATAAAATGGTTCAGCAATTGAAGTAAAAGGCAAGCATTTTCCGTCAAAATTCCAAAGAGCACATTTTCCAAGCAGAGACGAATTCGTTGATTCGAAATAAGGCACCAATATAGTTCAAATTCAATCCAAAACTGGTTTAGAGCGTGAGCAGTGATAGAACAAATGGGTTAATGATTCAGGTTGGTTGTCACAGAAAGTACATAAATCATTTGTTCTAAAACCTATTTTATACAACTTTGTGTTTGTGTAAAGAATTGAGTTAATTACTTTGTACTGGAAGGCTTTAACATACGATTCGACAACGATAGAGTGTGGCAGCTTAAATATTTGCTTCAGATTGTCGCTGTTAAAATGAAAGTTACTCTGTAATTTTTGAATAATATTGGGCGGTTTAGCTTTTTCTCTGATGAGTAGGTTGTAGTAATTCTTTTGATTTGCCTTTCCTAACATCAAAATTATTGTCACCCACCACAAATGTTGGTGAGTTTAAGGAAGGATACCTGTCATAACTTCTTATCGATAATGGAATGGACCTGCGTAAGCCAGCCCATTCTAAAATATTTGTTTTGCTTTTTTTTTTTAGACAGTTGATTATAAGAATCAGTACTGTTCAGACTAAATAAAAGATCCTGAATGCAAATGACCCTCGCATTAACATAATGTTTATAATAAACCGGCTTGTTTTCTACTTTTATTTCTTTGTTATTCCAGATTGTCGTTTTCGAATCTTCTTCAGTGGCAAACGTTTCACGAAATGTTTCTAATGTACATGATCAACGCACTTTCTTAATCTGTTATCACAGTACAGTTAGTTTATGCACATCGTTAATTAGCTATACATTTTACGCCTCACTCAGAGGTCCGGTACAGCTTGTTTCTCGGACGGTGCCCAGTAGTTAGATACAAAGGTGACCACGGAACGTTCGCGAAAAAGTATTTCGTTTTTTCGTTTTTGTTTGACAAGGATATTTTTATCTAGCTTGGCTCCCCTCCACATGCATTTGTTGAAAACAGTCACCGAAAAAGATTTTTAAAACACCGTAATTGCTAGCTGCACTCGTGTGTAATATAGATTGATGGAAACGGAGGTTTTTGAAAATCGTTGATTACGTTCCGGTGTTGGATACCAGTAAATCGGCACGCACTCCCCATCAAAGACGGTACTACTTTCAGTCACTATTGCGTTTTTTCATACGAATTTGTTCGAAAACGGAAAAAAGAACTCTCCTGTTACGTTATTCAGACAAAAAGATACGTGTGAACGGGGCCCACGTGCCTAAGGTAGACTGATCCCCGGTAAACATATAAATTGTAGATAAGAGATTGTGGAATCATCATTGCCTTCCGTCTCGTTCATCAATACTCGCTAGAAGGCTCCTTTTTCCGGATTGTCATTAATAAGACCCCAAATCTCCTTTGTATTAGAAGGCACCGTGCTAAAATATGTCGGTTTTCTTTCGGCTCTTATCTATTGGGCCGTGATGGGTAAACCGATCGGAGCAATATCAGAGATTCAAGGATTCAGATATTAGAGAGAATAGGTTCGTACTCAGTGTTACTACAGCAATTTCCGGATTTCAATGATTACCACAGTAAGACCAGCTCTTAGTTGGTAAAAGTGAAAAAAAGTTACGTTGGACGTACCCCAATAAACAAAACAAGTGAAAAGTTTAACAAAGCGAAACCCTGCTAGCTGAAATATCTTACTTGTACTTGTTATCAGTTATGCTGAGTATGTGTCATCAATGTGATTTTATTAGGTCGCGTGCCTCTATAACGCAGAGTACACTGCTGTAATACATACTTAACCTTTTTGCATTAAACCCGTTTATAAATATGGACAAAGGATCACAGCACAATTCCATTTTTTTTTCATTGTTTATTGAAGCTGCATAATTCAAAACCGTAAAATACAATAAACACAGAGAGAAACATACAGGAAGGAACTAAATTAAGATTAACTATTGTAGGTAGTACAAGAAAAGAACACACTGCGTACAATGGATATTGCAATGCAAATTAATCTTACTTTCACACCAAGAAATATCGAGTAAATTGCATGACTAAGTTTGAGGCTCAAGAATCTCAAACGCATAGAGGCTTTCTTTAGCTGGGGTATAAATGCCGCCTCTATCAAGTTCAGATTGATCGAGCGGAAGGAACTTTTCTTAGGGTAATATACCGAATTTTTAGCTTTATTTTTCAAAGGAACCATTGGCTAACAGGATTCAGTTAGTATAATCAGGCAAGATAAGGCCGGGTACGGAGCAGAAAATAAAACGGGGATAGGAGTTTCGTTTCTGTTTCTTGTTCTGTTCTGTTCTGTTTTGTTTTGTGTTTTGTTTTTTTTTGACACTTGTCCTCATTTTGAGAGGCTCCTCCACCAAATGAACGTTTGGAACAGGCCAGAGTCATGGCTGTTACTGGATATAGTGTAGTTCTTATAAGAGTATTACAAAGGCTAATACTGGTCGGAGATTTAGAGAAAAAATCTAAACCGCGATACGCGTGCCACCTTAGGAGGTTTCAGATCAGTGCACCCGATTGTAAAAGATGAGCTAGTATTTGCCGTATGTGGCTCCTGTTCCCGGAAAAGCCCTATTCAAAATTAGATGGACTGTACCTTGTGTGTATTGGAAGACAGGTGGTTTGATTTTAATATTTGGCAAATAACCTCAACATTTTCTGATTTAAAGGGAACACAAGATCAGACAAACCTCTAAAACCGTTATAATCAAACTCAGAAACCGTGAACGCCTAAAATACATCAGGATTCAGTGTTGAATGTGTGGTGACCAATAACAGCAGAGATCAGGACGCACAAGCAGCAGGACCACAAATCATATATTAATTACCGTTAATTACTGCTCGCAGTTTAGTTTTCTCACGCCTGAATGGCTTTTTGCTTGCAACACATTCCATAAATGCTTCTAATGTTCTCTGAGTTTTCTCAGTTTCACATCAGAGGGATGACTAACGTCTAGTTTCTTGCAAGGATATGGATACGGCATTTCTACGGAGTATAACTAGCTGGATCATTTCAGCTCTTGTGATCTTTGCGTCATTGCTTCAGTCGGGTAATTACCTATTATCAGTTTTTTGTCGATTTGAGTTGCCACTAAAATGTACATAGCTGAAAATATCTTATCATTATTGCTATTATTATTTTTATTTTTACCTGCGGTGGCAAATCATGTCTCTAATGTCGTCTGATTTTAGATGCCATCGTATGGATAAATCGGCCATCCAAACCGACCATCATAGTAGAAGGAGTGAACAGCACTGGAGTAAAACTCGAGTGGAACTTCCTTCTGCATTCCGGCGACGTTGTTCAAAGCGTGTTTCTACAAAGACAGAGAAGAGGCAATCCCCCGATCGTCCTTGCGTCCAGGCACTCTAATAACGCGTTTACCTTTCTCAATAGCGTGTTCCTGAAGGAGTACGACGCAAAACTTCCAAATACGTTGGTATTAAGAGATGTGAATAACAACAAGGAATACTTTTACTCTATTATTGTAAATTACGTTCGCAACAATATTGTTCAAATCCCTCTTGAAGATCAAGTCGAGGTGATTGTTTATGGTAAGCAAGACCACTCCTTATTTTGGCAATTTATTTAACGCAGGTGATTTTCATGGATTATTTCAGTTTCTTCCATTCGAAAACAAGTAGCCTATATATATTCTTAGTATATTGCAATGCCCAAGAGATACACAGCAAGAACTGGATAAAATTTGATCCCCGTCAGATTGTATTATAGAGCATTCGTATAACGCTTTCATTTGCCCTTAAACGATTTAATGTGCGTTATAATTGGCGTTTATGGAACTTTTTTTATCTGACAAGAATCGTAATTGAAATGATACTGTTTCAAAGATTATCGCTAAGCTACCGAATTTAAAGTGATTAACTTGAATAACATGTATATTGTTCTCAATATATTGTTCTTTATTTTGCTTTAAAATATTCAAAAGCTCAATATTTTGCGCCAGAATTTACATTGTAAATGTCAGTCATCAGCCTTACAAGTTCTTCAAGGCTCCCTTGAAATGAGCATCTACCGTGCTACTACCCCGCCAAAACAAAAAACCCATTTCGAAAGTCAGGTTTGAGATTTTTTGATAAAACGATTTTAGCAGTTATGATCAATATCATATTTCTTGGACGGGAAGGAACTGGGGTGCCTCTATTATTAAAGTTTTTTTGTTGTTTTGTCGATGAAACAATGGTGGGTGCGTGTGCAAGAAGACGCGTAACTTTCATGTACTCTTGTCAAAGGGTTTTCATAGATCAGTTTATTTTCAGAACGATTTTAATTTTTAATTTAGAATACCTTTTAACTTCCACAAACCAATCAGCAAAACTGAGAGATCTGAAAATAGTATTTTGGACCCTTTACGTTTGCTTTTATTCTATTTGACACATTAAGCCCCGTGCAGACGGACGCAACATTTTTGGATGATACATTTTGCGTCCGTTTGCACACCCTTTTAGATGTTATTGCATGTTGTTGCGTGTTGCTGTGAGTTGTATGCCAAAAGTTTGAGACCGGTCAAACGTTAAGCTAAGTACAAACGGACGCAACAACTCGCGACATTGTTGGGTCAACAATTGCCGCATTCCTGTTTGTATCGAAAGCATGTTTTGGCGCTTTAATTTTTGTCCTATTCGATCGTCCCCGGAACTTTGAATGGCGCGAATATTCTCGGGAAATTTGATATGTAAATGATATAAGCAGGAACTCTACCTCCCACGGTTAATATCAGCTAATAACTTAAATATTTCGTGTCATTTCTCGTTTTATGCACACTGTATTTCTAAGACATTCTATACAGCATTAAATATTTGGCAATAATTGGATGAGACTGATTATGATGTTAAAAATTATGCAGATGGAGGAGCCTATTGCCGGTGGATAACAGCCTTCGAGATCTGCATAATTCTTCACATCATACGAAAGCCGAATTTAATAATTGGTTCTAACATTTCATTTTTCATTTTTTAGTTCATTTGTGAATAAACAGTTAGTAGGCTGCGCCTGGAAAAGAGGTTGATCTTTTCCAGGAAAATATACCATCGATTAACCTCGTTTCCAAGCTAATGTGCCATCAAATCGATTGCATGTTGCTCTCATTTTCAAAATTTGGACGACGCTGGTTGGTTATGAAGAATTATTTGATGGGAGCTTTGTGCCAATCAGTGGGTGGGAATAATTCCGGTAAAGACAAGAACGCAAATTCACTTTTTAAGCGACGTTGTCATCGTCGTCGCGTCGTTAGAGCTTTAAATCCCTCAAAGAGTTACACAAAAACCGCCATTTTGAAAATAAATGACCGCTAGCCAGTTCTTTGTGGGCGCCAAAACTGTTGGCTGAACGGCAGCGGCGGAAAGCGAAGCTTATACTGTAAGCCGATCTTGCGCGTCCTGATTCCTTTAGGTCTGCGGTATGTGTCATGGAAACGTAACCCAATGTGGCTGTGTGATCGAAATAACCACTGTGAATGGGTTTTAAAACCGTAATTCCTATGGACCAGGTGTCTCGTAGCTGTCTTATTTTCTGTCTATAAATCACAGCTTGATTAAAAGGGACGTGTGTATTACACACACCCTGTTTTTATTTCCAGCTCCTCCAAGAATAACAAAGGCGCCGGTGTTGGAATCAGAGGTCAGTGTGGGACAGAAACTGACCCTTACATGCAACGCATCTGGTGACCCAACACCAAATATCAAGTGGGCAAAAGATGGAGTACCACGAAGCAAGTTTCATGTCTCTGGTCACAAGCTGAATCTTGCTAACGTACAGAGGAAAGATATTGGATCATACAGATGCACAGCCAGCAATAGATATGGCGTTGCCAGTAGCATATCCATGGTAACCATCCATTGTAAGTAATAACACTACACACATCTTCCTACCTACATGTAAGTCGGACTATATTAATTTAAGAAGTGATAAACGTGCAGCGTACAGCCATCGCGTTACGGATGCCCGCCGGTAGTTTGCTAAGAACTAAAGAAGCCTAAGAGTTGCTAGAGGCGTAGCCGAAAGCCACTCTAGCTTCTTGAAAACGAAAGAGAAAATGCTATTAAAAGTTTTCAAAAGAAAAAAAAAACGGTTTCTCTGTTTTCTTAATAACGTCTAACCAATAGCAAAGCTCAATGGGTCGTGCGCAGTGTAATTGGCTCTTGGTCGTGAATAAATGCCCAGTGTTGAAAGATGTCGCAAACTGGGGCTTAGGCTATGTTCACCCTGTACCGGATAACATTTGGCCGGCACGAAAACCATACCGGATAGGGCTTCTGTTCACACACAAGAACGGTGATTTCGGCACGATTTCTGTATTGGAGCGAAGCCCCGCCTGGCCGATCTCTGAAGTGTAGCGACACATACAGGATAGCTCATTTTCTGATGCCACATTTTGGTGCAGTGTGAACAGGCATCTGGATCGTAGCGGATTCGGAGCAAGGACTGGATTCCACTGAGACGGATGTAAATATTCAGGAGTGAGGACAGGGATTTGGTTCATCAAACCTTCTCTGCCAACCGCTCCGGCAGGATGAATGTTAACGACTTGTTCCAGTCACTGTGACGTTGCTGCTCATACTATACCGGATAGCATATTCGGCATGCTGTGAGCATGGCATTAGACATAGCCTTAGCTGTTTTTCATGATTTTCAAATACTGCAATACATTAGGTCCTCCTGGTCAGTGCACAGTCCTTGAAGTTGGAATTACCATAACAAACGTACAATGGAGGCAGGAGTTAGCAAAGCCTCAAACACGTGAATACACGATGTTAAAATCCAATTTGTCAACAGATGTAAGTGGGCCTAATCTTTTATTTTTTTTTGTCATTTTTAAGCTCCTCAACAGAATAACCATCCATGTTGATTTAATTATCTACATCCATAAATTCAATAAGCTTAGTGTTTGAAGCTTGCATTATCTGGGAATAGCAAAGCTTAATTCATATGCGGGATAAGCCGGGATAGGGGAGCTTTGGGGAAAAGGTCTATTGTAACCACACCTATTATACTATCACTACACCATAGTTTGAAAAACTACCTGTAGGGAGATCACTTCAGGGAAATATCATTTAAAGGGAAGGATCGGCTTTGGACTTGTCCTTATGGCAGACGAACAGTGTAGATCATTCAATTTAAATTTATACTCTTTTTAAAGGAAGGCCTGTCAGTCGTAATGAAGCCTGTAATATTTATTTTGTGCTTTTTGCGCGACTTTTGAGAAATTTGTTGTTAAATATTGCAAGTGCTTTTTAATTTTTCTAACATTGAAGCATAATTTATATGTTGTAGATCGCAAGCATTTACACAACACCCAATAATGCTGATTATCAATTTTACGGAATGACTGCTGTAAAATTCAGGTAAACTTTAATTGCAATTCTTTAGAAAATTCACATTTCAAAACACAAGGAATGAAGACCTTCTTTTTACATCTTACGATTTTCATTTTATCCATGATTCTGTTTTCAATTTGTCACGCCAATCTGCTTGCATGGTTAGTTGAAGCATTGTTTTGAAGGCTCTCTTACAGTGTCCAGAACTAAGTAATTATTAAGTATTCTCGTGACTGTTGATCACTTTTTTAAGAGATAGCACTTACTTTATTCAAAACAACCCCATTGCATAAGATTTTCTCGTTACATATTCACGGAAACTTGGCAGGAAACCCATTGATCACAATGGCTTAAAAGCATTATTTCCGGATGAGAGTATATAAAGTCCTTCGCGTAGGAAAATTATCACTACGTTTGTAATAAAAGGTTTTATGTATTGGAAAAAAAGGAAAAAAGGTAATGGTACATATGTAGTACATAAATAATTCGCTTCTTTGTTAGACCTGGTTTTGTCGCTGTTGTGCAGCTCAAGTTCCACAAAAACGTCGCCAGTCCTTTGAAGCCCTTGCAAGATGACGTCAGTGATGGTAATCTTGGACCGTTTGAAGTTTCAAAGCAGTTAGATCTCAATCCAAGTATGCAAACCTCAGTTTCTCTACTGCTATTCGAAGTCACGCTTATATGCACTAACTGATACTATCCAAATACACAATTAAAAAATTTAAGGTCACTAGAAACAGCAACACCATCATTTTAAATTTGTGCTTACGTTCAGCTGTTAAAACAGGGGTGCCTCCTGAATGTTTTATAGTTTAGATGAATTCAACATTCAATGTCAATGTTTTATTATTTCCGCAAACAGATTTTCATAAAGATTCGTGCTTTCAAAGGAGAGCTAGTAGCAAAAATATAGAACTGCAGTAGCCCATCATGATCACTTGGAGCCTCCATCTCCATTAATTTCCCTTTCCCGAGCAGACTTAGAAATAGAACGGCTTGTTTCCCGCGAAAAGTGTTATATTTGCGTGAGTCTCGTCTGTCACAGTGAAAAAATAAAGTTTGATGGAGTCGAACTCAGAAGCCCGTCCTTCGACTGTTTTCATTTTTTAATATACGTCCATTTTTACCATTTTTCAGCCGCTGGGATGAAATAAAAGTTAAGGGCTTGTCTGGGAGATGGAAGCCCTATTTGATGCGCTCCTGAGAACGGTCTTTATAATCATTGTATCCGTTCACGCTTTAATTTTTTTTTCAGAATTTCGGAGCACAGCCAGCACTCTTAAAACGACGAATGATTTTGAAACAGTTCCCTACAGTCCTAGTAAAACAGACCAGTCTGCCTCAGGTATGTGACCTCTTGTTGCTTTATTACTCAACGTTTCCTGTACCATTGGTCAACCTCCTTAATCTTGTGTTTTACCCGTCTCCCAGTCACCAAAATAACGGTAAACTCCCCGCAATAATTCCGCTTTCACTTATTCTGTTTCGTAAATTTTAGAAACTGCGCTTTACATTTCAAAATCTGATTATTCAACGAGGATTTTTTCACTTATTGGATATTCTCAGAAAAAAGAAGACTGGGCGAGCCTCAGGAAAAAAATAAATGACAAAAAAACTCGTCTTCTTCTCTTTCAGTTTCGCCGCGTAAAACCTGGGCACCCGAATCCCCGGCTAAAGGAAGAAGAGTTGCTTCTACTGCTAGCAACACATTTGCAAGTATAAAAAGTGGTGTTATTGCTTTCGTCGCTGGAACAACAACTTTACTTGCTGTTATTAGAGCGGTTTTCAAGTGATCATCGTGGAGTACTTCACTCTTTTTCTGGTTTTGCACTGCTCTCTGTTACCAAAAGAAATCCCCTAACCGATAAAGCACCGTTATTGGCACATGTATACAAGTCTCTAATGCAGACTACACTTACATTGTTTACTTAGTAAATAAATACATTATCTGTACACCAGATGAAATTATTTGCAGTTTGTTTCGCTGCTTAAAATAAAGCTGGCCATGATAATTAACTTGTTAACACCATCATCATCGAGAAGTATAACAGACGATCGTTGAAAAAATATAAAGAGAGGCGATTTTTGAAAAAAAAAAGACAATAATATAGCATATTTCTCCGCTTTAAAAGCTCTCAAATTATTTGAAAAAGTCGCAGTGTGTTTCCTCACTGGCATACACGAACAAGCGATGGACGTACCTACCTGCGCAACATGGTTCTACTACTTAAAGAGATTGTAACCTCACCATAGATGGATTACGTCTGTAAACTAGCCTTATGGCTAAACATATTCACCACGTAAAATAAAGTGTCTATGTCAATTGTGGCTTAAAGAACGAGCCACGCTCTTGCTATTACGCATCAGATACGCAATCGATTTCTCTATCTGCTCATGTGATGCTTTTTTCCACAAGACAAATCATTTTGTCGATGCGACAATATTTTACCATCCGTGCGACTCCTTAAAAATTTCGAAGCGGACTGATGAGATGTATGTCTGTCTTGCCAAGTTGAGCTTTCCACTACCAATGTTAAATCTTATAATTCTACTCGTCTACAGGATTGGACATGATTGCATAAACGAGGTTAGACGTTTAATTTCATTATAGCTAATTTTTAAAGTCTGTGTGGTCAACTCAGTTTTTATGTGTTTAACAATTTTTTTGCAGTTTAGTTAAAACTAACCAACTGAAAAAAGGCAGTAAACAAGTACTTTTATACATAGTCTTTGATCATTATCAATAAACCAATATCGTGTTATGCGTGATTGTTTCATGATTCACACCTTTTCTTTTGTTATTCAACAACCTTTATTTAACGTACAACCCTCTTGAATATTCAACAAACTGAAAGTCCGGGCAGGGCTTGATAACGTAACAGGGAAGAGCGGGGCTGATGAATTGAATTCATAGACTATTAAATAGGAATTTGTCTGTATAAATCCCTCGACTGAGGGATTTTATACAAACAAAGCCAAAAACGAAAAAAATAATGGAAATTTATTCCCATAAAAGTTCTCGTTGCCGTTAATTGCATTTCAACTTTGCTGTTTCTGACGGGCAGGGGTATTTTGCAGAACGCAGAATGCAGATTGGCATTGTTCTCAGAGGGTTAGAAAACTGGACGGCATAAAATTCCTCCTCTAGACCAGTTTAAACTTCGACGACGAATTTGCTGAGCCAATAATTAAGTTCGTCCTTGTCAGTGATATTCAAAATCTCAGGATTGACTTGGGGAACTGTCTCATTGTCTCCAACGATAAAATCGTTGTGTTCCGCCTCCCACTCAATTCAGACCAGACACGGACTGCCCACGATGTGTTTATCCGTGTATTTTGAGGTATTCAAGATGCCTTCTTGTTTTCAAATTCTTCATAGCCAACGATAGCAATCATTCTACGGTCTGCTGAAGCATTCTGTGAATCTGTCTGTCCTTACCATGCTAAAATTAGGTTCCCATGCTTCTTGCGAAAAACAATAGTGTGTCAGAAAAAGCCCTTCCATGTCGCTCTCCGTGAACTCCATGATAACATGAAAGCATGGACCGACCAACTCCATCAAACACCCCGATAAAATGGTCAAAACAACAGAACAAAGAAACCCGAAAAAACAACGTAAAATTCCTTGAGGACGCCACAAAACGTTTCTCAAAATCTCACAATTTTGTAACTTTCATTGTTTTTATTTATTTTATATTCGATGAAGGTGTGAGCGTGCGCGCGCGCGGCTAGTGCATTGTTCTCTTGAACAAAAGATCCTAATTATTGAATAATTGAAAACAGCGACACAAAATTTGGTTCAGTTTTTATAATATTAAGACAGACACATGTGCTTTCCATTTTATAAAGATCTATCAGGAATAATGTCATGAAATAAGTTTGATAAATACCTCGAACTTCGGCATTAATCAGTGGCGGATTTAGGGGAGGGGCCCGGCCCGGCGCCCCCTTATTTTTAGACCAAATTGAGGCCCGAAGGGCCGATAAAATTTGTTTTTGAGACTGCCCGCCCCCACCCTTTCTCAGGGTCCGGATGAGCACCCCCTCCCCCCTTATCTGAAGGTCTGGATCCGCCACTGTTAATAATTCTGGACACCTCTTCGCTTCGTCTCAGACATACGCAATCGAACAAAACCTCAACCCGGACAACATAAAGCTTTGCCTGGGCTTGTCTCTTCCGAGCCCTGATTGGCACAGGCACAATCTATTATGTGTTCAATCTAAAAGCCAGCATATTTCGAAAGCGCTAAACAAACTGAGACACAAAAGTGGAACTCAAACTCTTTATTTCAAACTTGAATGGCTATCACAAAACCTGCTGGGATCTTCTTTTTCGCAAGTAAATCCATTTCAATGTTCCATTGCGATTGTGTCTTTTTTCCAGAGGCCCGTGATTTCCATACGAGTGCGATGAAAGATAAGGATCATAAAGATGCCTGGCAATGCGGTACATTTCCGTTCCAAAGTCTTTGGCTAGGGATTGGCAGCGTGGCGCGTTTTTTAAAGAACAGTAACCTTTAGGAGAGTTGTCAAGGCGAGTTTTAGACAATGGGGCTGGATCGATGGGCACTCTGTTTACGTTCATTAGCAATTTTTTGCATTTAAATTAAAGGCCCATGTTCACCCTAGATGCATTGCGCGCCCTGAACTCCAGAAAAAACATTTCGCGTAGTTGAAAATCGCTGCCTTTAGTGTGTAAAGTCAATCTTTGTTAATCTTCCACAGTTCGCTAAATCTGGTTTAAAAGAAAGTCTCAACAAGTCCTTTTGGTATTTTCCTTTACATCTCTTTGGATATTTTGGAATGGTATCGAGCCTTTTTGTTTCTGTAAGTGTTTGTTTCACTGCAGCACTTTCGATGGCGGCTCCATCGAAACAACGGTTGGAAGCATGGTTGGAAGACCGCGTCGACGGGGGTCGCCGAAGTACATTCGTCTCCATGAATCCGTTTTTTTAATCCCTGGAGAGATGGCTGTAAATTCTGCAGACAGCGTGTTTGCCGAGTTCCTTCTACTTCGAATGTTCAATTGTAAACAAAGGTCCCGTTGAAATCAGTTGAAAGCAAAACAAGCGAGTCAATCTAACATGAACAATGCTTTATTTAATTTAACCTACGAGGCGAGTGATATCCTCAACGTAAACTTATCGTCTGGCGTATCACGATTAAAGCCGGCTCTAAAGTAGCGAGAACTCTAGCAAACCAATCCTTAGCAAAACCTAAAGAAAGTGTAATACAGCGATTACAGCGACAAGACTGTACGCAGTGCCGATTCGACGCTTTGCAAACACAACTTCTCGCTTCTTCTTTCGAGAACACATACCTAAGCTTCCTAAGAATTAACACAAAATAATAGATTGAGGAATCAAAACATTTCACAGTCGAATCGGGCTTCAGGAAAACCTCACCTGGTGCTTAGACGTTTCGTAATTTATGACCTTCATTGTGTTCATCGGACTCAGCAAAGCATCCATATGCATTCACTACCAGTTTAAATTTTGAACTACTTTCTGCGGTGACATTTAACGAAGTCGGCGATATATCTTCCTCCATTTGGAAAAGAATTAAAAGTCTTACTGGCCTCTTTGATACTGTCTCTCTAAGCTTCGGTCAAGCGTGAAAAAAGCTGCAATAATTATTGTAGTCTCCCTCGCAGTCGTTTTTAGTATCGTCACGCAAGTCTCCTCAAAGTGGAAGCCAATCAAAACACTGCATTTGACAAAAGAATCGTTTCAAAACAAAAACACAAGCGCGCAAAGCCGTTTGGGTGAACATGGGCCTTTAAGTTCTAACGCTAAAAACTAAGGTGTTTTTTATTCGGCAATAGCCATTAAACTTCATCGATAAATTTTAAGCTTAGGAGAAACTTTGGTATAGGTGCATCACTAAAAGCCAGTTTTATTGTAGAGGTGAGTGAGATTGAAAATGACGTCTTTTAATTACAGAAGAGAATTTAAAGAATTTATTTCATTAACTTAAAAACTTTATGCAGAAATTGTGTACTCGCTGTAATGCACATTTATTGCACAGCAAACGTGCAGAAAATCTAGTTTCTATATACGAGTTTAGAGGAATTGTAACAGTGAAATCAATGTAGCGTTAGACGATTTTATTCGGGCGCATTTTCTTCCTCCGCGAAGAAAAAACATTTTTAGCGTGCCTCTAGTCTTGAACTGATGCGAAACTGACTATATTTGGAAAGCATGGTACATAAAATGCTCTCAGGATATATATGTGGCGAACAATCGATGCGGCTAATTACAGTTTACGAGTGGTGAGAATTCCAGGACACAACGTCGGTCACAGCAAAATAGAAGCCTTGAATTGGTGAGAAGGGTCATTAAAAAGCTTGTCCCTTAGGTGAGCATGTTTTTGTGTTTCTACACCGCGACCAGTACGCAACGTTTAATGTGAGATTCTGATCTTTTACCTCCGGTAATTAGCGTCTACATGAATGTACTCGGAGAACCTGTTTTTGGAGTAGGAGGATGAAAGGTGAAGGCGACTTCAGAGTAAACAGGTGAATAATCTTATTGTAGTCTGTGTCAGGCATTACTCTTGTGAATAGCAATTGTCCATTACGCCTATATGCACCTTTTTGCGACAAGGGTGTTTGTGAGAAGCAGCTGATTCTCTAAGCAAAATTTCAGAATATAGGCACCCTCAGTCGTTGCAATTGCGAATACCTTCTCTTACAAGGACTCTTTTCACAGTGAGGAGTCATGACCTACCCCTTGATTGAATTTGCCTACGATTCTCAGTAGGAAAAGTGCGATGAATAGTTGAATGGGGTAAGTTTCATGGTGATATTTTCAGTGAAAGTGATATATCCATGGAAAGTTAAATAGACGGTGAAAGCGAAAGAACAATTCTGAAAAAAAGTTAAAGAAAAAAAAAAAAAACAAGGATGAGCAGCTTGCTCAGAATACGAATATTCTGGTGAGGACGAAGGTTAACATTGCTCTGACGTCGTATTGTTGAATTTATTGGCAGAATCCAAATTTCCATTAAAGAAAGTAAGGTCTCTGATAAAATCAAGAAAGTTGGCTAACACATAAACGATCTTTAACAATAGCAGTAATGATATTGCTAAAAAAGAAACCAGCAATTTGCGATCTTGGATCCGTCATTTTAAAATGTCTTCCATTTTGCTTAAAACTCGTATAAATCGAGGTATTTTTAACACAAAACGACTACATAAAAGGATGCTTGAAAGAAATGAAAATTTAACTCAGTATCTGCTGATTTTGTCATATTAAACTCATGATTTTTTTCCAAACTAGTAGTCACTACAAAGCCTGTATTTCATTAACAGTTACAATAAAATGATGCTAAATTAAGGGTAATATAATAATTCAGTTAGTGAAAATGGAAATATAACCTACTTATAAACTTATATGCAAACCTCGGTTGTCATGGTAACCCCAATGTTGACATACACGTCATGGCCACTTTAAAATGTTCTCAGATAAATTTTAGGAAAAGTCGCTAAGTAGGGTGGTCTTAGCTTGCACTGTTTTTAAGTTATTCAACTTTTTAGCGGGGGTGGGGGGGGGGGGGTGAAAGGCTCCCTTGGTCTGAATAGGGATAAAAAGCCACTTTTATTAAATTTTCGACCTCGGGTAATGCATTTCTAGCAGCAGGTGCCTTGATTAGTTCACTCAATCTCGTTTATCAGCTCATATACCTTAGTTTGACCTTATATGGAAAACGTTTATGCTGAGTGTGCTAAGCCAACTCGGCTCTACGCACCTCGTTGGCTAGCTATTTACCATCTCATATCCAACGCTCCCGCATGGAATAATCGTTAAATATTAGCCTTCAAATGCATGTTGGCCGGGGTAATCAAAACGCCTTCCCAGAAACTTGGATCAGATATCAAATTCTATCACAATTACCTTGGGCTTTAAGAGAAATGGGATGTACCTAACAAAAGGCACATCCAAGATGGTGGATGGTTCCAATCCTTCTGCTACTGTGAGTGATTATTTATGTGATATTCAACTTCTTCATTTTATCAAATACTTTACTATTTTTCAATATAAAAGTATTTTTCGGGGAACAGTTGATGAAATTTTTGACTATGCCAGTAAATACAGCAATATGACCCATTATGACGTCAAAAGTGTTGGAAATGATGAGTACATTGGTGGCGTTATGATAAGTGAAAAAACCCGCCCCCCTCCCCCTTCACTCAAGTCACAGGAAGCTAAAGAAGACCGGTCTGGATAGAGAGTTACTATATGTCTGTCTGGATTTGCAAAAAGGTACCTTTCAAGTGCGTTTAAATGATTTGATCTGTTGGCAAAGGCGACCAAATTTTGAAATGATATTTACAACATTTTAAAAGCACAAGAACTATGAGGCGCATAGAAAGGTGCCCGACAAAAACAGACCAATAGCATATCTTCCTTAAGCCTAGAATCTAAGTCAAAATCTCCTCAGTAGCTAAACACTCAGCAATGGTTTTTATGCTTAGTACGTATACACAATATTCTTGTACCGCGAGCTCAACGACATACCTGAATTCTGTCTGTTAACAATTTCAGGAAATCACACTTTCGCCCCTATGATAAAATTATCCACAAGAATCTTTCCACACGTAATACGGGCGAAATATCGAATTTGAAAGGGACAAACATCCAAAACTCTGGTTTGGCGACTTTAGCAACTGCAAGCACATCTCTCGCAGTATTTTTTTCGAGTTCCAGGATGTAGATTAGACAGACAGATGAAGGTCTCGCCTCCGAAACAGTTTTTTTTATCAATTATTCCTCGAGCCCGAATGGGCTATTGACTCAGAAGCCATGAAGGCGAGAGGAATAATGTTTTGGTAAAATCCAAGTAGTTTGTCAAAAAATCGAGACAAAACAACTTAAAGGAAGACTATAATCCTTTTTTGCCGCCAAAAATCCGGCGCTTTTCGCTACTAGTGGGCTAGAACATGTAGTCTAGTAGTTGCTTAACCAATCAGAACGCAGCATTGATAATAGATCACTAGTTGGATTTTACTAATTATGTATATAGGATCAAAGATAAGCCCCGTTGGTGTATAGGTATAGGTAAATCATTGATATTCATAAGGGTCGAGTCTATGACGTCACCCATTGTTTTAACCTAGGGAACAAATGTGTTCCTCCATATATAATTAAGTGGATAGTCGTTTCTCTTCTTTTGGAAGAACACAATAGGAACAGTAGGCTTGCCTATACTTGCCTGTTAAGTAACTTGAGCCCAGTTTACCGGAACGTCTATTAAAAGGAATAAGAAAGCGATCACCTAGCATGCAACGGTGGTCTTGTGAACTCGCATAATTAACTGACTAACGGTGCTTGAAACGCTGAGACTTCAATAGTTTTTCACTTCCTCAAGATAGATAGGAGAAAACGCGGTTCTGTAATAGTCAGGCAAAATTGAAATAGAGCGTTTTCAGCTCCACTTTGTGTATATGTGTTTGTTTATATACAAACATTAATCACAAGGGACTGCAAAGGACCGCAAACGAATATGCTGAAGAACTTAGGATCCATAAAGACCTAAAAAGAAGACATAAACTAAATTGAAATAAAGATTTTTCAACTCCACTTTCTGTATGTGTTTTGTTTATATATCCGAGTTTTAGCGCTAAATGAGATATAGGAAGCCGTTTCTCGTGTTTACAAATTAGCTCTGCAGTAAAAACCTCAAAGGAGCATATTATAAAAACACACACACACACAAAAAAGCAATTAATTACTTAACAAGGATCAATTGAAACACGATACTAATAATTGCTAGGAATTAAACACAGACACGTTTCTTAAGACACAATAAGTCAACTTTATGACCCTTTATCAAAATAATTGCAAAAACATCAGATTGAAGATTCTATTAAAATAGTCAAAGAATGCAAGCCATCCTTTTTTTTGCACTGCGCACAATGTCTTACTCACCCCTCTCCCTTTACAATTTTATTTCCCTCCTCAGTTTTTTCCTTTTCCCTTCTCAACATTTTTATTATTTTCCCTCTTCAGTGTTTTTTTATTCCCCCCCCCTCCACCTCCACCTCCTCATTTATTCTATATATTTTTCCATCCACCAATGCATCGACCTCCTAGCGACCCTACATCCACCCCACCTCGACCCCTCATCGACCCCACATGGGCCCCACATCGACCCTGCATCGACCCCTCATCGACCTCAAATCGACCCCACATCGACCCCTCATCGACCATACATCGACCCTACATCGACCCCACATCGACCCTACATTCAACTTTTTTGACACAACTTCGTGAATAGTGAAACTATACACCACCACCACCACCACCTCATTTCTATTGTTTTCCCTCCACCACCACCACCACGACCACCTCCACCGCCACAAACATTGCTTTTAGATACTTTAAGATGCAACGACGCGGACGACAACGAGAACGTTAAAAAAAAACAATAGGTTTAGTTAGCAAAACAACAACTTCGCACGTGCATCACACTTATTTGTACATTTCTTTCCCGTTTTTGCACAACTACGACGTGAAAATGCCTAATTTCGCGTTTTATGGAGGACAAAAACAAACAACGACGAAATTTTATTTCTCTTTCTGAGCTTGATTATGGTCCCTTGAAATTCAGCTTTCGAAGGGTTCGCTTACAATTGACAAAGTAAGTGGGTAGGAATAATCACTATAAAGACTGAAAGAACGCAAATTCAATTTTTAAGCGACGTTCTTGTTGCCGTCGCGTCGTTAGATCTTAAAGTCTCTATTGTTTTCCCTCCACCACCACCACCACCGCCACATTTCTATCGTTTCCCTCCTTGAGTTTGGCCTTTTAGACCTGATTTTGTCTTCTTTGGCCTTTTGAGGGAAAACAATAGAAATGTGGCAGTGGTGGTGGTAGTGGAGGGAAAACAATAGAAATGTGGTGGCGGTGGTGGTGTATAGTCTCACTATTCACGAAGCTGTGTTAAAAAAGTTGAGTGTAGGGTCGATGTGGGGTCGATGTAGGGTCGATGAGGGGTCGATGTGGGGTCGATGTGAGGTCGATGCGGGGTCGATGTTGGGTCGATGTAGGGTCGATGAGGGGTCGATGTGTGGTCGATGAGGGGTCGATGTGGGGTCGATGTGGGGTCGATGTAGGGTCGCTAGGAGGTCGATGTATTTGTGGATGGAAAATATATAGAATAAATGAGGAGGAGAAATAAAATTGAACAGGGAGAGGGGTGAGTAAAACATTGTGCGCAGAGTAAGAAAAAGGATGGCTTGCATTCTTTGACTATTTTAATAGGATCTTTAATCTAATCTTTTTGCAAGTATTTTAATAAAGGGTCGTAAAGTTGATTTCTTGTGTCTTAAGAAACGTGTCTCGATTTATTGCTAGCAATTATCAGTTGCGTGTCTCAATTGATCCTTGTTAAGTAATTAATTGTTTGTGTGTGTGTGTGTGTTTTTATACTATGCTCCCTTGGGGTTTTTACTGCAGAGCTAATTTGTATGCAACGGTGGTCTTGTGAACTCGCATAATTAACTGACTAACGGTGCGTGAAACGCTGAGACTTCAATAGTTTTTCATTTCCTCGAGATAGATAGGAGAAAACGCGGTTCTGTAATAGTCAGACAAAATTGAAATAGCGCGTTTTCAGCTACGCTTTGTGAACATGTGTTTGTTTATATGTATCCGACGTTTAGAGATGAATAAGAAGACATAAACTTAAAGATTTTTCAACTCCACTTTCTGTATGTGTTTTGTTTATATATCCGAGTTTTAGCGCTAAATAAGATATAGGCAGCCGTTTCTCGCGTTGCTTGGTGATCGCTTTCTTATTCCTTTTAATAGACGTTCCGGTAAACTGGGCTCAAGTTACTTAACGGGCAAGTATAGGCAAGGTTATTGTTCCTGTTGTGTTCTTCCAAAAGAAAAGAAACGACTATCCACTTAACTATGTATGGAGGAACGCATTTTTTCCCTAGGTTAAAACAATGGCTGACGTCATAGACTCGACCCTTATGCATATCAATGATTTGCTTATACAGTAATCGGCTCCTGGTCACTAATACCTATACCTATACCTATACACCAACGAGGCTTATCTTTGACCCCTTCCTTTTGATAGTCTCCCCTACCCCACCCGTACGATCTGTAGAAGCGTACGTACGTACCGTAGCTCAATCACGTGACAACCAAGCGAAAAGAGGTTGACCATATTCTAGGAGTATGGAGCCCCGCCACGAGCCGTGTTAAACAGTGTTTAAAGGCCCTAGTTTGAAACTGTTTTCGAACTTTACCTGTCAAAATTGACTTTAGGTTCTTTTTTCCGAAATGTTGTTTAAATACGGTATTTGAAAAAGTTTTTAGCTACTCGCCAGCACCCCTCTTTCTGAGCATATATTTTAAATACTGTATTTAAAATGCAGTTTTGATAGCAAATTTGCGGGAAGTTGAACGGTACGTTGACCTTGTCATCTCACTAGTTCCGGGTGCATTGTATTTGAAAAACAGTGCTGAGTAGGTGAGTCGTGTTAGCGTAGTGTCACACAACAATGGTTTGAAGTCATACATGACGCTTCAACACCTTAATTAATCAATGAACGTTTCAGATTACTTTAATTTTCTGAAGCCCAATTTTTAGCTAACTTTATTGATTATCCTGCAGTGCAAAAGAATATCTTGAGGATCATAGTCGGTGTTTGACCTGCTGTTACTTACATGTACTTTACCTACAGAGGCTAAGCCAAGTAAATGTAAAAAATACAGGACACTCTTGCATTTTTGTGGAAAAATAGTAAAAATAGTAACGAATTGTAAAGTGGGAAGATAAGCAAAAACACTGATAAAGACAGCTGCTGATATTTGGCAATTAATGAACGAGGCTAAGTAGGATATGAAGAATTAAGCAGATCGAGGAAGGTGTTATCCACCGAGGCCGTAGGCCGAGGTGGATAACACCCTTCCGAGATCCGCTTAATTCTTCATACCCTACGAAAGCCGAATTCATTAATTGCTTTATTATTTATCAAAATATTTTCAAACACTTAAAGGAGAAACTGAGCTTTATTTTCACAAATTTCACACCCTACAGCAATATACTGAGAGCTAAAGTTATTTTCACTCCGTAAATTTTGGTGAAATGTATAAATAAAATCTCTCCGTCAGAAATTTAGCAGACATCGAGGTTTAAAAAATCAAACCTGTTTACGATAATTTAATGCGATGTCTACAGAAATGTTACTGTACAGTTGTAGAAATTAAACTGCTTTGTGCTTTGGTTGCAATGGTTGTGAGTTTGAACGTTCAAATCTCGTAAAATGAATTCTTCTTGGGAATTTGTTAGCAGTCCAAGTTCCTCATTTCGATCATTTTCGCCTGCTTCAGAAGCCACGACATTGTTTTTGTTGTTGTCAATTACAGCCATAAGGCTGCCCGCCATGTTTGTTTTTGTGTTTGTATCGGTTTTGCTGTAGGTTTTTATGCTGCTTTCGTTCCTGTGTCCGCTTACCGACATGATGTGTCGCGCTTCAAATCCACTTCTGTCGAGTATAGTTATGGTCGTCGCTCTGATTGAATGATTTGTGTATATTGTTGACAACTCCGCTTAGTGTGAGATGACTTTCATCTTCTTGCCGAGAGTGTTCTCGCCGACAACCATGTTGTCATACCAAATTTCTCCTTCACCAGCTGACTTTTTTGGTCGCTGAAAATGGTATTCATTCATTGGATTCAAGACACTCAAATATTTTTCAAAGGATGAGACCGGGCAAAAAGGACCATCGTTTGCTATCATCATTCCTCCTTCTTCAGCTTGAACGTCGTGTGCTCTGTGATTTTTTGTTAGTTCATCGGTTGTTTTCAAAACACAGCGTTTTCCTTGCGAGTTGACTTTTATTTCGAAGTCAGTCTTTTTAAGCTGGCGAAGATTTTGCCGACCACGCCGACAGAAAAATACATTATTTCAAAGAAAACCTTGTTTTGAAGAGTGGTAGGGTTTTCAGCATTGAAGACACCGCATCGATACAATTTCTGTATGTCTTCGTCAGCAATTGGAGGTTTGTGTTCAGTTTTCGCTAGTCCTTGCTTCTTCAGCTCCACGCACTGTGCTTCATAAATTCGGTTGGCTTCGTTAAATTCCGTATCCTTTATAATGTCTATATTTAGTTCTTGTTTGAAGTGTTTACACAAAGCAAATCTGATGGAACAGAGGGAGTTCTTTGAGTACATCTGTCCATCTTTCTTTCTCGCCTCGGCTAAAACTTTCGTAAAACAGCCGCTAACTCCACTGCAGTTAAAGGATTTCTGATGTTTTTCTCCTTGAGGTACGACTCAAAAATTAAGCGATGGTGTTCCGTCAACTTTTTGGTATTCTCACTGTCTTTATCATTAAGTAACTGGGTGATATTTTCTTCGCTCAAACTTGTAAACCTACTCGCAGCCATTTCTGATGTTTGTCTGCCAAAAATAACACAAGCTCGTCACCGGTCTTCTCGGCTAACGGTGCCTTAACCTGCGAAAACGCTGCATTTTTGACGTCATTTCCTCGTTAAAGTCAAAATTCTTCCAAATTTGGTCATCAGTAACTAGTTATGGTGAATTAAACATGTACTTTTAGCCAATCAGAATTGGGGAAATATTTTCAATGAATAATAATCATACTTATAAAAGTGTTTGATTTTGATCTTACAAGCTCATCACGTTTTGCGCCCCCCTACGACTACCACTTCCAACCCCCCCTCTTTCCCATCGCACGCACTCTCCTAATTTGCAGTTATTGGTTGATTTCCCTCCGTTCCACCGTTCCACCGTTCCACCGTTCCACCGTTCCACCGCATCGCGCTTTGAGAAGGTCTGGGATTCAGTATAAAGCGCTTCGTTAATGTGAAACTGAAAGCGAAAGAATTTCCAACATTTATCCAAAACAACCAAGATGAAAGCTTATCCATGGATTATTCCTTGCTGCTTATTGGCGACGGTTTTGATTGCTGCGTCATTACTACAGCAATCTGGTAAGCCTTGGAGCTTAAATTTGCGGAGATTTTAACTTCTAACAATATTGCTTTTGATGAGGAGGGGAAGGTATCATTCTTTTGTTGAAAGGAAAACCTTGATTTAATATTATATTTTTTGGGTTTTGGTGTTATTTTTAGAGGCCTTGACTTTCCCTAGAAGGCCTGATGAACCAACAATCGTGGTCGAAGGAGTGAACAGCACAAATGCGGATCTCATATGGGAAATTCTTCCTGACAGTGGCGAGGTTGTTCAAAACCTTTTCTTGATAAGACAGAGGCCGGGCGATGTCAATCAAGTACAAATTGCATGGAGGAAATACAGTAGTTCCTTCACTCTAGCTGAGGGCTTCGCCAACGAGTACAGAGCGAACCTCCCAGCAACGTTGAGGTTATTGAATGTAGACAACACCGAGGAATATGTTTACACCCTGCAAGTTAGCTACGACCTAAATAACGTTCCACGTCGGATGGCAGACAGTGTGACAGTTATCGTCCGCGGTAAGTCTAACAATTTTGCTTTATACCCTCGACGTGCTTCGAAGTGACAGGACATTCTTCAGTTTATCCCCCAGATTTTAATCGCGATTCCATTCAGTGTTTGTTCTTCTACTGTGTCCCCGAACGAAACTCTGAAGTAAAAAACAAAAGTTGTTTACCGCTGTCTTTTCTATGAAATCGGTAGAGTGGGAAAACGATTCTTCGTGTTGTTGATTGATTTTGAGGCCTCTTGCGAGTCTTCCGCCATTTTAGAAGAGTCACTAAAGATAGTAATCTTCATGCTAGCCCTCTTATGTTAATGTCTTGCAAATTCCATCGTAAATATAAACTGAGCGTAGGATGTGTCAATATCATGCTTGCCTAAAAGTTATATGGAAGAAGGTAGATCAAAATAAGTGATAGTTTTTACTTTCTTTTACTTCATAAATGTGCAGTTTTCTGGGAGGATGAGTCGTGAAAGGATTTCTATAAATCTGCCGAATACGCGCTAATGATTAATCGAAACTGCCGCGTCACGATTACCTTTGCTACAAATTTGAATGTCAAAGGAAATAGCGGTCGCATGCGAAAGTGATATCTATTTCGGTGAACTTTTGCTGATAAGTGTCTTAAGCTGTTTATATCGTTTAAGCAGTATTGATTTTAAAGGTATTTCACTGTAGAATTTGGCATTGTATTTTTAGTGAAAATAATTAGCGGGAAAATTAACCCAACAATGGCCGCCCTATTTCTTTTAACATTTTGACTGTTGGCTAACGCTTTACCTGTAATAGAGCATTCAGATATATCTTTCACAAGCTTAATTTTTTGAAACTGAAAACGAAGACGTTGACTTATTGGCACTAAAAAGAAAGGCACATTCTCGCTCAAAAATATATATACAGTCGACTCCCGATAACTCGAACGTTTAAGGGAAATCGAAAAAACTTCGACTTATCGGGAGTTTGACGGAAGCAAATAAACGGAAGTGAGGAAATAAGCAAATGTATGGGAAGGGAATGCAATTAAGCAACAAAGTATACAAGGATGGACACTGAATTTGAACCGGAGTGACAAAAAATTAAAGACAAAGAATTGACTCGGTTGTATTCAATGTTTCGGACACACGGTTTTTTTTCCCGACTTGCCACTCGCTAATAAACATGGTTCGAGTTATCGAGGGTAAAATTGTATAGAAATGTTCTGAACGGAAACAAAAATTACTTCGAGTCAGCGGGAGGTTCGAGTTATCGAGGGTTCGAGTAAACGAGGGTAAAATTACAGTAAATTTGAGACGGAAATCAAGGGGAGATCGACTTTGGTTCGAGTTAGCGCGAGGTTTGAGTTAGCGAGGGTTCGAGTTATCGGGAGTCAACTGTATATAATTACGTATACTTTTTCCGCTTTCGTTCTGCTTCTTTTCATTGCGTCGAAGTGCCAGAACCTATTACCCTACTTAAATCTTTTCCAACTGCTTATGTTACTGTCTGGGAGATCAACACCTGCGCAAAAGGATCATCTAATGCTCCCAACCCATAACCCTTTAGATAAAAGCAAATAACTAGACGAGAATAATTGTGGGAAAAAGGGGTAAGGAATGATATACTCCAAATATTGACAGCGGGTCACTTAGGGATGGACCATTAGAAAACTTATGGGTCGAAGTACAAAAAAAAAAATGCGTGCAAGGGAAAATTAAATGAAACAAAATTATTGCACGCCAAAAATATTCATGCTATGGCCTAAAAAAATTCATACAAGGAATTTGGTAACGAAAAAAAATTCGTGCGGCTCGAAAATTCCCCTCCCCCCACACAACCTTTCTAATGGTCCGTCCCTTATCTCTACATATTGGTGTAACAATTCGAAATCTACAAGGGGAGAGGTGATAATCCTCTCTAGGGGGTGATAATCTCTAGGGAAGTGAGAGGTGATAATCCTCTCTAGGGGTTGATAATCCCCCAGGATTGTGAGAAGTGATAATCCTCTCTTGTATTGGGGGTGATAATCCCCCTTGGGTATTGAAGAGGTGGAAAGACCTCTCTAGATGTCTAGTTCCCCGGTTTAAGGAGTAACAAGAGTCTATGGTGCAAACGGTGACCTGTATAGGAGCACTTCATCCCAAACCCATGTTTATTAAATTGCCAACAACTCAATACAGACATGACCAGTGATTTAAGTTATTGTTGCGTGCTTGCTGCCCGTCAGGAAAAACCCTCATTTATCTTTGAGGGAAACCTGAACCCTCCCGAAAGTAGAGCCAGACACTTAACATGAACCTCGAGGGACAGAGGTTAGATAAAAAAAATATTAATACAAGTTGTAAATAAATGACAACTAAACTTTTATCAACTTTTTCATCAAAATATAAGGCCCAAAGTAACTAAGTGCACAGGCATGTTGCGATGCCGGGTAAGAAAGATTCCCCTCAGTGGAAACCAAGAGAGGATAAAGGGGACAGAGAAGGCATCACCCATACACACCCTATTCCATCGGTAATTCGTCTCGAGTTATTTTTAGAATCGGGATAAAGGTACCTCGCGCGTGGATGTTTCGTGGAGGTTTCGCATGACTAAACGCCGTGCAAAACATCTCGGGCGAAAGGCAAAGAAAGCGTAAAGAGATCGAGCGCATTCCTGAATATTGAAGCGAAATGAGTCGGCGCTCACCTGGGAAAAGGGAATCGCTGGACTCTTTGACAACTCACGAAATCAGTTTAGCTCGACGTTGTCGTAACCTCAGTGCTTTAATAAAATGAGAAATCTCGCCGGTCTATTGAAACCGGTCGTTTGTACAATAAAGCAAGTAGGACGCCAAGTGTTATTTTTGTTGAATAATGAAAGACTAATAAAGGAATAAATATCAAACCAGAAATTACTCTCTTGAAACTGTAAATTATAAATGATCCCGAGAGAACATTCAGTGCGTTAAGGATTTCCCTGCTGTACTGTTAGCTCTCTAAGAGAGGAAGAGCGATTCTTTTTTAATTTCCGTTTCGCTGACGCAGCTTTAGCAGAAATCTCTCTGTAGTCGTTTTCGTCAACAAGACGAATAGCAAGCAATATCGCTCTCCGCGTCTTCCTCCATTTTGTTCTGCGTCAATTCGTGAAGGGCGCATGGCTCTGAGCGTGGGTCATCCACGCGCAACACATTCGCGCTATGTGATTGGCTGTTGTCTAATCCCCCTTGAGATTTGTGGTGTTAAAAATAACTCGAGACGAATTACCTATCGAATAGGGTGTGTATGGGGGATGCCTTCTCTGTCCCCTTTATCCTCTCTTGGTGGAAACCTCACCCTTTTTTGCCATATCTTCCTAACAATTGTCAATGGATTCACAGTGAAAACAAAAATGATCTGCTGTTCTTGTGACTGCAATGAGTATAAGATTCTTCTTAATTTTAGGCAAGAGAAAAGAAATCATATATAAAACCTTAAAAAACCAGCAAAGAGAACAACAAAGGAACAGAGCAAATAAGAAAGGCTCAGATTGTAATTTGATTACAAGTAACAACTAACAGTTACGCACTGAAAAAACTAGACACTGCCTTGAGTGAAATCGTGCACTGATCCAAATGTGGGAATCCTTTAAAAATTACATCATTTCTTACCTTAAAGACACCCTCAAAACAAATATATCACTCACTTTATACCTCTATCTTTAGCATGATATTGAGTTGGGGAAATACAATGCGCACCCAAACAGGGGAACTGAAGTCCAAACAGAACAACATAACTGCTTACATTGCATATTTTTAGCCATAACGGAGAACGAAGTGCACCCTACCATAAACTTGAAGAGATACTCGATATAGACAACAAGTAAAAACTTAATATCTCACGAATCTCACACAATGAATCATAATCTCTGAAATGTTTTAAAGGTACCTCATAAAGGTGTCTGATATTAACTCATATGATACCAGTTATGCTAGAAATCCATGGAAATATTCTGTTAGATGTGACTAAACAATTGCAACTGAAATTCAATCCATTATTTGAAAAACCTCGAAGACCTAAATAAATCTTTACAGATTTGATTTGTGATTTGTGGCGCCAAGTCCTTCTTCTTACGGTTAGTGAACTCAAAAGTAACTTTCTATTACTCGAAGCGTCTAGTACAGTCACGTGTACAATATTGCAAACAACAACAACAAAAAAACAGGTGTCGTTGCAGGCACAATTATATAATAAAAATATTAAGTTAACTATCGATAAACAAGAAAAATACCGCACCTGAATCATGGGAGAGCAACTCAGATCCCAAAAGGACACACTGGCCTAAGATGATTTCCGGCAGAGGAACCTTGACTGTGAAGCGCATGCCACGAGAGTCGAAACGCCCAAAGTGAGGGTAGAGCGAGAGGTTATCAAAAGTTCAAGACGAGGAGAAAACAGCGACATACAAGATACAAGAGGGGGGTTATTATAGGCCAATGTTCCAAGGACGGAGTTTTTGACCCAGACCGGTGCAGCATCTCTTCGTGGAAGTTCTGTCCAGAAAACGCGAACGCGTAAACCCTGTATGCAGTTGGACGATCAAGTTAGCCCTCCCTAAACGGTGATCTAGTCGATACAGCTTAGCAAAATTCTAATTCTTGAAGAAAAATCCGGGCTAGAAGTAACGAGCATTTTGTTCCACGAAGAGAAGAATATGAAATGCTTTTTTTCTGAGCTAGGCGCGAAAATATGGGCATCAACTGTTCATGTGATAGCTGGCATCTAATTGGCTGAGCGAAACATTAGTGTGACAGGGGTCACATGCAGGAAGTAACTCCTTAAAGGAAGTGAGCTGGTTCGATTACTGGTAAAGGCGGGTCTATGGTTGTCACATTCATTTATCCTGTTGTATAAATTAGCTTCGATTCTTCCTCAACCACGCCTTTATCAGGGGCTAAACTCGTGATGTAAGTTTGAGGTGTGAGGGATCAAATACTTCAATTCCCCTTGGAGCTTTGGAGGAGTATTCTCCTGAAAGCAAATGTTTAATTAAACGCCTCTTTATTCCTTCAGGAATTGACTTATCCTTATTCGTCTAGATTTAATTCACCAAGAAAATGGTCGATACAGTCAGCCATAGACGCCATGGCTGAGTATAATAAGGGTACAAATCTCTGATAGTAAATCCAGAACCTTCAGCAACTTTTTTAAACTAAGAGCAAGCCTTCTTTAGGTTTTAGATCGTGAACGATGGAGACGGAGATTTTGTGTCTACATGCATCGAACAGTGGCCCATCGCTGTCCAGGTCTATGGATTGTTCCTAGATTATCGAAGAATTACGTCTTCGAAAATCCTCAGTCAAAAGAATCAATATCTAATGAGCGCAGTTTTAGAGAGCTTTTAACGTTTTTCCTGAATTGAGGTTTCTTCAAAGATAAGTCACAAAGCACAGCAAGGAGTGGGAAAGAACTATACAGCTATTTCGAAAAAGGTTGTCGGAAAAAGTGCACGCAACAATCCCGAAATAAAGGTATTGTGGGTGGTTTGGAGTTTTTTGTTCTTCAAAGACATTTGAAAGAATGGCACGAGAGACCATGCACGTATGTTTGCGAGTGCTAAAAGAAACCAACAAAGAAGGCTCGACAGCTACAGTGTCAGGAACAGTGTATTGAGCATATCTCATGCTACCTTTTGGGATTGTCGCGTGCACAGCTTTTTCGACAACTTTTCTCGAAACCAATTTCTTTTTAAATCTTTTTGCGCTTTCAATTGAATTTGAACGTTATAGTCTCTGTCGTGACTGCACCTTCATATCCTTTGTGAAACACAAACGAGATACAGGAATGTTTGGTTGGTAACTTTGAAGGTTTAACGTTTATATATTAACCTATTAATAAGTAAGTTGCGTCCTCAACTCATTTAACACTAATACATAATACTAATAAATTTAACAAAACTGGGGACTTGTATAACGTTTTAAAGCATTTCACGGTAAGTCGGTTGTCGATACTAAAAGATTTATCGGGATACATTACTGAAAACATTCAATTTGCTCTGTGATTTAGACAAACGACTCGTCTGATAAAATCGTAAATAAAATAACAAAAGCACGCCAGCTCCCTCATTGCATTCTCCTTTTCCCTAGTATGCATCTCTATGCCATGCAACTCATTATCCCAAAACCGGTTTTTTTCTCTGTATGCCCAACTACCTTGCTGGACAAGGCCGTCATTTGGAATAATTTGTTGAAACAATTCCCAGCTCATTACACCTCAGGGCTGCTGCAAATATGAATAATCTGGTTTAGTATAAACTAAAACAGTGGATATTTTTTTTCGCGCGCTCTGATTGGCTACTCAATCAGTGAATATCCTGCACTATTCACTGATTCACCTCCAGTTCCTCCTAGCGAGCGACACCAAACTCGCGTAAGTTTCGAGCAAAATGCCTTCTTGATTTGCTGCCGTAACAAACAAAGGTCCACCACTAGCCACCTCCACTTCGGTGAATAATTGTTATCCAGTTGTCTCCGAGATACTTCTCCAATCATAGTCTTCTCCTGTGTTTGTTGCTAATAATTTAGGTCATAAGACTTGAATACAGCATGTCCAACAAAGCAATTATAATCGGTGACACATCACTCCATGATATCTGATATGGGGCTATGTATGAAGTAACTATATTTTTTCAGTTTTCTAAATCAGGGACTTGTATAAATGTTACCATCTACATGTTGAACTGGGCCCAGTTGTTTAAAAGGTGGATAACACTATCCAGTGGATAAATCTATATCCAGCAGATAGTACAATCGTTTTTCCTAATACTATCCGCTGGATACGTGATTTATCCGTTGGATAGCCTTATCCAACGTTTGAACAACCGCGGCCTGGTAATTTTAATGTTATATTATATTTCAGTGCCTCCAAGAATGACTGTCCTCCCTGCAAGGCAGTCAAGGATTACTCTTGGAACAAACTTTACATTGACATGCAATGCATCTGGTGACCCCACCCCCAATATCACTTGGACGAAAGAAGGTTTAACAGCAGCACAGTTTAATGTCTCTGGTCATAAGCTATTTCTTGTTAATGTAAAAAGAGAGGATGTAGGGTCATACAAGTGTACTGCTGATAATGGGTATGGCACTCCTGCTACAAGCCTCGCAGTTGTTGACGTAAAATGTGAGTATGGAATTAAGAATAACACAGTGTTCTTTGGTTTATTGGTATCCCAAGAAGCTTAAACTGATCCCATATATGCTAAACAGCGAAATAAGGGCGCTTCTTTTAAATAGCAAACAAAACAAAAATGATAATTTCGTAGCGAAAATACTAATAATTAGCAAGTCTTGCTTTTTTGTTTGACCGCAGACACAACATCACATTTTCCAACAAATTTGACTGTGAAGGTGGAAGTAAGTAAATACTCCATGACCAATGACCGAAAAAAAATTTAGAATATGGGTAATAGAAGAAAAAGTTAATCAAGAAACTGACAAGTAGTGTTGTCGGCACTAAACGTACAGCTTACTCACTTCCTTGACAGAATTCCATCGAAGGTGGTGTGAAATAATGGAGTTTCACAAACTGCATCTTGATGAGTACGCCTCCCTGAGTTCCTATCAATGCCAGCACGTTAGTGCAGGAATTGAAAAGAGATACATTTAATTATTTGAACACGGCGGATCCAAAATGGTACATGATTCAGTTAGTTCGTACAAAGAATTTTGTATTATCTGTCCTTACGAGAAATTTGGTAAATCATGTTACCGTACGTCTGCCTATCCGTCCACACTAATGAGAAAACAATGTGAAATGTCAATTAACTTTTTAACCTGTGAGGGAGCCTGTAACCTACCTTTAACCCTAGAAATCGCGTCGCGTCTAGCCTGCGTTCCAGGCGCCAGTTAAAGTTTATTTCTTAGGGCGAAGGGAGAAATCTCTAGGTTGCGCGGCCTTAAAAAAATAATAACCCGCGCCTGATGTCGAGCGATACAATTTTCCCCCAAACATATGTCAAGTGCTCGCTTACCGGAAGTTGAAAGCAATCAAAATTCTAAAACTGTCAGCCAAAATGTAGTTGTCGCGGTCGCTTACGCGAGGTGATCCTTATAGCTAGCTTTTAGCTTATAACCTATAGTATTTAAACATATATATATATATATATATTTAGTATATACACACTCAGTGATCTTGGTGATTTTAAGCAATCTGATTGGTTCGCTATCTCGGACTATTCAACAATATTCACCTGTTTTTCCCATTTTCCTAGAGAAAGATCTTTTAAAAGTCGCCAAAATCCTAGGGCTGACTTTTTTTTAAGGCAAGAAAAGACTTGGAAGGATTCAATACGGCGTTTTTCAATTTACTGCTGTTGAGTTTTGTGGTCGATGGATTGTTTACAACTCCCCTTTATTCGCCTAGAAGAAGCCGTTTCGTGAACTCAGCGTTTCCTAACAAGAAAAATTTGGCCCAAAAACGAAGTGTATTTATGAAAAACAAATTTGAATGCAAATGTTTGCAGAAATTCTACGTTTCAAGTAAACACGAGAAAGACTGATGCTACATGAAGAGACATCTTACCTCGAGGAACCGAATCGCCATTTTTGTCAGCGCTTCATGCGAAGAACGACACAACAAACCTTTTCGGCTATAAACTTTGCGAGGCAACAGAAAACAACAAAGCTCTTGTTTTCTTCTCAGGCAAGGAAAGAATTAAACCTTTTAGCGGTTCCATTTAAGTCATTACGCTGTTGTTTGCGAAGTGATAAGCTTGTGAATTGCCATTTTTGAAAATTCTACAAAGATCTATTTTTAAACTGCCGCGTGTCTAGCTGACCGGATCTGTCAATCAAATCGTACTTTTTAATGATTTCCTCTCTGATTTTGTTGAGATCACTTCGTGTGTATAAACTAAACTTATTCTTTTCAATCTCCTTGAATAGGGGTTTTAGAAATATTTAGCTCGCCACTTCGTGGCTCGGTAAATATTTAGCCACTATTCACCTCGATTTCAAAGAATAATTGTTAAATATATAATATTTTTATCTAGTATCTATTTATTAGCTTTTTAGAAAAGCTGAAATCTTTTTGTCCATTTCACTGTAATATCATAAGCATTGTGATGTAAAGCGCATTAGATCATATACCAATGTATTTTGCGCTATATAAATAGAAAAGTCATTATTATTATTATTATTATTATTATTATTATTATTATTATCCTTTACGAGGGGTTCCAGTATAAGGCTTTGACTGAGACCATTTTCCGTGATTTGGGAAGGTGGTCGCGTACGAAAGCTGGTCGCGCGTGGAGGTTTGACTGTATACACTTGTAGATTTCTTTGCAATGGTTTAAAGTCCATCGCTTGTAGCCTGCGTCCCTGCGATGCAGGCGTAATTTCACCCCAGTTAGTTAAGTCTGAAAAGCAGCGCCAAGATCCTTGTTCTGGCCTCCCAACGAACTCAACGAATTACCGGAAAAGTGTTTCGAATTTCTTTTCATCCTGACTGGTTAATCGACAATGGCATTTTTAAAATGCCAATCATTTCGCGTACTCAAATCCCGGTTCACAGGTGAGGCCCCAGAACAATAATTTGGAGCTGTTTCGCAGATGGACTTAAAGAGAGCTTAGTTTTGTCTGTATTTCAGGGTAATTGTCTCATGGGAATTTAAAATGTATAAATTGGAGCCTCTCTTTTAGCGCTAGCTAAATCTATATACTGATAAATGACGTCATCATGACATCACTGCTTTTCTTCATAATGTGTAAGGCAACGTCTTGCCTCACTTGTGTTATTGTTTAGGTATTTTGAGCTTTGAGGGAAATATTTAATGGAATTTGGATTCTGCCAATCAATTTAATAATATGACGTCATGATGACGTGAAATCACGTCATTGTGTAAATCAAGTTATGCCGAGTTGTTGGAATTACGTTTTTTTCCAAGTCGCTTGTGGTTTTTTACACTAACTGCATGCTATGCTTTCACAAGAATTAGGGTTGTCACACGCTCATTGACTTAGACAAGGTTTGGTAAAAACACAGCCTCCAGTTAGTGTTTTTTACCATATATTTTTAACTTGTTGAATGCGGATCCTTTTTTGACTTACTGACTGAAGGTCCACCTCATGAGTGTATAATCACAACAGTTGGAATTACTATAAACGACAACCAATGGCCATGGAAGGATGCTTATTCCAATATGAACACAATTGAGTTCAAGATGCTGGAATCTAACTTGACATCAGCCGTAAGTTTGCTAAAAGTACACCTACCTTTTGAATTAAATATCAGGGGATGAGAAAAAAAAAGATGTTACAACTTTGATACTCTTTTGACGTTTCATTATAGCGAAGTTAAATTAATATTCAGAACGCAGAAAACTTGACTTGTTTAACTAAAGTGAAAAATATAAATGGAAATTTAGACCACATGCTTTAGCACCGAATTTGAATGAACTTTAACATGTTATAATTGCACTAAATTTGCCATCAATAAAAGTAAAGGAGGCAGCTTTTATGAAGAAAACAAATTTAAACTGTTTAAATAAACAGCTTTTAAACATGTTTAAGCTTTGGTGTGAATGGAGCATAGTACGTTTTTTTGCTAGTGTTCTTATTAGAAGAAATTACAAAGGTGTCTATGCGTGGCTCATGAAGATGATTAACAGATAAAGAGTTCTAGTATATGATTTGAAATACGATAAAAATTTCAGGTATATATACTCTAGTGTCCTAATTTTTACCCATTCTCATTTGTTACATTGACTTAACATACTATGGTGCTGAAGAGGGAAGTTATTATATGAAGTTGCAAAATTTTTAGGCAGCTTTATGGTCTTTGTTTTTCTGCTGTAACCTGTTAGGTTTAATCTGTGCTTTGTTTTCGTGCGCTCAAAACGTTTTGATAGCTGGCTCAGAGCTACCTTAAATTTTCGTTAAACTTACATGACTCTGAATCTCCTCTATAAGTCAAACCAAGTCAAGCGTACCCCTCAAGAATACATTAATGAATTTATTATTCAAAAGTTGAATCCGTTGCTAGTTGTAGATTTCAGATTGATCTCTGCATTCTTGCATGTGTAATGAGCCGTGAATTCACACGCGAGGTAGTGATGAAATTTCTACCAGCTCCATTTTCCTGAAATTGATGTAAATATCTTCTAAGAAGCTTAATCCATTCAAAGATTTCCAATCTGACCAAATAAAATATTCACTGCTCATTACGCATGCAGAAATGCCGTTTTGAATTTGACACCAGTTACGGGAACGACTAACGGATTCATTTTTCAAATAAGCAATTCATTAATAGAATCTTGGGGGGTACGCTTGACTTGGTTTGACTGTAAAAGTAAGCAGAAGATTGATGATAATAATAAGAAAAAAAGAAAAAAAAAAAGAAAAAATAGTGATATAGAGGTTTTTCGTCTAACAATCCTGGTGTAATTGAAATTTAAAAAAGGTGATTTTTGAGAAAAGGGGAAAACCGGAGTACCCAAAGAAAAACCTCTCAGAGAAAAACCAACAAAACAAACTTCACCCACATATGGCGTGGACGCTCAAATAATTTTTTTTTTAATTTTTATTTTTGTGGCCCAAAATTTACTGGTACATCCCAACGCACGCGCATGCTGCAATGTTACTTTGATGTACAGTTATATTTTTAAGCCCATGAATTGATTATATATTTTTAAACGATGCATTCTGCGTAGCTTGACCTAAATAAAAGTAAAATGAGTCTAAATGCAGAAACTGTTGCGTTATGAGCCACCTCTGGCCAAAGAGCTGTTTTGATGAACTACTGGAGATTTTTTTTTATTGTTTAATTGGGAATGGTATTTTCCCAAAAGAAAGTGGGATTTGGGAAAACACAAAACTGTTTCAATTTTTTTGCCCGCACTTGAAGAAAAGTCTAAGAGGATATAGGATAACAAAACGAAGGGACTTAATAACCAAGAGTTTGTTCACATTGTGGAAGTCATTAATATGTGGATGTTTTGCCCTGGCACTGGCGCAAAGTGACTTCATCAAAAGGTAACTATTTTTCCTTCTCGGTTTAAAAATATGTAGTTTTAAACTGTAATCATGGATAGCGCTATCTAATATTTGAACAACCAGTCTCAACAATCACGATCTTTTACACGATCTAAGTGCATTTATTTACGTTAGATTGCCAGCGTTTACACCTGGAATCCCGAAAAACAGTTTTATGGTCAGGATGTTATACTGTTAAGGTAAGAACTTTATATTTACAAAGTGCATTTGTTAGCGTTTTTAACGCTGCCCCATTGACATTAATTGTTATAATAGTTTTCCCCTTTAGAATAAAGAAATGTTCTCCTCTCGGTGTTTCCTAGTATGAATAATCTATGTATATTCTCCGTAAGTGTACATGTTCGGGGCTTTTTTGCTGGACTTGGGTGTTTTGTTTGCGAGCTTGAGATCAGATGGTACAAAGGGCAAGTGCCAGAAAAAATATGTATCATTATATATACTATCAAAATAATTATATAAGTAACAGAACAAAAAGAAAGGCCAAAATAATTATATTTTCAAAACCACTGGTGCTTGTTAGCGCCACTTGCAACGTGAAAGCAACGGGAAATGTATGTTTGTTTAACATTTTAGAGATGGTAGTATAGTTGCTCACCTACAGCTGCGCTTTAAGAGCGGATGTCAGTAAATATCGACCAGAGGTCTACAAAAGTGAAAAATCGAAAATTCTCAAAAAAATTCACAAAGTAGCACTAGGTAAGATATTAACATAAATGTAATGTTTGCTTCGATCCGATAATTATTTTCCAAGGACGGGGGGGTTATTGCTTTCGCGGCTCTCGGACCGGGTTTTCCAGGCCCGAGACCCTGTGTCACAAAAAAAACGTTTTAAAATTCAAACCCATTGTAATGTGGACAACAAATAACTTATTCAGAAGAGTACTTAATTGCACACATTCTAAGTGGTGATTTACTCAGTTTGAACGAAAGTGTAATATTTTCGAGATTTTTCATTATTTTCAATATTTTGAAGGTTTTCGTTCAATGAAAAAATGGCAAATTTCAAAGCCCAAAATCGTCGACTGGTACCTCGATTTCAGTAACGAGTCTTATACCACGTTAAAGAGCGTTATCTCTTCTTTTAAAATCTGTTTTCAAAACTACGGGCAACTTAAAAGAAAATGTTTGAAGCCAAAAAATACAAGTAGTACTTTTCTGAAATTTGAGCTTTCCAGACGCGGCGGGCCGATGCTAAAAACTTGGAAAAATACAGTAAGAAATCAGTTTGAGCAATAGTGGTTTCATGTTATCAGCTATCAGAAACCAAGACGTGTTTATACACCGATCTGATATAAATTAATGCCGTTTGCTATCAAGAAAGGCAGATTTAAGCTGTCAACTCCTGCCAAGTGCACCAGTCACGTGAAGTTGTCAAAGGGAGGGCAAAGCACTAATATTAAAAAGTCTTAAAATTCAAAACGTTTTACGTCCATGAAATCAGATTTTAGCGTACAAAACAATGTTGTGAATGTCTGTTGTTCGTACCTTAGCATGGTGTTTCCATATATTGGAAATGTCAAGTATCCATACGGGAGAACATACCAAACACAACCTTTCAAATCCAAGCGCCGAAAGATCGTAAACGGCAAAGATTGCGTTACATTTCACAGAACGACCGCTTACCACTGTTCTCACCCTTTTTCGCTGGAAGCTACGAGGAGTTTTCATTCCGTCATGAGTGATTCTTGATCAGCGTTTCCTTTAAAGTACGACCCCGGACAGGTTATAACTGAGGACGTTTCGTCAAGACTACTGTTGTTCAGTTTCAGGCTTTAGCAGGTGCGTAGTCAGGATTTTTCCGGAGGTACGCCCAACTTTTTCTACATCTTCTTCCCCCCACCCCAAATCTCAACATTTTTTTTAAGGTGCCTTTATTAAAGGTGGGGTTAACGGTTGTAAGCAAAAGCATTTTTGCTGTTTATGAAATGACACAACCTCTAAAATTCTTTAATTCTGTCGGCTTGTTATGTTCATTGACGTCAAGCGTTTATCATTAATTCAGCTATTAAAAATCAAGCTTGTAGTACCTCCGACTTTAGTTTACAAATGACTCTTTTACCCCTTTTTGTCACACTATTTTTTGACCGACAAAAGACATATTGACGTAATTGTGCCCTACTTCGTCTACTCCGAAGACAGGTCGTGGAGAAAACAACGCGTTCACGCTTTACATCATCAAGCTTGCTATATACGTAAATCATCCAAGATTCGGTTCTCCAATTAATGTCGTCGCTTCTCTGGCAACCGATTTTTTAGTTATGTTTATTTCATTCTATTTTTTTTTCCTCAACGTTTTCGGGTACGCACGTGCTAACCGTGCGTACAAGTAGCTACGCCCCTGTTTAGTCTCCTTAGCCCTGAGCGTTCCTCTCTTGCGGTTTTCGCGGGAGTTCAGGATGTGGTCCGCCCAGTATTTCACGTCTCTTTTAAATGAGAGGCAGCACTTCTTGTTTACCGTTTCGTTATCAGACAGCGCTTAGACTCTTAGCCTTTCATTTAATTTTGATCAAATTTTTATCATTTAGTTACTCAGTATACGTTCGATCATGTCCTTGTAAACTTATACTTTTATACTTTAAGGGAGCAGTCGTCCAAAAGACCCAGTTTTTTGGCATTTTTAAAAAAAAGAAAAAAGAAACGACAAGGTTTATTTTTTTGGACTTAGATTTATTCTTTTAATCTAAAAATTAGCATTATAACATCATTTCGAGGCATAAAACGTTCGGTGGTGTATCCTCTTTGCTTTTTACCCTTTTTGGACCTTTTTTTATGAAATTGACCATCAAATTTTCCGCCATATTGAGTTTGTGTCGATTTGGTGACCAAGTCTTGTTGTTTTCAGTCTCCACGGCAATGATGCTGGTGTTTCAGGCCTCCCGTTCTCAGATTTCTTGTGATTTTTTTTTTTTTTTCCCACCGACCGACCCACCAAAACCAGGAAATCTATTCGACGTTAAACGAACGAAAAGGGGATGACCTAAGCCTTATGGTTTCTTTTTGGGCTTCCTCACCACATTGCTTCTGCGTGTTTCTGTATACTTGTCTTTTACTTTGTTTTGTTCTTTTTTGTAGGAAAAATAAACTGAAACTGTACAAAGACCCTCAATATTCCCTTTGGAGGTTCTCGAACGCGCATTAAAAAATGAAAAACGCGATGATTTATTGACCGCAAGGGCAATGGGGTGGGGTTAGGGCTCGTTACTGCGCTCCGGTTCACTCGTACGCTGTCAAATGGTCCTGAAATACAAAACGAAAAATGACTGTGGACAGACTATTCACGTCTAGACATCAAGCATCTTTTAAGATGGGACTTATCGCCTCTCCCTGTTCATGGAGTTGATTCAAGGTGTTGACGTTAATTTCGTGATGCCCTACATGTTGCCAGGACATGTTTCAAAAGGGCCTTTCCAAAGGTACGGAGTCCGCCGTCACCTTGTAAACCGTGCGAGAAATGATGTACTTCACAAAAACAAAGAGAAGTTATTTTCGATTTGCCCCGCCCCCTACCCCCGAAAGTCCCCGACAGGTTCGCTTCAAAGTACTCCCCATGTGTTTGCGCGGGGGATAGTAACAGGTCTACCTAATTGCACCGTGCATCAATGACAGTTTAGCTCAATCAGAAGCCCCTTTTCCCTGGCTAGTTCAAGGTGAGTGCACCTCCTTTAAGGTGTTGTTTTCGGTTCTTACTGAAATTTTTGATCTTGAGGAAATTCACAACGACAGGAGCAGGTTATGGGCTTTTTTCCTAGCCCTAATCCTACATCACGGAAAATACCTCAGGTTAGGCAAGAATTCGACAATCCTTCCATAATCATCCATTTTTTCACCTCGTGAATTGGGCATTTTTAGCTTATTTCGAGGAAATACTTTTTGCTTCAAATCCAGGGTGGGCTTTTAAACACATTTTTTAAGCCAAATGGTTTTTGCGAGAATCTGCTTACCCGAAGTTTTCGCATAAAAAACGACAAATACCCGAAAAAAAGCTCATGTGGTGGTAGCATATTTCCGATGAATTCTGCTAAATGTCTCGTGAAGAAGAGTTCAGATCCGTGCCACGCGCCTCTAGAGGCAAGCTTTCCGTCGAAATGCGAGCCCAAAAACAGGTGGTAAGCGGTCAATCTGTGAAAAGTAACGCAATCTCCGTCGTTTGAGAGCAGCCGAAGATGCTCTTGCCGATGCTGTCCTTGATGTTTTTTATTTCCAGTATCTAGGAAACTAATGCTAAGGTATGAAACATACACTCGTAGGCACTGTTCTGTCCGCTAAAGTCTAATTTCTGGACGCAGAAACGTTGTGCTTTTTGAAGTTTATTATTGTGCTTTTGCCCTTTGACAACCTTACGTGACTCATTGCGTTTGGTAGCAGAAGATGGCTAAACTCTGCTTTTCTTGTTGGAAAACGGCTTTAAATTTTATCAGATCGCTCGATAAACACGTGTTGGTTTCTGATAGCTGATAACGTTAAATCACTGTTGCTCAAACTGATTTCTTATTGCATTTTTCTGAGTTTTTAGCGTCGACCCGCTGAGTCTGGAAAGCTCAAATTTCAGAAAAGTACTACTAGTATTTTTTGGCCTCAAACATTTTCTTTTAAGTTGCCCGTAGTTTTGAAAACAGATTTTGAAAGAAGAGATAACGCTCTTAAACGTGGTATAAGACTCGTTACTGAAATCGAGGTACCAGTCGACGATTTTGGGCTTTGAAATTTGCCATTTTTTCATTGAACGAAAACCTTCAAAATATTGAAAATAATGAAAAATCTCGAAAATATTACACTTTCGTTCAAACTGACTAAATCACCGCTTACAATGTGTGCAATTAAGTACTCTTCTCAATAAGTTATTTGTTGTCCGCATTACAATGGATTTGAATTTTAGAACAATTTTTTTGCGACACATGGTCTCAGGCCTGGAAAACCCGGTCCGAGAGCCGCGAAACCAATAACCCCCCCGTACGTGGAAAATAATTATCGGATCGAAGTAAAAATTACATTTATGTTAATAGCTTACTTAGTGCTACTTTGTGAATTTTTTTGAGAATTTTCGATTTTTCACTTTTGTAGACCTCTGGTCGATATTTACTGACATCCGCTCTTAAAACTGGAGTCAATGATCCATTGAAACCTCTGCGAGATGAAGTTGGGAGAGGAAGGCTTGGCCCATTTGCTGTTACTGGAGAAATTATTTTAAATCCAAGTATGTAACCAAGGTTCATTCATTCCCTGCAAAAGGGGAAAGGGGCGTCTCCATTGGAGTGGCTCTCTCCCTTCAGACTCCCTGGCGCTGCCCCCACAAGAACGACTTACAAGTCGTCTGATACATCCCCACCGCAAATGATCCTCGAGCGTAAATGATCCCCAACATAGACCGCAAACGATGCCGTGAAGTTTGCGGGTCATCACCACTGTAAAAACTGACCAGTTATAGTGACCCCCCAAAAATGTTTGAGGCCCTGTTCAGACGCCGAACTGTTCGTAAGCCGAACCTAATACATTGAATTAAGTACATGAAAAGTTCGGCGTCTGAATCAAATTTGGAACGGCTCAGCGGGTCTTTTCGCGTAGCCTGGCTGAGAATTTCGCCTTTGGGGCGACTTTGGAACGGCTTTGATTCAGACGTTTCATGTATCGAACCTAATGCATAAATTATTATAACGTGTTTTGTAAGCAGTTTGACAGAAATGAGTATTTTTCATCTTTTGAACTTAGTTCAGCTGCAATTAAGGTCGGCGTCTGAATCAATTCAACCGGTCTAAATAATTAGGGTCGGCCTTAATTCGAAGGTTCGGCTCATGGGTTACATTAAACCTTAAAAATGGTTGTTTCTACCTTAGCCCACGTCACTTCTCATAACGTTTAACAATTGTTTGTTATAACCTCTACTTTTTGGTTAAAATAACTTTAAATTTTTAGTTGTTAAAACCGAGATAAAAGGATAAATATTTTTCAAACCATACAGATAAGTTACAATAACCATTTTCGTGGTGATGGCAAACCAGTTTTTTGCATACTGGTCATATGATGAATCTGTGGTAAACCATTTAAAATAGTCATGAGATGGTAGCTTTAACCATTCCACATGGGTTGGAAGAAAATTAAAAGGTTGTTTTAACTGATAATAATGAATTACATTAAACTCACAATAAGTCTTCAGCAACATTTTTAATGGTTATGTTAACCGTTTTCTACAAACAACAACAACAATAAACATAGTTAACCAATAACTTCATAGAAAAGGCAATCATACAACATTGGAAGTAAAAATGCTTCTGTTTCTTAATACAAGAAATTGACAATAAATGGACAATAAATTGTAATATCAATATACATTCAACTTTCTGTCTTTGGCTAATGACGGATGCGGAGCATATGATCGAAAAATTACCAGAGCCCTTCATTGTTCTACAAACCATGTTTATCTACTAGAAAGTAAAAAAAGGTGTCCTATTCCAAGCAGTGCGGGCCCGTTGAGGGTAACTCATCATCAGGGCTTGTTGTGCTTGTAATGAAAATATGGGCACTCGCCGAACTCTATCATTCAAAGTTGTTTTATTGTCTCAGTCATTCAAATTTTGTGATATTTCTGAAATAAACGAAAATATTTTGTTTTTAGTTTCATTGGTTAACGCACGGAAAATTAGTCTTTCAGCTATACGCGTGAGGAATACGCACACACGCGTGTGTGTGGTCATCGTGAGCAACGCGAGAATCAAAGGTAAATTATCAAAAAAGCTTGTAATAGTGTATGGTAGCTCTGTAACAGCAGTACAATATTGCTATAAAGATGATCATCCGAAGACTGGAAAATCTGTGCAACTGTACTGAACATTCGATACAAAACTTTAAAGGGCCCCGCAAGCGCGTGGGGTTATCTCAAAACGCGTCTATTTGTTTGCAAAAAGATAATTTTTAAAACGATTTAGAGTGCTGTTTAAAAATAACCAATACATACCGGTTACGCTGTTCCAGTGTTCACTTATTTGCAGTCGATGGGGCATATCTATTTCAGGCCGTCAACTGAAGAAAATTCCGCCATGATCTTCTTATCATCCTCCTTTGAATAAAAGGTTTGCAAGGTATTCGTTAGCTACGAATTTTGCAGAAGCAGTAAAGAACTGAAATTCAAGTGAGAGATCTATTCTGAAGACGTTGTCTCCGGACTTGCATAAATTTGAAATCGTATTACCTTTTTACTTGCCACATCTCCATCGCTGTCCGTGTGTAAGAAAAGAGATCCCATTGACTTTTAACTGAGGGGCCTCATCTGGGCGAAATATAAAATGTCAGGAGCCTGAAAATGTTCCTTTTCGCAGTAATGAATCAAAAGCACTGAATTCAGGTTGGCGCAAGGCGGGTTAAAATTCCAAGTCTCGCATTGGCTAGCTAAGTAGATTAACGTCAAGGTGTTAAGTAACATACTACAGTTGACAGGAGCAATGCAACATTTTCTGAAAACCCTTAATTGTTTCTAGAGTAAAATCGCTTAACATGTTTCGAACCATGAAATAGTATAAGCTTATAAAAGGGTTACTGAGTAAGATTTTTGATTTACTGACAACTTTTAACGCCTATTAGGGTTCCTGACGTGTGACGAAATAGTGTTACTTTAGGTCACTTAAGACAACTACCGGAAACCCGTTGGAATTTGGTATTTTCTGGCTTTTCGAGGCACCCATCGTTGGTTTGAATTACATAATCTGTACTGGACATCTTAAAGAATCATTTAATCGAGATGACGATTAGTTCTCTCGGCTACTCCGTCGAGGGAAACGTTGAAAGAAGAAAATGGCCGTCACGTCACGCGGCTTCGCCTCTCGCGCGCGCGTGCCGTAGTCAAAAATAGACCATTTGTTTAACCATTTGGTCTCGTTATTTTGACTGTCATGAAAAGTTATTTTGACCAGTCATTGTCAGTTATAACGGAATTATATCCGTCACAACAATTGATGATCATTGGTTAAAGGAACAGTATCCCGTTACTGCGCATGCACCAAACTTTGATTTTTGGACAGGATGTCGCGAAATCAAAAGATGCAAGGAGAGTACGAGAACCTTGAAAAATCCGTTTGCATCGCGCTTGGTCGAGTTCGGTACTACACTAAAACTTCTCAGGATTATAGATCAATGATATATTGTTCCCGTTGAGTTTCGATTTGGGCGAAATCGGGATTTTTTGGCGTTACTTTTATTGCCGTTGGCCGGAGGACCAAAAGATAGGAAGCGCTTTTATGCTGATTGAAGGCTTATTTCTTCTGCCAGCTTCCATACAAGCTCAGAAAATTGTGAAAGGAATACGCAGAAATGAAACAGCAACAATAGAGACTGTAAGAAAGAAACCATTGAGACATGGATGTGACTGAGGAGATCTTGTGGAATTAAGCTTCGTGAAGCAGAATGTTTTGCAACGACGCTTTAGTAAACTTTTAAATGAACCTCTGTACGGCCGACGAAATCACACAAACAGGCGCTACATGTTTAGAAAAACAAGTGCAATGAAATCATAATATAATTTTTGACTAACCTTTGCGATAATTCATCGCGTTGAGATTGCATTTTTATTTATATCTTTCAAACGTTTGAGGCTAGAACGCGGGCAAATGAGCCAAATATTACTGGACTTGGAACAATTGACTTGACACGAGTTTCACATAAAAAAGCTGTTTTTAAAGCGAGCGGAACGAGATTTTCAGGTCGCGAGGCGGCCCTGCTAGCGACGAAATCACGATGACTCTTCGTGCCGCGAGCCAAATTTTAAATAAGACGAAACACTTCTTCGAAAGTCTAAAATATTACTTGAGAATGTAAACAAGAAATCTCCGTCGGCGGTGCGGTCCGGAAGGAAATCTTCTCGAATTAATATGACAGTTCTATTGTCTTTTGAAGAAAAAGCAGATAACGCTCGCGCGAGCGCACAATCGGGACACTGTCCCTTTAAGCTAACCAATAATATAAAAGTTACGATTTTAACTAGTTTATTATAGGTTATAACCTCTTAAAATAGTTACCATGACTGGTCACTTTTTACAGTGAGTGTTAATTTTATTGTTATTACAAAAAGGAGTAGAAGTAATATTTGGCTTCTCAAGTAAATACATGAATAAAAAGTAAATAAAAATACAATCAAAACTTTGTTCAATAATTTTAAAACATTGTTAATTCAAAGAAGCAAGAAAAATAGCTACACATCGTAGTGTCTTGTTTAGTTACAATTTAACAATGAAAAAAGCTTAAAACATTATCATGCACACTGCAGTTTAAACCTCGATATAGAGAAAAACTTTCTCAAAACCAATCAATCGAGCAAGTTGAGAAAATATTAATTTTTATGAAAGTGAATTACACCATTCCAGTTAAGGTGACTCGACCCAGTTATTTTGTGAGGGTACCATCCTACTTTGAATCTCTCTGTTATCCCCACCTTTACTTTGATCGTAAGTCTAACATGTAGCATGGATAACATTAGATCAATCTACAATACAGCATAAAATTTTTGGCCATCGGAGTAAATGTCACGTGGTTATAGTGCCACGCCTCTTTGGAGTCTGAGTCGAAATTCTGCTGTTGCCGGCATTTTTTCGTGAAAATCTCTCGGCTGCATATAGTGGGTATTAGTGCCTTGCGTTGAACAGATTTTCACCAAAATCGCAAAGACCCAACGCGAGAAATTCAGTGGTTTCCAAATTTAGGCCATAATTTATGCGAAAATGATAAGCAAACTTTGCACGATTATATCTAATAAACTATGAGATTTATCCCTTTATTTTGGGGATTGTTATAACGATGGGTCCTTCCAGGTCAGCAAAGAGCTTTAGGGCCTTGTAAATGCGCACGATTTCGAGCAATGCAAGCATATAGAAATTGTAGTTTTAGCTATTTGTGGACGTTTGTCAGCGTTTAAGAGTCCTTCTCACGAAGAAAGCATTTTCTTAAAAATTCAAATTAGAGCTTCAAGAGGCGTGGCACTATAACCACGTGAAATTTACTCCGATGGCCAAAAATTTTATGCTATATTGTAGATTGATCTATCTGTTATCCATGCTATATGTTAGAGTTACGATCAAAGTAAAGGTTGGGATACCAGAGAGCGTCAAAGCAGGATGGTACCCTCACAAAATAACTGGGTCGAGTCACCTTAAATAGCATGTAGTTTGTGTATAATGGTCCCGTTGTGCATTTTCGTTAACAGGTGAAAACATTTGTCGTCTAGCCAAAAGGCCCGATTCTAGCATAAATTTTGTGGGACTTGGGGTCAGTCTCTAAATAAGTTTGTTAAATGGAGTCCCTAGTCACGTGCTTACCGTAATCCGAGTGATGACAATTTTTCTGGTATAACATAACTTGACCGCTTACCTCGCTTTTTGGTTTTTCATTACCAGGTTTAGATTCTCGGTAACTATCTCCAGCAAAGGCACAACAGTAGATATACAGATTAGCGACAACATTTGCGATATTTTCAAGGGTTGTAAGCACATTGCTATTTCGAAATAAACGGAAACCTGTGCAGATTGATGAATTCTGGAGCATTTTGACGTTATTTTATCATGTTTTGTTTCGTATAGGGCACTTAGGTATACAAATGACTTGCTGTTGAACACGTAAAATTAATACTTTACAGAAAAATCAAAATTAAATATTCTGCGAATTAATTCGACACTTCCAAAAAATATCGTTTAAGTCAATAAAGCTCTTGCTTTGAAGAAGTTGAGCTTCTAGTCGTTAAAATAATAGTTATTTCTCCGTAACGTCCTGCCTGTCTTAAAATTTTTGCAGCGACGAAACGAAAAGAAAGACGTACTGTTGATACCATATCCTTTTCAGATTTATTCCATTATTTTTTACGCGTTGTATAAATTAACCTGTGATCTGGTGATCTTGCGTTTTCTTTAGATGGCGAGAAGGATTATGGTTCCTTTTTTCCCACGCATGTTACGTTGTAAACAGCCCCATTCTTCATCCAATATACAAGTAAGATCTATTCCATTCCTCAATTTTTCACGGGATCATTTACGGTCGACGATCATTTGCGGTCTAGGGATCATTTCACTTATTATTTTGTAAATTGGACCTTTCATCCCGAGAGAACGGGCTGCGCTCACTCATACTTTTTGTCACAGGATGTCCGGGTTGTTTGTCAATATACCATACAAATGCCTTCGTTTACTTTTAACAGTGGTCCTTTCTGGTAGTTGTCGGATTCGGCTTTCCTCTGATGTAAAAAAAGAAATCATTTGTTTATATCATACGAGAGACAAGGGCCGATTCCCGTAATTCGTTTATTATTTTTTGACTTTTTTCAAATTTGACAAGTACTGAAACATTATGCCATTATTAGTGATTTTTATACACACTTAGTGCAAATTAAAAACGATAAATATTCCATAACAGTTTTCTGAAGAAAAAATATTTATGGTATAGAAAGATTACTAGTTTAATATTTTTTTGTTTGTTTGTTTGTTTTTTCTTTTTCTTTTCCATTGGTGCTATCAACAGCCACTCCGTCACCAACCACGGGTACAGGTAAGGGCAAGTTCTACTATCGCATTTACTGTTACTATGAATTAAACAAACAAACGAACGAACGAATGAAAGAGTTAGAAAAGAGAAAAAAAAAGGAGAAACAAAAAACGAAAGAAAGACTAAAAGGAAAGATGGTGGCGCGAGGTACACTGACTTGCGTTGCGTCTGGCGGACCGTAAACCGACCTACCTCTCCATTCAGACAGTTACTAGGTCTTATTACAGCAAACAGTTGATAAGAAAGAAACCGTATTAGTAAGATTAACTAAGATTAGTCGTGACTGAATCTGTTGACAGAAAAAAGGTTTTTGTATTCCTTCAAGTTATTATCACTAGAATTGTCCTAACAATTGATATTCAATGAGTGTCTGTATAAAATTATTTGAATTTAGAAAAGTGAGGAGGAATTGTCATACAGATACCGTGGCTCATATAGGACATCCATTTTTTTTTGCGACATTTTACATTTGCAATTCGAATTTTTACTGCAAAAATCCAAGTTGTTCGATTTCAAAATTTGCAAGTCGAATTTTAAACGCAGAAATTCGAGTTGTGTGCATTTCTAAATTTGCAACTCGAATTTAAACCTCAAAAATCCGAGTTGTGTGCGTTTCAAAGTTTGCAACTCGAATTTTAATCGCAGAAATTCGAGTTGTGTGCATTTCTAAATTTGCAACTCGAATTTTAACCACAGAAATTCGAGTTGTGTGCATTTCTTAATTTCCAACTCGAATTTTAACCGCAAAAATTCGAGTTGTGTGCGTTTCAAAATTTGCAACTCGAATTTCAACCGCAGAAATTCGGGTTGTGTGTGTTTCAAAATTTGCAAGTCGAATTTTAACCGCAGAAATCCGAGTTGTGTGCGTTTCAAAGTTTGCAACTCGAATTTTAATCGCAGAAATTCGAGTTGTGTGCATTTCTTAATTTCCAACTCGAATTTTAACCGCAAAAATTCGAGTTGTGTGCGTTTCAAAATTTGCAACTCGAATTTCAACCGCAGAAATTCGGGTTGTGTGTGTTTCAAAAT
>CALNXK010000275.1:407500-422500 GCA_942486035.1 Porites lobata
TTCCCGTCCTAGGTTGAGTATTCTTATTTTCTGCCCATTTTAGGCTGACAATTTTCTTGTACTACCTTAAATGATAGGTTATGGCATTTCTGTTTGAGCTATTTTGAAAAAATAGCTCATATGTCAGTGGTGTGACCGTATGTATCTTTGTGGCTTTGTATCTTTGTAACTTTGTAACTTTGTAACTTTGTATCTTTGTAACTTTGTATGTTCGGATGTTTGTTGCAAGAGCCAATAAGGTTGAAGGTACTATGAGTTGATGCTAAGGAACCAATGAGATCTTGGCATCTAGTTAAAAATCACATTGCTTAAGGTCAAACAAGGGCACTTTAAGACCGCCATTTTGATTCTTTACAATTTGTTCGTCTTTTATTACGGCTACAGGTGTTTGGAAACATTATATTAAATATCTTCATGATTCAAACGCTGTGTACAGTGATGCAGCTGTTTAAGGTTTCATATTTTAGTGTGGATGCTACTTCAAGACATTTCTGACCGAATTCGGCTATCGCGAACGGTACGACGCACGTATTTATGAGTTGTGTTTCACCTGCTTCAAGGTAGAGTATAAACGATCATATATTTTCAAAGCTCTTCCAGTGAAGCAATAATTGATATTTAGATATGGACTTTAATTCGAAAGTATGCGGCCTATAAAATGTGGTTTTAGAAGTTTGAAAAGCAGCTTATTTTTTTAAAAGCTGTACCGAGTATTGTTAATCCTGTAAACAAGCTGTAGAAATATTATTCTCTCGCTTACAAAGTTCAACAGACCTTTTTCGTTCCGGCAAAACAACAACAAAAAGGAATAATAAGTGAACAACATGATACATCCTTCCTGCATACTAAGCATTATAGTTATTGAAACGTATTTTATTTAGTAAAGATGCGTATAAACTTAAGTAGAAACAGTAGCGTTAGGGAATAAAATTGGAAGAAGCTAGTTGACACAATAATTAGGTACTGCTTTATTGAGTGGAGTAACATGATATGAGCAGAAATATATTTCGGCAGTTTGATAATTTTCTTGGAAGTTAATAAATGTTAGGCTATCAACCTTGACGTTGCATGAAACATAATTTAATTGCAGATGTTGTAATAAGGCCGAGGTGATTTCTTAAAATCGCTTCAGAAAATTTTGTAGTAAACAATTTGCGCTTTTTTTAAGTACGAATTGTAAAAGGGCCAAAGACCAACATCTTCACATGCAAATCGTGTGCATGAGTTATTTTTATAATTCTGTTTACTCGATTACTGTGTGATAACTCGAATTCCCTCACGTACGAACCACGGAAGGGGGCAAAGTCCAACACTTTCACGTGCCATCTGTGTGACTGTACATCTCATGCAGATGGGCTTTTCACAATAGTAACAGTGACTTGAACGTATAAAGACCTGTTTCGTTTAGTAACCAATGCCGTAAAAAAGGCTCTTGTCTTTTAAGAAGCAATAGCTTTTAAAACATGAAGAAATAATTTGTCGGAGTTAAAGACTGTCTGACAAATGTTAATAAATGTTAGGTTATCAACCTTGACGTTGCATGAAACATAATTTAATTGCAGATGTTGTAATGAAGCCGAGGTGATTTCTTAAAATCGCTTGAGAAAATTTTGTAGTAAACAATTTGCCTTTTTTTAACGTACGAATTGTAAAAGGGCCAAAGACCAACATCTTCACGTGCAAATTGTGTGCAAGAGTTATTTTTATAATTCTGTTTACTAGTTTATTGTGTGATAACTCGAATTCCCTCACGTACGAACCACGAAAGGGGACAAAGTCCAACACTTTCTCGTGCCAGCTGTGTGACTGTACATCTCATGCAGATTGGCTTTTCACAATAATAAATAGTAACTTGGACGTATGAAGGCCTGTTTCGTTTTGTAACCAATGCCTTAAAAAAGGCTCTTGCCTTTTAAGACGCAATAGCTTTTAAAACATGAAGAAATAAGTTGTCGGAGTTAAAGACTGTTTCACTGAGTAGAATCGCACGTGAAAACCTCGTGAATTATGATGACGCTACCATCTACCTCAATGATAAAAATCCTGGTATTTCGTAACTATTCAGTATTCGATGAGTCACATTTTGGCTTAAGAAACTCCGAGGAAACCTTAGAGTTTTCCTTCTAATCAACGTTTGGTGAGTAGAAATTTATTTTACTTTAGCAATTTGTTTAACTTGCACCAGATGTAACTGGGAAAGACAGAGGAAAGTGAATACATAGGTTGAGGATCGACTCAGCTGAGCGTTTCGCGTTTTCATTTATGTAGCGCAATACCCAATTTCGCACAAAAACCAAATCTACATTTAGGATGAAAAAGGTAGATTCATCACTCTTGGTAAGGTTACACCGAAGTATTATAGTTACACTGAAGCATTCAAAATAGCTCATGCACGTTGAACGTGCCTATGTTTTATAATGTATTGGGGTATCAGTTATAGCTTATAGTGCAGGTTTTTTTCGTTTTGTTGGTTAGTTTTGTAGTCTGCTACACAGCCGTTTTTAGTGTTGTCACACAACGCTCCTCCCCACAAACCTGTATTAACACATTCTCAACAAACATAATAGTATATCCTTTTTAAAATCCCAGCCTCGGGTTTTATTCTTGAAACAGTCCTAAAATTCTGCAAATTTCAGCCTCGATGTTCTTATTAAATTTATTCTTGTAAAAACGAGTGTTACTATAACGACTCTTCCGAATCTCGAAGCCACACATGAAAAGTGTGCTGGTACCCAGGATAATGTTATCCTTTCTGCGCATATCTTTTAACGGTGATTTTTTATATACGCGATCGATCCGTGGATAGCCTTCTTTTTCTAAAACCGTAATTCTGTTCTTGTTTATCCAGCGCACAGAAGCGTGGTGGGCATATTTGTGGCATTCTGACATGGATTGGTGGATTAACTTTTTCAAGGTATTTTTTACATTGTCTGGGCGTAGTCATAGTTGTTCGATGTAGCAAAACATGAAACGTGTCCAAATCGTAATTCCTTTCGTTCATGCTGCAGTGGCAATCTCAGGTCGTTACGTTCTCTACTTCTTAATTTGTTTTCTTTTGTTTTTCATTTTATTACCACGCTTTAGGTTTGACATAAGAATAATGTGCGAATTTATCGTTTGCTTTCGCAGAACTTACGTGACAGCGGTGATCTCAAGGATTACAGTCAAGTGCACATGTATGTTTAAAAACAAGAATCGCCAAAAGGCGATTTTAACTTGACTGCCAAGGGGCGATTTTTTCTGAGGGGAGGGGGCGGCGGTACGCACTTATTGTACCCTTTTGGATGACTTTCGTGACAAGGAAAATGAGTACCATTTTTTAAATCGGGGCTGTATAGTAACTTCTTAATTCCACCATTATGAATAAAAACAAGCAAGTTAGCCATTCTAAGCGTGATGGGTAGGAACCTCATAGATTAAGTGCACTCGTCTCATGATCAGTATGCATGGACATTGCTCAGTTTACTTTGAATTTGAATTATCCCCAGTCCTTATGTGCCTTGTTTCGTTCATACCCACCAATCAAGAGAGGATAAAGGGGACAGAAGTAGTAGAGGAGGGATGTTTTACTCCTTTTCTTTGCGAGGGAATTCCATTAACTTTCGGGGGAATAAATTAAGCCAGATGACGTCATGCAGCTCATTAAGATAGGATGATATAATACTTTAAATTAATGCCGATGACGTCACGCATGCCGTTAAGATAGGATGATGTCAGTTTATTTTTAGCTGGCTGACGTCATACATGTCATATAGATAGGATGATGTCATAGTTTATTTGTAGCTGGCAAGAAGCAAGTGACGTCAGAATTTCCTAGAGTTGACGTCATCAAAAAATGTCGAGATCATAATCTATAAACAGAAAAGTGATTTTTATATAATTAGCTATTTGCTACAGTCTTCTGATTAGATATTGTTCGCTATAGTCTTATGATAGGATATGTAGAAACTGTCATGTGTTCAAAATAAAAGCGGGCAAATTTTGAATGTGTTATCTGTGCAGATTATACTAAATTAAAAATCTTTAATCATTAAATTATTTTAACTAAAAATCGGTTATAAACAAAACCAAGACACGGAGGTTAACTGAAAAATCTTTACTTCAAAAGAAGGGAAAAGGAGGTTAAGCGAATGCGAAATTGTACTAATTTTTCAGGCAAAACATGAAAACGAGGTCGAAGCTGAGCGAAGCGAAAAACTGCCTATCAAGCAAAAATGTCATTTTTTATTTACCTGACTCTGTAGAAAGTATTACACAGCATATGAAAATTCTATAGAAAACAACAGGTGGTTCTAAAGTAAACCCTAACTCTTTTGGTTCTTAAATCAACTCCATTCTTGTTCCTAATGAGTAGCAAGTCTATTTATAAAAATAGGAATAAGAGGTGCGATCGCCTGGCAACACATGTGTTCTTGTTTAGCCCTAAAAATTAGATATATAAACAAAACACACACACACACCCACACAGAGTGGAGCTGAAAACTCTCTATTTCAATTTTGACTCACCATTACGAAAGCGTTTTCTCCGTTCTATCTCGAGGAAACGACTAACTATTGAAATCTCAGCGCTTGATGAGCTTATGGTCGCCGTTAGTCAGTTAATTATGCGGGTTAACAAGCCGAAACTTGAATATAAATTAGTTCATCTCTACAGCTAGACCCAAGGGAGCACCTTGACTTATTATTGTAAAAAAAAAAAAAACAATTAATAACTTAACAAGGATCAATTAAAACACGCGACAAATAAATTGACAAGACACGAGATACAGTTTTAAAAACTTTGTTGAAAACCTCCTGTGAAGCAAAAGGAAACCTAATTTTAAAGATTATGACTGAGACATGTACCTCCATAAAATTAACAGGCAACTCGTCTGATATATGCAACTCATTTTGTTGAGAAAGTGTATCCTGAAATCAACAACACAAAGGAAAAACAATCAGTCACCAAGAATCTGTTTTCCTTCTTGTTGCTAAGAGTGCATGAGGCTGGGCTCTTAGATTGTAAAGGTGGAAATTAACCATTACAGTATTTCAACATTACAGTACCGTACTGGTAGGCAAATTGTCAGACACACTAGTAATTTTCTTCTGCACAGCTCCTTGAAAAGAGAAAGGATAAAAATATATCATTTTTATGGCACAACATTCTCACCAAATCAATAGATCAGACTTCGCAATTTCTTTATAATCATCAACTTATTGTCTCTTCCTTTAATAGAAGTCGATGTTTTGGGTATTTTTAATGTTAAAGCTAAAAGAGCTTTTTAGGTTGGCAACCACAAATCATTAAAAGTGAGCTCATACAACAGGATGGCAGTCTAAAAAAACAGATGTCTTGCCTGTTCGTCATGAACTTCACTTAACATAAATGTGCTCTGATCTTGTACAAAAATATCTGTTTATGGAAGGTGAAGTTTCATGGAAAATGTTTCCAAACGAAATTTTGTCATGCTTGTCATACAAGGTACGCTGTCTTCTTTCCTCTACTGTCCTGTTGCATACAAATAATGTAAGTTCACTAATAACTCTTGTTATAAACACCAAGATTGCCTATTGGTAATTATCATAATAAAAACTTCATTAGAATGCATTCATTCACTTCACAGAATTATTTAGATAGTAGAGTTCTGAAGAACTCTCCACTCAAGCTTGTATTGTCAGAAAACGAATTTATATTTATTGAAGACATTGGGGATCATTTCTTTTACTCTTTTCATCGGCAGAGGGAGGGGTGGGTGGGGGGGGGGGTATAATAATTACAAGAAAAAAACCTGTGGAACAAAACATTCCCGTAGAAGGTGACCTCTCTAATTAGAATGTCAGCCTCAAATTTTATGTCACAAACTCAGACTGGGATGCTTACTAGTTTGAACCTTTGCTTTTGTTACCAGGTAAAGCTGAGGTAAAGTCATTCCTGAATATTTGCCGTACTGGCTATTCAGACTGGGGAAAAAAAGTTCCTGTGCTTTTAATAAACATTCTTTATACTTTGCATGCCTCGGCATTCCCACTGTGCGATTTCCATCACCTTTTCCTTCTTTACCTGCACATACTTGCCATTAATGAGATGTTTCAAACCAAATTCCACCTTTAAGATTGATTTGGAAGCTCTTTTAGATCTGCAAACTGTACCATCTACAGTTGTTCTTGACTGATCTCCTGAACGCTTTCCTCTGCTGTTTAGTGCTTCTTTAAGACGTTCTATTTTATCATCTAAATTTGGACTTTGGGTACGAAATGCTATTAAAGCAAGTTGGTCTCCCATAGCATTTAACCCAAGCTCTTTAAAGTGGGATTCATTCATCTTACTTACTGCAAGACCATCAATCTATAAAACAAATGAAAACAATACTTTAAAACCACAAGGAGCAATTTGCCTTTACTATGAAGAGTGGTTAGACTCCTGACGTTATCTCCAAACCATATCAATGATTAGCTGATCACAAAATTTAATGATCAACTGTACTGTAAATGCTGTTCATATGCCTTAATCAATTGACCAATTCTTTCAATTAATTCGTTACGGATATGTATGGAAATCAGTCTAGAAAGATTGTTTGGATACTGCTGGGCCTTAGAGGATTAAGGCAGAGCAGCCCTGCTTGTAGTCCTCTAAATAACAGTTCACTTGTCTGACTTGACCGCTTGACGTGCCTGCGTGAGATACTGTTACTGTTTCGTCGGCGAAGTTTTTCTTTAAAAGTCTGCTGTAAAAGATGGCGCCGATCTACAAATCGTACATCATGTCCTCAGCTACGCGTACAAGACCGTAGGTCTCGACGGACAACTATTGCTTTCGTCAAGCGTCAATCTGTGAGTAAAAATTATTTCTCGTTGTGCAAAAACAACATTTCTAGTACACCTTGAATGTGCGTTGAAGAACGTTTGAAACAAGAAAAAATTCATCGATGTTGGTTCGTCGATGGAAAGGTTCCTTCGATTAGGATGCAAGTTAAGTGGGAAACCTTTTCTCTGATAAGTTTTTTAAACAATGTGATAGAGTCGGGAAAACAAAAAACAAAAAATTACAGTCCCTGTAATCTTGTCTTAAAGCCACTTCTAGAATTCCTTAAATCAAATCAAATGTTAGAGAAATATTAAAAGGGACCGAGGTGCTCTGCCAGTGAAGACAATCTTCAGTGTTTGTTCAGGAATTGGCTCGATCTGTTGTGAAACGTTAGAATGCTTATGATTGTATTTTCTTATTTCATTAAAATTTCAGTAGTTGATAAAGTAAGCCATTATCTCGCCACCGCTAAAACAGATGTTTAGATAGTAACAGGAAATATCGTGGGATAAGATAATTAGAATTAACCAATGTTGTATTTAATCGGGTATTACTAGCTTAACCGCACATAACGATTAGCACCATAATTGTCAAGTAAACCCACGCTTAATAGGAAATTAGTTGAAATTAGTGCCCACGAATCGATATTAAACGTGAGCACGCCGGAATTACGCTTCTGGGTGTGGACTTCCTTAGCTAATATAAGCAGCATTTTTGTAGAATTTAGTTAGATTGAAATTGAGCGTAGAACGGAACGTGTAATGTTGAATTGTGAAGACTAAAGTCAGATTTGTACGGAAGTATACAGTCCTCGATTGTTGAACCAGCGTGTGCGGAATCTCTCTCTATCGCAAGTGGGAAATTCTGCGAAACCTGGATCTTTCAGATCTTTCCACTGACCGTGAACCAAAGGCCAGAAACAGCAACATTGCTTCCTTCTGGGTTAGTGTACTTACTTCTTTGTTTTCGAAGTAAAGTTTCCACTCACCATTTACTTCGACTATTTAACGTTTGTATACTTTTGAAGCGAAAGAATTGATGTCTTTGAAAAATTTCTGCTTTGTTTTTACATACAATTTACTCTTATGGAGATCGATAGTGACTCAGAGGCGGATCTAGGGGGAGGGTGCAGGGGGTGCGCACCCCCCCCCCCTGAGATGACCTGCGGTTTTCTAATACAACTGGTATTCTGCCAAAAAAAAAAAACTATGTGGTTCATTAGTGTTGAAGTAGAGCAAGAGACGAGTGCACCCCCTCCTAAAAAAAATCCTGGATCGGCCCCTGTGACTTGTAACCGGTGTAACATTGTCTCCTCTCATAAATGTTTGACCCTCACTAATCAAACGCTTTGCACAATGAGCTTCAACAGAAAGTTGATAAAGTTTTGGGGGAAATATTTCGAACCTGAGAGGCCATGTTTGTTTTAATTTTTGCGTGGACGTCGCGCAATACTAGTGCTCAGGCTTCGCACGGCCAATTTACTCTAGGGAGCCACCTTAACCTAGATGACGATTAGTTCTCTCGGCTAGTCCGTCGAGGGAAACGTTGAGAGAAGAAAATGGCAGTCGCTTCACGCGGCTTCGCCTCTCGTGCCCGCGTACCATCCAACTCAAAAATATACCATTTGTTTAACCATTTGGTTTCGTTATTTTGACTGTCATAAAAAGTTATTTTTACCAGTCAATGTTATAACGGAATTATAACCGTCACAACGACTGCTGATCATTGGTCAATCTAACCAATAGCATAAAGGTTACGATTTTAACTAATTTATTATAGGTTAAAGTTACCTTTTGTAACTGGTTATAACCTTTTAAAATAGTTACCATGACAGGTCAGTTTTTACTGTGCGCGTCAATCTTATTGTTATTACAAAAAGAAGTACGAGTAAAATTTGGCTCCTCAAGTAAATTCATAAATAGAAAGTAAATGAAAATACAATCAAAACTTTTTCAATAAAAGCAAACAAGAAATAAACTTTAACACACTAATTTTACAACATTGTTAATTCAAAGAAGCAAAAAAATAGCTACACATAGTAGTGTCTTGTTTAGTTACTATTTAACAATTTAAAAAGCTTACAGCATTTTCATGCACACTGCAGTTTAAACCTCGATATAGATAAAAACTTTCTCAAACCCAATCAATCGATCAACTTGGGAAAATATTAATTTTTATCAAAGTGAAGGTAACACCATTCCAGTTAAATAGCATGCAGTTTGTGTATAATGGTCCCGTTGTGCATTTTCGTTAACAGGTGAAAACATTTGTCGTCTAGCCAAAAGGCCCGATTCTAGCGTGGAACTTGGGAGTCCGTCTCTAAATAAGTTTGTTAACTGGAGTCTCTCGTCACGTGCTTACCGTAATCCGAGTGTTGACATTCTTTCTGGGATAACATATAACTACCGCTTACCTCGCTTTTTCATTACCAAGTTTAGATTCTCGGTAACTGTCTCCAGCAAAGGCACAACGAATAAATATACAGTTCAGCGACAATATTCGCGACATGTTCAAGAGCTGTAAGCACATTGCTATTTCGAAATAAACGGAAACCTGTGCAGATTGATAAATTCTGGAGCATTTTGACGTTATATTAAATCATGTCTTGTTTCGTAAAGGGCACTAAGGTACACAAATGTCTTGTTTTTGATCACGTAGCATTAATACTGTAGAGAAAAATCAACGTTAAATATTCTGAGGATAAATTCGACACTTCCAAAAAAATCATTTAAGTCAATAAAGCTCTAGCTACGTAGAGGGTGTCCGGCTTTCTATTCCTCAGAAGACAAGTTGAGCTTCTAGGCGTTAACCCATTCGCTCCTGGAGATTTTGCCGAAAAACGCGTTTTGAAGCTAGTCGAGTGGTTTTCTGGTCACTGCCGTGCTATAAAGAGCTAAAACTTACCACAAACCGGTTTACATGTCTTACACTTCGCGGCCTTCTGATCCAGATGCAAAATATCAGCTTGCGAAGTTCGGGCATGCGCAGAAAGCAAAATTTTTTGGGTTTAAGTGACACAGCAGTCTTGACTTTTACTTTTCGCTTTCTCTCCTCCCTTCTTTTTTCGCTTTTCTTGCCTCATTTTTTTTTCTCTTGCTGGGCATTTAGTAGGCTTCATTTTGGTGGGAAGAGTTTTTAAGAAAGCTTTTAGGATCTTAGGATTAGGTGAAAGGAAAGGTAGGTGAGCAATGGAACAAGATTTTCATGGAGATTTTCAGGTCAATGTCACGTGGTTTTTTGCTTCTTTCTCCGGTGTCCTTGACTGAATTGTGCTCATTCTGGTATGGTTTGAAAGATCTCTTCACTCTGCACAAGTTAGCGAAGAAAGTTGTCCTTGACCGTTAAAACTGATGACGTCACAAAGGGTAGAAAGGACCTGGATCCGCACAGGCGGTTACGGGCGGTTCAGGGGCGAATGGGTTAAAAGCATCCCGAGAGAACGGGCTGCGCTTACACATAGTTTTTTATCACAGGATGTCTGGGTTGTTTGTCAATATACCATACAAATGCCTCCACTGGCTTTTAGCAGTGGTCCTTTTTAGTAGTTTTCGGTTTCGGCTTTCGTCTGATGTAAAAAAAGAAATCATTTGTTTATATGATACGAAGGCCGATTCCAGTAATTCGTTTATTATTTTTTGACTTTTTCCAAATTTGACAAATACTGAAACATTATGCTATTATTAGTGATTTTTATACACACTTAGTGCAGATTAAAAACGATAGATATTTCATAACAGTTTTCTGAAGAAAAAATACTTATGTCATAGGAAGATTACTAGCATTTTTTTCTTTTGTTTGTTTGTTTGTTTTTTTTTCTTTTTCTTTTCCATTGGTGCTATCAGCAGCCACTTCGCCACCAACCACGGGTACAGGTAAGGGCAAGTTCTACTATCGCATTTACTGTTACTATGAATTAAAGAAACGAACGAACAAACGAATGAAAGAGTTAGAAAAAGAAAAACAAAAGAAAGAACGAACGAAAGACTAAAAGGAAAGATGGCGGCGAAGTACACTGACTTGTGTTGCGTCTGGCGGACGGCAACCTACCTACCTCTCCATTCAGACAGTTTGCAGACTGCCTCTGGATTTTCAACTTGGAAATTTCTACGGAATGCGAGGAGTTTATTTCAGTATTAACTACTGATGGATATAAGCGTTACACTGTAATTTTATTTGTATGTGTAAGTACGTTAGATTTGCATTTGAATTTGAACTGTCGGAAGTTATCAAGAAAGCAGATTGTTTGTTTCGTTGCCTGGTGCCTTGCCACACCCTAGTGTGAATGGATGAGGCTTTAGTCGCTCCTTATTTAGATTATTGCTCCGAAGTTTGGGGATGTATTGGAAAAGGCCTGTGTGACAGAATCCAGAGGTTGTAAGACAGGGCAAGGCGAATTATAACACTGCCTTTAAATTCAAGATTTGCGGGTATTCCTCGAGACTCGGGATGGCATACCCTTGAACAAAGACGCTTTTAGCAGCTCTGAATAACCTTTATCCTGAGGGTTTATAATTAAAGAACGGGTTCAAACGGCTCACTGGAAGAGCATTTTTAAAGAAGTGACACCTTGAATAAAGCTATTGTTTTTTTTTGGAAGTTTGCCTCCTGAGTTTGTTGAATTTGGTAAAAACTAAAACTTTTATACGGAAAAATGCTAATTTGAAACAAACTGGTAACTTTCTTTGAAGATCAAACTAGCCAGCGGCAAAAACTTTGAATGCTTTCTCTCCTACACCTCTCAAAAAGGCTAATTGCAAAAGCGCAATAATACCTACACAAATTCTAACTCGTTCTAACTGGTCAATTCTCAGGCCTACTCTGGGACCTTAAGTCGCCTAAAGTCGCCCAAAGTCGCCTAAAATCGCCTTAAGTCGCCTAAAAACGCCTTAAGTCGCCTAAAGTCGCCTTTATAGGTCGCCTTTAGTTGCCTTAAGTCACTTTAAATCATTCAAATCTTAAAAAGGTTCAAATTGTCCTGTAGTTATTACTTTTTTAGTTTTCTATTTCCAGAATGCATGATTTCTCATAAAATGTGTAATAACCCATGTTCAATAATATTAGCCACAGACCCAACCCCCCCCCCCCCATCAGACTTAATGCTCAGTAATTTATTTGTAGTCTCTAATTCGATCTCTCCCTATTATTTAGCCTAAAGTAAGGGCATCTTCTCACTCTTTTGACCAAACCCAAATTTTAAGGTATTTTAGTGGCTAACATCTCCCATGAGCAACAACCTATGTACTTAATTCTCACATATTCTTTGAAAGACATCTTTAAGGTTATCAAATCAATCATAAAATATTTGGGCAATCTCATACTTTATCAATAATGACATATTATGTACATCTGACTTGACGCTTATTTGTCATTTGACCAAAACTGGAAGAAACGTAACATTCGTTTTTTTAAAGAAAAATAGCACAAAGTTGGCGAGAAGTCACAAATCAGATGCCTCATTATCGACACTAATAGAGGAATTGTTAGAAAGTGTCACCTGAGGCATGTTTTCTGTGTTATTTATGGGCGTTTTGATGGATATTTTATCGAACGCTTGAGTAAACACAAGGAACAAAAGATTTAGTTCAAAACTTCGATCGGTCTAACTTGTAGGTGCAACAACACCCAACAAGGATCAAAGTTGGTGAATAAATGTTACATACACGTCTCTCAGATGCTTTAGTCCAGATTTGCTGTTCCAGTTTCGTCTGGTCCTCTGTGGCGTTACTTCGTGACGACGTAATGAAATAACTTGAAACATTGCAAAATTAAAAGTGTCGGCTTTTCACCGAACATTCGAAGTCTTTGAAATAAGTTGTAGTCAGAGGGAACAAAATGATTCCTAAAGGGCAAGAAGGATCAGTGACAATCCGTCTGTATCTACGGAAAACAACCACCTGCTCGAACACACTCCATCTTTGACTTTAGACTCCGCCTCCCGGGGGGGGACTCACATATGAAACAGACGGGGATGCTCGTCGTCTCGCTTAGGGGTGTAAATTTTGGATTTTGGTCTCGCTTAGGGTGTTCCGGGCAAAGCGCCAATATTTTAAGCCGCCAAGGTCTCGTTTAGGGTTCCGCAAAGAACTTAAGATTTATGACAATGCTTTTAAAAACTACTATTAGATAAAAGGATTCGATGATTATGTTAGGCTCCTGCTTTATATCATTAAAACTCATTGCATGTCGTATTTGTGTGTTTTTAAGCGGTCTCTTTTAGGGGTCAAAATTTGCTTAAGCCACGCCCAGATTGGTCTCCTTTAGGGGTCACAAAAAGCTTGAGCCACGCCCAGATGGTCTCCTTTAGGGGTCAAATTCAAAATTTTCGACGAGCATCCCCGTCTGTTTCATATGGGAGTCCACCCCCCGGGCTCCGCCTAAACGATGGAATCTGTGACGTCGGACTACCGGACTCCGGAATGCGGAATACACTATCTATCGTTTGTACGCGCAAATATCCTGTTATAACTGGTGTGTTTAAAATAGGTTGTGAAAGGGATGTTACTAAAACGGGGAACGGGGAGCGGGGAACGGGGAACGGGGAACGGAAGTCTGGGAACGAGTTGTCAGCGGAAACCTCCACAAAAATCCAAAATGGCGGTCCAAAAAACGAGAGAGAGAAAGAAGAAGACAAAGAAAGGAATTCGTGCCTTGGTTGAAATCAGGTGGGGACGAAATTGCAAATCAGACTCACATTTTACGTTTACATTTTGAGCAGGTGGTATGTTTTTTGGATATCCAACCTGTTTCATTTACAATATGATAAGGTCTTAGGTCTTAGTTTTCGAGACACCTGGCACACTCACATTACTCCTGGATTACTCCGTTTACTTTAGACCGTCGCTTAATCCTGCCTGTTTATCCCCCTGAATGTTCTTTTTCCCACTCAGACAAACTCTTGGAGAGTAAAGGTTTTATCCAAGCCCATTATATGCCCTGTTTTGAGAATGCTTGGTAAATAACTCGCAGGCATTGTACTGAGAAATAAACGTGGAATTTATTAATGCATGTACATATAGTGTTCTCGCGTTCTGTGCTTGAGTCAAACTTTGTACAGCTATTAGTATTTAAAACTAACGGCTAAAACTTGTTTTTTTTACAATTTTTATAACTGGGAAAGCTTGTTGTTGTTGTTAGTGTTATATTAAAGTCATTGGGTGATGAGTTATGAATCGTTTAAGGTCAGGGTTTGGCATTGAAAGCAGGGTTAAGCACTGACTTCAAGAAGGTGGTGGACAAAACACTGACCCCCATTCCATGAACTACCCCCAATGACTACCCTAAAATGGACTATGCCACTGAAGTTAAGTGATTAGGGTTAGGAAACTGAGTGAATCAGGTTCCATTTAGGGTCCTTATACTGGGAAAACTGACTTAAAACTTCATTCACTCAGTTTCCTAACCCTAATCACTAAACTTCAGCGGTGTAGTCCATTTTAGGGTATGTCCATGAAGTGTGGGTCAGTGTTTTGTCCACACCCTTCAAGCATGCCAAATAATACAGAATTCGGCATGTACTGGCACAGATTAACGAAAAAAGAGAAACCAAAAAAATGAAGGTGCCGTGAAAATAGTTATGATTTAGTTGTGCTTGGTTTTAGTGATGCATATTCACTATTGTATACAGTGCTTTTCAACACGTTTTGTGAGTGTAGTTTACATTATAAAATCATCACATTTTCTTAGTTTACTTTAGAATGAAAGAGTCCAAGGCTAAGTTTTAAAATAAGCCAAAAGAAATGAGATATGCTAATTGCTTATCCAGATTGCACCATGTTATTGCCTTACATGAGGTTGTTTTAACAGCATATCAAAGATCAAAGTAAAAGAAAATTTAACTCTTCAAGTCCCATGATCGACAGAAATCAATTTTCTCAAAACAATATCAATACATTATCCAGAGGAATGTTTATGACAAGTAATGAAATAATCACCAAAGGGAAAATGCTTTAATCTTCAACCAAATTCTGTCATCTAAATCTTTAAGGAAATGTAAAGAGATAAGTGTGGACAATGTTATTTGTATGTGGATAATGAAGCTTAGAGGATTAAGGTACGAGTAGGTATGACTAGGATCATTATGTTGAGTTAACCAAATGGGTTAGGTATAAACTAACTTGTCTGAAACAGTTTAAATTCCTAAGTGGCCGCCTAAATACTTTTATGATATTGTATAGTTCCCTTCATATGCATTACTCTTTAGCAAAAAGGGGGCC
>CALNXK010000275.1:430000-437500 GCA_942486035.1 Porites lobata
ATTAAAAATCGGCTTTCTACTTTTCCTATTGTTTTCTCCTAAAACAACTTGATTTGGATGTTGGTGCGTAAACTGATGGCTAAGGAATTTTAGTCGTACAGCTAGTCACGACGCTGAACTACGCTGAACTGGACATCGAAGGTGGCTTGGGGAACAAATCAAAGCGGGCACAAACTAGCAGTTGAGACATCTGAGAGATACGTATATGGATTTTATTGACCGTTTATATTGTTTTTAGAGCAAACTTATTAAAGTAAGTAAAACTGTGAGTTAAATCTTTGTATGTTGTTTTTACTTGAAAAGATCGCGTATATAGCTATCAAAAATAATCGTTAGAGTTTCTTGCACAACAATTTCAAAGATTTTACCCTTATTGATGATAAATCATTGTCTGATGAGTTTTTTTGTTCGATTTCTCCTCATTCAAAGGCAAACACACGAATATTGTGAGAGCCTGAATTTTGATGAAATATGCAAAAGTCATTCAGTCACATGAATAGTTTATGTCAACACATGGAAGAAAGTGAATTGCCCAAACTTTTTATGACCTTTTTCTAAACTTAAGTGATGGCTTTAACTACTCATGCAAAAGTTATAAAGATAAGCTGTTGCTCACCAGAGATATTAGGGAATAAAATACCCTAATTTTACGACTTACTCGAAACTTGGAAATGATGACCCAACTCAAGTGAGCTAAGAGGGGGGAAATCGAATCGGCGACTTCAAACAGTTTATTGTGCTTAAAGTCTTATGAACTCAGATTATCTCTCAGTGCATTTAACTTCCAGGTGGCTTTTCTGTTTGTAGCACTGGCATCGTAAAGTTAGCTAATTAATTATGCATAAAACGGCAAAAATGGTGATTTTTACAGGGGGAGCCCGGATCTCCCAGGGAATTTAATATTTTGACCTGAAATTCTGTCACGTAAGTTAACTCCTGATACCTAACGTTTGTGCCGAGTTTGAGCGAAATCGGTGATTTGAGCATTATCACCCCCTGCTTGGTTCTGCCTGGTTTTCTCATGGACACACTCTTAAATGTACTGAATTTCTACACGGGTGGTCAGAGTAGCTGGTAGAAGGTTAGGTATCTTAATCAAAACCACTCTCAAGGCAATGATGACTCGCTGAGAATAGGTTTTGATGGCTCGCTGAGAATAGGTACAGATGGCTCGCTGAGAATAGCTTCAGATGGCTTGCTGAGAATAGGTCCTGATGACTCGCTGAGGATAAGCCTGGCTTTGACTCTCTGAGGATTCAGGGTCTTGACTCGCTGAGGATTCTGGGTCTTGACTCGCTGAGAATTCTGGGTCTTGGCTCGCTGAGGATTCTAAGCCTTGACTCGCTGAGGATTCTGGGCCTTGACTGGCCAAGAACATGATTGGTGGGCTCGCTGAGAATAGGTTTGGATGAGGCTCGCTGAGGATAAGTCTAGTTGACTCGCTGAGAATGAATCTGGATGGCTAGCTGAGAATGAGTCTGGTTTTTTGGAACTGGGCTTTGACTCGCAGAGGATTCTGGTCTTTGGCTCGCTGAGGATTCTGGGCCTTGACTCGCTGAGGATACTGATCGTGTTCTTCCACAAATGCATGAGTGAATAAAACTGCATCATTTGCTAAGAGAGATTATAGGAGGAATAAATTGAAATGGGAAAAATAAAAAAAGAACGTTTCACACCGGAAAGCAAATTTAAGGAAATAAAAAACCTCGCGTAGGATTCTTTCCATGAGCACTTGTTGTGGTGGTGGGAGTATGTCTTTCTAGAAAGACATACTTCCACCTTTTTTTTTTCTTCATTTCAGGTGTGTGCAGGAAGCATTCAAGGAGTTGAATTTTCAAAGTAATGTCTAAAGGTGCGTTGAAAAGTCAGGTTTCACTTATAGATAATTAGACATATAGCAAGCGTAGGGAACTTCCAAGAAGTGAAATAACTCTCAACATAGTGGAAGTTAAAAAGTTACAAAAAAAGAAGAAGAAGAAGAAAACAAGGCAGTCAAATATAATTCAGAATTGATGGCCTTCAAACTTGTAGCTCAAGACATGAGCAATTGAAGCTTCAATAGCCATGGAAAAATATACTCGAGTCATCAATAAAATTAATGGTGAAATTATTTAACACAGGGAACACATTCATTTAATACAATTGTAAAATTATTGTTGAAAAAGTTGAAAAGAGGGGTAGAATTGAACCACAAAAAGTATAGAATTCACTCTCCTCTTCTCCTCTTATGTAAGTAAAGGTTCTGCGGAAAGTGAATGAGAAGTGTAAAAGAGGGGGAGGGAGATTGGTTGAGCTACATGAATACTTCAGAAAAAAAAGTTGTGGTTGTAATATAGCAAAGAACATAACACAACAAGCAACTACGTGTATCTTTTTTTTTCTCTTACAGAGCAGAACACAACAGAGCAGGAGCAGAGCAGAGGCCAGCAGAACATAAAACATCAAAAAAATGAAAATTAGCTTTTGTTACTGTAAATCCTCTGTCCACCCCCTGCCCCTCTCCCCCCCGGCATTTCAACTAACTCTCCCACTATAAATTGCTCTCCTCTCCCCCCTTATTATTAATCAAAAGTAAATTGTTCACTGCATTAAATATTATTCATGGCTGAATACTCCATGTGAACCTATCTGATATGGTTGGTGCTGGAATGTCAGTTTTGCCTCAAAATTGCTCCCAGCGTGCTCGTTAAAGTATTAAGGATAATTTGTCAAAAAAAAGAAGAAGAAGAAGACAATTGTAAATAAAAAAAGAAGAAATTTGAGGAAGTTGAGTAGTTTCTTTTCATATTATATAAATATTCAGGGCTGTGCTCTAGCAGTACCCAAAAGCCCCTGGCACCCTCTTTTTGCTCTTGAGCAATGGGGAAATCACTCTGGATTTCACAGGTTCAGAGCTCTGGGTTTCCCTTCAATATAAACTAGAGCACAGCCTTGTTACAATAATTACACTAATTATTGTGGATTTTTCAATACTATTTTAAAAAATGTATAAGCTTTGATAGAAAATCATATCGGTTACAGTACAAATCTGCGTGTAAGAACCTACATTTTTGAAGTCTATAAAGGAACTTGAGGTTGGTGCCTTTCAGCAAGGTCCATGAAGACAATTACAATCTGTAGTTTTTATAACCCTGTTTTTGTTCTGGAATTACAAGACTCACAGTGGTACAGTTTGGTACAGTATTTTCTTGTCTTATCAATTTGCAAACTTCAAACTCCTTTTTTAAGAACCTGCTTGATTTCTTTCGTTTTTGGTGCTAAAAAGGTTGTTATATATTCAGTATATTTGTGAGTATTAGGATGGCAAATTTCTGCCAGAAAGTTCTTAAACCTCTAGATTCTTGTATGCAGGTATTTTCTGAATGATAATCTTCCCAATCTTGTACTTCTTACAACTATTCCTGCTACTGCCAGAAAATAGGTAACCCTCTGCAACATGTACATTGGAAACACTAGAACATATTTCTTAGAAACGAGAAAAAATAATGTTGGGTTCACAGGCTGATCCAACGTGTTAACGCGCTTATGAGACGGCCAATACCGTTAGTACTGTCTATTCCTGAACTATAAAAAGTCAAAAGGCTGACTAACTTATACATATAATAATTATGTAGATGAAAATGAAATGAAACTTTAGTATTCAGAACAATGGATTGATGAGTAAAATAAAACAGCCGAATAAAAATTGCATAAATGACCATAATTTCAATACAGATTTAACAGTTAAAATACTGGAAAAAAAAATTTCGCAAAACAAATGTCCCTTTCAATTGTCAACAACCCTGACTACTAGTATCCCTTGCCGTGACTCATCGAGTAGTCTTCGTCGACACATCTTGTCTCGTCGAGTCATCGTCTCGTTGAGTCGTCCTCGTCGAGTCAACTTCATCGAGTCATCCTCGTCGAGTCATCGCCTCGTTGAGTCGTCGTCGTCGAGTCAACCGTGTCTCAGCGAGTCATCCTCGTGTAGTTATGGTGCCTCATCGAGTCATCCTCGCAGAGTCATCGAGTCCTCGTCGAGTCTTGGAGTGAGAATCGAGTCGTCCTCGTCGAGTGTTGAAGTACCGCTTGAAAACTCGAGTGTCTATTTATTTATTTTTGAGCGTCGGTAGAAAGATGACTCCGTTCCCAGAAACGGCGAGTGATCCTAAGCTTTCGGCGCAAGGAGGTCTGGGATCGCCTGGGTCCCCATCGCTTTTTGAAGCGTCGGCAGTCGGTGTTCTCTCTCTTCATCGGCTCCATTTGTCACGTAATTGTAGTATTTTTCGTCACTGTGTTGACGACGTTGCCTTCGCTGGGCTAAGCGATGTTGTCTGTGCTTTGCACGCGGCTTCTTGTTGTCGTTGTCTTCTCCGCTCGCGAGGAATTTTAGTCGGCGTTCTTCAGAGGTGTTTCGGTTGAAAATCGAGGATTTCCAGCCACTTGTTGTGCTTGTTGTCCTGTGTCATTTGAATGTGAAATTATTCGTGATTCACCGATCGTAAACATTGTTTCATAGATGAATAAACGCATCAGCCTTTCATCAATAATACATGGCAATGCGCTGGTCATCAGCGGCAAAGTCTATGTTGCCTGGAAACGCAAAATGCTCCATGACGTAGCGCTACATGACGTCATTGGCGGACACCAAGCATATGTTCAGAGAAAGAAAGATTTATTTATTTACGGCGCATCGCATTTTGCATCTGGCTAACACCACACGCGGTTCACGTGATGCACGTGCGCTTTGCGCGCGACGAGATTATAAACTCGCTTCGCGAGAATAATTTGCCAACACCGGGTTACGTTTTAAAGATAAAGTACAAGTGATAGTTCAAGGTTTGTGAGGGCTCTACATATTGATTCAGGTGTTTTAACTACCTCTTACAAAATTCATATTTAACTGCCTACATTAACTTTATTATGGTTAAGTCAAAAATGTCTTATTTCTTCCTCTCTTAATAGTATTCATTTTTGGTAAGTTGAGTAATCGAGTATTTACTTCATCAAAACGTGCCTTCGTTCTTGTGTGGCTCTTGATGATTCAAATTTTTGCTTATTATTTTTTTAGCTCCTCACGTTTAACAGTCTTTTTTTAAAATAATTTTGTAAAGTTTTAAGCAGTCTATTACAAAACAAGAACGCTCTTAGTAGCGTTGAGTCTCGCTTGCTTGGAGATGAGTTTTAATGTCAAAGGCCCCGGTGCCGTTATACTACCTTTTTCGTTTGGGATACAAAACGAGTGTTGTATGTCATAATGTTTATTATATACATACTGAGAAATACTCACCAAAAAGCTATGTCGTAAATTTTCGTACGCAAATGAGTACTAGCCAATCAGAGGAGCGAACGATGGTTTTCACACGTGAAAAAAATGATACGTCCAATCAGAATCGCGAACGATGTTTTTTCACGTGTGAGAAAAATGATACGTCCAATCAGAAGCCACAGAGGTGTGTGAGTTTCGCGCCAAAATTCCCGCCTTTTATTGCAGCTTGCAGCGCCGCTTCGCACACATTCAACGAGAAAAGTCTTACTCAAAGAGTTTTTCTCACTAAAAAAGTGAAAAACATTTCGGAAATGGAGTGGAATAGTTTCGTTTGTTTCACTGTCGATAAAGAAAACGGTAGACAGCCGGCGAAAGAACAACGGAAAGGGAAAAACAGAACGAGACGTAAGCTTTTGTTGTGCTTTTTGTCGGAGCTACTTTGCCTTCATTTAATCTTAAGCTTATATTGAAACCGACCATTTTACTTAAATTCACTCATGTTCAATTGTGCATTGAGAACAAACAGTTAAGATTACTTATAGTTCTTGGATTACCCCATATCCTTACCGTCATTTATGTTTTTAACAAACGTTTTTACCAAAAAGCTGATACTTCGTTTTCGTTGTCATTTTGCGGTAAGTGTGTAGCGGCAAATTTTAGCATTTTTGAAAGATTTAAAATAAAAAGGCCGTCAAAATGATGAATGTCTCAGTATGTATATAATAAACACAATACCACATGGAAAGTGCTGGCGTATGGTTGCCGAAATGTAGCAAAATTCGATGAAAATTATTTTCATTCGATAAAAATATATTTGCATTCGATAAAAATTATTTTCATTCGAAAAAAATATATTTTCATTCGATAAAAATATTCTTATGCGATAAAAATATATTTTCATTCGATAAAATATATATTTCCATTCGTTAAAATATATTTTCATTTGACACAAAAAAAATGTTTTTATTCAATAAAAATAATTTTCATTTGATATAATGTTTTCATTCGATAAAATATATTGCCATTCAATGGAATATTTTCATAGGGTAAAAATATTTTCATTCGATAAAAAATATATTTTTATCCCAGAATGTCACGTGGTACTTGTTAGGCCTGGTCGCATAGGACCGATTCGCGCCAAAAATGGTTCGCCTGTCTTAGCCCGGTCTGTTTTGTTGTCGCACTCTGTCGCAGCTTTTTCACAGCTTCACTCAGCTTCACGAAAATGGATTTGAACCGGTCAATAATTCGTTCCGAGGTGAGACAAGCGTTGGAGGAGTATATGCAGTCGAATACCAATAGATCTGCAAATGCAGGGGAAACAGGAAGACTGGAAGGTAGTTGTAAATTAATTTTTTTCAGTGTACCGCCTTGTTTATGCTTTCTTTAAATGTATGAACAGACGAGAGCAGATCTCAAATCGAATTATTTTAGCCGTAAACTTGTTATTTACAGCTTCCCCACAGAACACAAGTACAAGTACAACTAGCCAACGGCTAAACTCTCAAATTGGACAGGTTGTAAACCGTGCCAGGGATATTTTAAGGAGCAATCGATCGTCATTCACACGAAATGCCAGCACGTCGTTTCAGAATGGCGCCACTAGCGCGTATCCTAAAAGACCCCGATTGTCGGGGGCTTCACGTTATGGAAATGTTCTTCCCAAGGATGTGGTTAAAACGGTTGTGCTCTTGGAAAATTCTGGTTCTTCAAACGAATATCCTTTAAAGAATGATACGATAATGTGCTATGCTGAAGTGGATTTCGTCACCACAGATGACGAACGTCTCGTGCGAAATAAAATCGTCGGAGCGTTGAAGACACAAATACCTGACATTGCACCGGATGATTTTGAATTTGTTAAAGTCCTCGGCAAATGAGTCTCTACTCCTGTTGTAGCTGATGGCTACAACTGGGATTTTAAGCACGTTAAAAACTTATGTGGTCAAGGCAAATTGTATGTCCGTCTTAACAAACAGCTAGAACAGGAACTGGAAAACATTTCAGACACATTTGAAGCCATCCCTGTGGAAAGGCCTAGTACTATTCTTGCAGATAATAGGGGCGTGTCGTCTGTGAAAGAACCTGCCTGTCAATCTGAGACAGATGACGAGGTATTTACATGTATTTGTGTGATGTCAAAAGTTATTTTGAGCTGTTAGTATTGTCTTACTCTAAAATTCTTAGCCAGACATTCTATTACATGCTACCAAAAAACACAAACAAACAAAACGTTATCACACTGCAATGCG
>CALNXK010000275.1:445000-455000 GCA_942486035.1 Porites lobata
CGAAGTCGGTCTACTACGAGTGAGCGAGTGACTCATTTGCATATCTCTGTCCCTGCGATAACTCGTGGTACGCTCGCGCGTCCCCACGAGTTACAAATTAAAAACTGTTAAAAGTTTTTTCTTGTATTACAGTATCACCAGGATAAAGCGTTTCATTTTCCCGGAAAATTTCACTTTCTCGTCAAAACAATCACTGACTCAGACAGACTCGGATTAGTTTACTTGAATTTAGCGTTCAGTACAGCGAACGGGGTTATGTTCTGTGAAATTTATCTACAGTCTGCGGCCCACATCATCCCTGATCCACGATTTATTTACTCATTTTATTTTCAAGTTCTTTTTAACCTATCCTTGATCCCTGATTTCTTGATCCTCGATCCTCGATCCTCGATCCTCGATCCTCGATCCTGATTTTCCAGTAAACCTTGAAGTTTTGCCAATTAAGATTATTCTTTTTTTTTCGACCACTGAAGTGATCAGTTGTTCCAAAATAATCAACGCTTTCAAGCCATAGAATTCTTGGACCAACCCGTTCCGGAAAAGATCAATATGGGATTTCTATTAACTATGGACACGAAGTGCTGCAAGTAGAGTGTGCGGTTAGTCAAGTTCAAAGCTACCCGTGACACGTTAGGGTGGATTTCCATTGATGGGTTTTTGGCTCCGCACGTTAACGCACGTAAATTTTAATCACGTAAATCAAATAGAGGTAAGACATAAAGTATTGAGATTAAACGTCAAATTAAGCGAGTTTCTACTTTTACGCTTACATAATTGTACGTGCAGACTTTCATACATTGCCTTTATTTTATTTGCGAACGCAAATTTTACTCACGTGCGCACGTAAAAATTACGTGACAGTGGATACTTCATATCTCAAGTATTTATGAAGTGCAACACGACTTCACATCATAACAACTGCGAAAATCTATCAATTAAATACATAAAACAAAGTGAATCTATTTAACCGTACATTTCCTGTAATTGCGACAATATTCTGAGAAACGTAACACCTTAAAAAGCCACAAAATCCTAAGGATTTCCCCGCTATAATATTTTCTCATCCTGCTTGGGGATGTGCCTGCATGTCGTGCATAATTACACGAAAATCAAGGGCCTCCATTCGAGGAAAATTACGTCATTGCCAAACTAACAGGCGTCATTTCAGTCATCGCCGAAATAAACTGCATTCTCATCAGGAGACTCATTTCCATACAATGAAAGTCGTCACGATTCTTATCCCCAGTTTCCACGGTCTTCGCTAGGAACGCGGGGCCTACAAACTAGGTCCCACCGGAAAAAAAAAAAAAAAAAAAAAAAAAAAAAAAAAAAAAAACCTTCGCATTTTACCAGTCTCGCTTTTCTAAAGCAAGCGAGACTAATTATCATTTTCATGACATTATGCATCTACACACTCATATTTCAAACGCGTTACAGTATGTTGCCCAGTATCCGGACGGTACCAGTATCCGGACACTTGAAACAAGAACTCAAGTTTTGAGGGGCCCTTTTCAGTTATCGGTAAACAAAGTATTTCGAATGAAAGCTGAACATTTCAGCTTTAAGATGAAAGTTTTGGCGATTTGAAAGCTTGCGAAACAGTCGCAGAAGACGCCGTTCTGTTCAGGTGAGTAAACTTTTCATGGCTAATATTTACGCTGTTTACTGCGCAGTAAAGTTAGTGCTGCTCAGAAAAGGGAGGGTAATGTGTGATATTTTCAAAGAAACTGTTTTATTTTTAAAGTGAAGATACTTAAGGAAGTCAGGTTTTCAGAAAGTTTATTAATTCTTCTTGAAATTCGATTTGTTTGGAATAACGGAAGCCAGAAACATTCACTAAGTTTTGATGTCATGTGCCCAGTATCCGGACAGTTTTTTCTTTGCTGTACAGAATCGATGAATTAGTTGTGTACATTCTCCGGACAAGATTTATTTCATATCAGTAACTATAATTAAAGCTTAGGATATATGATATAGTCGTAAAATGTAACTCTACTCAACTCCGTACGGAAATTTTCTTCACTCATTCAGAGTCGACTTGATTTCGTGTGCACGGCTTGTTTCGCGTGACTGCATTTTCTATATATAACTGAAAGCGTCTGAGTTGAACCTGGAATTCTCATACGTTCCCCAGTTGGGACTGCTAGAATGGGTTTGCTATGGTCTAAAAAATGTCACAAAGGGACTGAGAGATGTGAAAGAAGGAGGAATTAGTGCTAGAAAAGCAGGCTCGTTGTGGGGACTGAGCATGAAGAAATCAACACTGCAGGTCAGACTAAATAGGAGAGTGACCTTTGACCGTCGGGTTGAGGTCCCTTCCCCAAGCTTTTCTTTAAATAAAAAATGAAGAAAGAAAGTCGTTTGCAGATTGGCTAATTGAGCTTGCAAACTGCGGCTTCGGCATGTCTACGGATGCCTTCCTTAAATCAGTGAAAAAGTTCTTAGACAAAGAAGTGAGAATTATACCATTTTTAAAACAGCCGCTCGCTTTCCCCGCCATACCCCAGTCATTTGTTATGTTTTATTTCACGATGCCAGGTTATATTTTCGGAATCGATTGCCAGACTACTTTGCAAGTGCAAGAGAAGCTTTTAAGTCGCTCGCCTGTCGAAATTTATGTACAATTACGTTGTTATTGTTGTGTCCGGATACTGGGCCAGCTGTCCGGATACTGGGCAACATAGGAGCTCTGCAAAAATATTAATTTCGCGATAGAAACAAAGGCAAAAAAGTTATACTTTCTTTCGTCATATTAAGGACTAGATAGATTTTCCCTGGGTCAAATTTCAGAGCTCTTGCGATTAACAAAGGAAAGTTAATGCAATTTTAAACTGAAGTGTCCGGATACTGGGCAACATACTGTATAGAATGAACAAAGTCCAGATCGCTCAATATTAAGTCGAGGTAGAGACTCTTTATACAAATTAGCTAATATATAGATTTAGCCAGGGCTAAAAGCGAAGCTCCCGTTAATAAATTCATAATTTAAATCAAACAATAAACTTGTAATCCACAGATCAGGGCACATTCATTTGACTTTTGAGGCAAAGGCTGAGTGATTTTGGAGAAAAATCAGAATTTGACCGTCCAAGAGTGAAACAAATTTTACATCAAGTTATTTGTAATCCACAGATCAGGGCACATTCATTTGACTTTTGAGGCAAAGGCTGAGTGATTTTGGAGAAAAATCAGAATTTGACCGTCCAAGAGTGAAACAAATTTTACATCAAGTTATTTGTACACCGAAAAATAGCAATCATGTTCGATCACAGTAGATTACGCCTGGAAAACAAATAGACCTATTCGTGTATTGTATTTGCATTAGCTGTAGCATCATAATGTGGCATTCACCAGTCTCTCCAACATTGCTCCGTTAGAGAGACTATGGATAATTGGACAACCCCGAAATATAATTTTAAGAAACACATGCGCCACGATAGTCCTTGGTGGCAGCCAATTTACACGTTGCATTCCTCTGTCTAAAAGAGAGGCCAAAATAAAAATCAGGCCGGATTGTTTGTGTTGGGCAAGTTTAGTTTACTAGTAAATCTTGGCGACGAATCTGGTGGCGTGTAAACCAGCCTTTTAAACATACTTTTTCTCATCACGTCTCAGGTAAACAGTACACAGACCTCGGACAGAATTTGTTCTTTTTTGCCCTATTTTACCTATAATTTTGCAGTTTTTCACGATTTTGCAAGAGAATTTGCACTCATTCAATATCCACGACGATCAAAGCACGCGCTTCCTTTGCACAACAAAATTATAGCATTGAATTATAAAACGTTTTTTGTTAGAAAAATCTGGTCCTATGTGATATGCGGGTAATAATTATGGGCTTTTAATGAAAACGATAAAAAAAATTCCCAAAATCACTTTTCGGCCAGCCGGACGGGTTCTCACTTTTGACAGGCACCAAATTTGCAGTGCGATTAATAGAGTTACCATTTACGCTTCAACATGATAGAGAAATTGTTATGTTTAGGTTTTATTTCCCTTTATTCATTAAACTGTGTATGATTTTGTTATGTGTAATCCTTAAAAGCGAGTGATATTTACGCGCGGCGTTTTGAGTATTCCTACATGCGATGTTTATGTTCGACTGGAAACAACCGGTGCAGCGATGAAAATTGCGAGAAGGACTACTAACAACCAATAAAATAAGTTTAATTCGGTGAAACATGTACAGAGACAATAATTTTCATTCACGAAGAGAAGTATTGAGAGTACAGTGTCTCAGAAAATCATGAGTCAGGCAAGCATAAGCTTATTTATGTTTTAAGCCGGCTTCCCGGTGTTCGCTCTTTTTCAAGATGAACTCGAGGCAAGAAAATCGCTCAGAGCTTTCTGTTTACAGCCAAAATCATAACTAAATAATCTTCGGAACCTTTTCTTTGAATTTGCGGGTCAAAAAATGTCTAAAGGCTTTTTAAACCTGATACTATTGTCGGTTAGATCATTGCTCGTGTTTCAACTTAAGCCGCATAAACCATACGCTCGACTTCAGGAAACCGAAAAAAAAAAAAACTTCAATAACAATAATGGCTCAAGCTTACCAGTCGAGATGCTGCTTCCGAAGGTCATCAAGTGTTCCAGAATCGCTTGAGACTTTTCAACCTTCTTACGCCTCAAGCAAGGGCAAGTGAGTAAGCTCATTTTGGAAAACGATGCCATCCGAAATCGGATTTCCAATGACTTTGACAAGCGGTGCATTTGTCAACAAGAAGCGCAATAAACAAACCAGCCACGAATTACAGAACAATCTTGATAGCAGCTGTATTTCATTTTGTACACCAAGTAGAAAAAGACAGTTTAAAACATCACAAGATGACACAAAACTCTCTCAGCTCCAGCTATCAGTAAGCAAGTTTCCAGACGCTGCAAAAATTTTCCGCATAAACTCACCTGTCAAATTTTGACCAATCAGAACATAAAAATTGGACGTAGAGCGTGATCAACGCGTGACAGTGAGAAAAGTCAAAAGCGATTAAACTCCCTGCATGTAAATGTAAAAGCCAGTTGAATTTTCGTGTCCGAGATCAGTTCGAAATCAACATTTTAAAAGTGCGGCTCATGAAACACGGCTTATTTCATATGCATTTTAAAAAAATTGAACTTGAGCCTGCGATCATTAGAAAAGTAGCAACTTGTCAGCGAATGCCTTCAAAATATTACTCGAACTCAGAGGGTCGATACCTGAGCCTGCGATACGGTCAGGCGATACTGGTCAGCAGAAACACTGTTTTGACAGCTGTCAATTAATCAAAACATGGATGTACAATATCAGGTTGCAGGCTCCCAAACTAGCTAGAAAGTGTGAGATTAAACATTGGTATGCCTGTGGTACGGACGGACGGAAGGTCGGGTGGTCGGTGTACGGTCACGTGATTGCCGAATTTTCGAGGATGGATAGATTGTCTATAAAGCTATGGGGCTTCGAATCGAGCCCGTGATCAAATAAAATATCAGCGCAAAACTTTAAACACTACGTGACCTCAATAGATAGAAAAATGAGCCCGCGATTCACTTAGGTGATGATGGTCAGCGGATACTCTAGTTTGAAAGCTGTCAATTAACCTTCATTAGAATGGCGAATATTCGAATTAACAGACTACGAGTGTGAGTAGGACATTTCCGTCCGGTATGTAGTGGAAAATGCCAGATCGTGTACCTGAGCGAACCTGAGCCCTCGTTATTAGTTTTCTGATAGCGGTCTGAACATGTCCCATTTTGACAGCTGTCAATTGACCTTAATTTGGCCTGCCAATGTAACTTTAAACGACTGTCAGCCAACTGACAGCCTTGCCCGGCGTAGTTTCGTTTTTATGTTGAATTGGTAAGTGTGACATATTTTATCAGCTTATATATAGGGGCAAAACGACTGGTCTTTTATCTGAGTCCGCGAGACGGTCGTGTGATAATTGTCAGCGGATGTCTGATTTTGACAGCTGTCAATCTAATCGTACTCATACGGATGGCTTACATAACTAAGAGCTGAGGCTAGTCAAGTTGTGCAAGATCTATTGTGACATTTGACATCGGCTTACATGTAGTGTGTGTACGGACGGGCGTACGCTACGTCATAACCAAATTTTCTGGGATGGATAGTTGACCAAATTTTCTTACCCATGGTGCTCCGCTGTGAGTAGGACATCGGGAGCTCCGTTATTAGGCACCGCATAGTAATTCCTTTGCATTCCAGAACTTAACCTTGGATTTTTTCGGAAGCTTTGAAAATCGATAGACTAAGAATGTTTTGATTAATTTACAATCCCACTTTTAACTATGTTTGAAAAAAAATTATCTACAATATGACTTGGACAGTATTGTCGCTATAGTTGTTCTCATGAGCGTCTAGCTTTTTTAAGATTAGTAAATTAATTCTATACCAACTGAATAGTCCTTGTTCAGTCGGGTAATTTTACGCAATGAATAAATAACTATTGTGCATTACAAAGATTTTTTTCAGTTACTCTATGATAACCAGTTGAACCTTTTTTAATCCCAATTAACTCGAAAAGGAAATAACTTATCAAACGTAACAGTTTGTTATGAAAAAGTGTTACAACAGCTGTCAATTGAAATTATTTTTTTGCTACCTAACATTAGAAAGACAATGTATTCTAAGGCGAACGATAATAATCAATACTGTTAATACTATGTGTAATAGATAATTACTTATTCATTCATTCATTCATTCGTTCATTCATTCATTCATCCATTCATCCATTCATTCATTCAGTTATTCATCCATTCGTTCATTCATTCATTCACAAATATATTTATTCATATCCCCAGATAGGACAGTCGCTAAATACTAATCTAATTGAGTATAACTTAATTATTTCCCTTTCTTTATATATTTTTTTCTAATGGACGTTACCAAATTGTTTGAAATTGGGCAGGTTCCATTTAAAATTGTCGAATTCACCGAATTCGGCATGAAGCAGGAAAGTAAATCCAAGAAAAAAGCAATTCGCATGTTGACAAACTTTTTGACGTCCGCTTAGGTCATTTTTGGTCCATAAGGATCCATGCATATTATTCTTCCTGACCTATTCAGCTTTCCGTTTAAGCTATTTTGACCCTATTTTTTTTCTTGATTTGATGGATTTGAATGTTTCTTTTGCTAATCAGGAACCAAGAAGAGAGTCACCTTAAGAGAACCATGGGTAAGAGCTGAGTTTCTTGGCGATATTTACTTTAGTTGAGTCAGTTTAAGGTGTGTGGGCAGCTGTGGGCTCCAGAAGTCCGATGGTACGGTTTTCATAAATCCGGCTAGAATTAAATTTGCCCCGTTGTTGGAAAGAAAGCCAGCCAAAATTTCATGCGAAAGAAAGATGATGAAGTGGGCAACAAAACTGGCTATAAAAAGAAAGGCTAAGGGAAAAAGAAGGGAGCGAGTAAAAAATCGAAATAAATTCGGAAAAAAAAAAAGTTCAAATTTTGGCTTATGCGCAGAAAAACGGAAAAGCTGGTAATTACATCCAAGCAGAAAATTATGTCGTTAGTCTTGGAAATTTCTTTTTAGTCATACCAATACTAACTGGCCGAAGAAAAGTTCAAAAAGGAGAATTTGGGCCAAAATGCCGTTTATTTGCTGGTGAACTGGCTGGGGACAAAGAGCTGAGTTGTCAGGTTATACACCGTCTAGAAAAATTGGCTTGTTTTGTACATAATTTGTAAAGCACAGATAACAAGCGGTGCTGGTGCTTGCCTGAGTATAACAGAAATACTGTTTAAACTATATTTCAGTTCCTCCAAAAATAACTGCTGCCTCAAAACCACTCCAGAGTAAATATTGGGAGCAATGTAACCCTGAGCTGTAATGCATCTGGTGACCGTCTCCCTGGTATCAGCTCGGACTAAAGATGGTGTTAAAGCAGCACAGTTCAATGCCTCTGGTCACTGGCTATATCTTTTCAATGTTCAAAAAGAGGATCTTGGATCATACAATTGTATTGCTGATAATGGATGTGGAACTGCTACAAGCATTGCAGTAGTGATGAGTAAGTATTTTATAAGCATCTATTCATTCAGAGGAAAAGACGTCGATGAAAGTTAACTTTAGTTACCATTTTGGCAGTAAAAAGACAGGCGACTGCAAAATTTGATGTTCTTAGCACAACATCAATTAATTGAATCGTGAACTAGCTAGATGCGTTGTCTACTGCACGGATTAAGAATGATTTCAATTAAAAGCCATGACTTGCCATTCAGTTTAATTTAGGCGACACCGGCTATATTAAAAATGGCAGGTAACCTTTCGAAAAAGTTAGCATCACAATTTACATGATTGTGCACATTATTCCACAACATTTATCCAGACCGATGTAAAATGGTAAGCAAAATCATTTTTAGGCTACAGGCAACAAAAACATGCAAGTTTTTTCTTTTCGCAAAATTGTTGCAAGAAGAAAGGTAAAAGCTGTCTAGTGCAACAAGTTAGGTTGTCCCACGGCAGGTTGCGAGAAGTTGCTGCAAAAAGTAGTGACGGACTACTTTCTACTTTCTTTATTTCCTTTTCCCAACCTTCGACAACCTTGTCTCAAAGCGGGCTTAATTTTCGGTGGTAAAACACGGGCAGCGTCCCTTACAGGTCGTCTTGCAGAAACGTTGCAAAAAGGTTGCAGGTTTTAGTATCCGTCCCCTTTTTACCGTGGCTTCAAAAACACTTTTCTTGAAAGGACGTGGTTTCGCGAAACGTCGGTATCATTTTTGAATGGTAACAGGACGGTACATTAGTACCTTAAATTTCGCCTAAATTGAATAAACAAATACAGAGAACTCAGGACTAATGTAGCGTTGCGTTGTAAACGCAGTCCCTGGTGTAGTTAAAAATTAATTTCACACCCCAGTCGGTTAAATTTAGGCCCCTTCAATTTTGAATCTGCAACTTTTCCTTTGTCGATTCGACAGTCCGTCCACAACGTATATATGATCCGGTGAATCCGGCATACCAATCCTCAACTTTTTAAATCCGCTCTCCGCTCCAGAGTGGAACTTTTCTTAATACGCTATGTATCCGGAATCTTGTGGACGCTAAATCCGGATATATTTTAACCAATGACGAAACAAGACCGACCGACCGATCGTGAATATTCACGACATCTGCTTTATCACCTCTTTACATCTTGGACTTATATCAAGTCTTATAACTTGTGCAGCTGAACCTAGCTCAGCATTATTAAAATAATTACTGCTTACACTAAAAATATACCAAACGGCCGCTTGACATTCTAAGGCTTCTTCATGTCGGACGGGCGAATTCAACGCCATAAAAAAGTTAAACGAGCTAACTAGTGTCGGCGAAACAGTTGTTGAGAAAGAAAGTCGAGAAATTCTTTTGAATCCGCAAAGAAAAATTTGCGGACTCAAAAATATCCCGATACGTGCGGACGGGGCCTTGCCTAGGGTCTTCAATTGTCTGAGGCATAAACCTGTCGTTTGGTGGAGTTTTTGAGATAAACAAGAGATACTCTTTATGAAATGCCATAATGTCATGTCTACGACAAAACTGGGCAAAAGCTATAACCTAAGTTATACGGCAACATACATCACATTTCCTCCACAAATCGTGTTACAAAGAAGTTACTACATCAGGTGCAGTCACACTGGTCTTCCCCAAGGCTCCCCATGTGGAAATAGTTTGGGTTGGGGTCGGTCTGGGTTTTGCTCACTTTCATGTTTGCGGTCACACACCGATAAACTGCCCAAGGGGAAGAAAAACCTTAAACCCGGTTTAGCGCGAAACGTCGTTGTAAACATTGAAGGCTGCCATAAATCTTATACCGTTTCGACCATTTTTGCCCTTTTAATAAATCACACATCAATTGAACTTCGCAAGAGCTATGAAGCCCTAAATTTTGAGACAAAAACAAACGTTCAGGCTCCTTTGCGCTTAAAAGCAAAATCTAGCCATAATTTCTCGCTCAGAAGTCAAAAGTACGCGTGATTACCTATTGTAAATGGTTCCAACGACTTCATAAGAAAAGCTCTC
>CALNXK010000275.1:462500-514492 GCA_942486035.1 Porites lobata
GAGTATGACCATACATACGTAGATTGTACAAACATATACGAGCTTCAGTGAGCAGTATCGAGGTGAACTGTCATTTTCTTTAGAGATGAAAAAATGAAACCATCCATCCACAGTTAGGAGAGCTGGATAACAAAAAGCTTGTTTTGCTTTTATAAAGAAAACAACTCAAACAAAGCCTTGCATTGAGATGATGCAATTGTCATTACATTAAGTCTGCTGGCCCGCCATTTTGGACTTGGAGAGTGTGGGGACTGGACCGAGTTCCCGTCCAATCCTTCTCCTTTTCGCGAGAATTTGTTGTGTTTTTCATCAGTGCCGAGTTGTTCAAAGCAGGGTTAAGATAACCCAGGGTTAGTGCGAGATTTGAATTCAGATTTGAAAGCTTAAAAAGCATTTCGGTTATAATTCTTTTTGTCTACAAGTTGATGATTGGAAGCTCTAAAAATAGCGGAGAATATTATCCGAGAAAATGCTTTTGAACACAAGAAAAACAAACACGGGTTATTTTTAAACCAGGGTTAAGCGCTAAACCGCCTTTCAACAACTGGGTCCTAGTGTGTACGAAATTCTAGAAAGCGATCTGTTTCAGTAAAATTTTTCGATGGCACTTTATTCCTTTGCAGGGGTAAATGACCGGTGCAATGTCACGTCGTGGGCTGTGCAAGAAACAGGAATGCTTCCTTTGTTGTCTTGCAATAGCGGCATGACTGCGTGGTTAAAGCACAAGTAGAAGGGTTCAAGTGTGTCCGGAGAAGAAGGGGAAGACCTGGTGATGCCAATGCTACAAGTGATTCAAAAGATCAGTTAGGGATCATACATGCGCACAAATTGCTCTTATCGCGGTTTATGGGACTCTTTTGCTTGAAGAAAGACGATGATATATAATTTACAATATTGTCGTCTCAAATTGTTTGTTTATGGTTGATTGATTCCCATGTTAATTTCCTGGGTCCTTAGGAAGTGCGCTAAACATTCAACAAATTTGTAAAAAAAAAAAAAGACAAGTACGATAAGAATAACTTGAAGGCTGTTAATTTTGTCTACTCGAGCTGCTTGTTTACATTCAGCTTGTCACGTGCACTTGCTTATCATACAGTGCACAATCCAGTTACTGGTTTCCATTATTTACCCTTTTTGTCGAAGATCTTTGAAAACATGCTGCATCTAAATTTGTCGATGAAATTGACATTTCCAGCGAGAAACTGTCATTAAAACGCCATCGCAAAATCTACCGAATTAGTCGATATTATTGGATTTGCTTGGAATAAAGCATAGGCAATGAACACACATATGTTGTACTTGAATGGGAACTGACTCTGAATTGTTCTGGAAGAGCACGGAAGATTCGTGTATATTTGTAGAAAAAATTGTTTCATTATCTAATTAAAAAATTATTTAAAATAATGTTAACTATTGAATTAAAAATTTGATGAAAAAATATAGAAAAATAAGAACGTTTTTTTTAGCGTTTTTGCCTGTGAAATGTTGCCAAAATTCGGTTGACTGTTCAAACTGCTATTCAGTATGCTCCTATATATACTGCTATTCAAGTTCTAGGATTCTACAATTTTTTTTCTAATGTTCTTGACATTTTCTAAAATTCTTTTTGGTGTCTAAGATTCCCAAAACAATTCCTGCGGAATTATGTAGCTAGGTCTATTTTAAGTTCACTTGTCTTCGACACAACAGGCAAATAAAGGAGACCAGTGGAGTTTCAATGCAAGCCGGCTCGAAATTGTGCATTGCCAAACTTAGCATTGCTTTATAGGCGTGTCCACGTGACAAGCTGAATCTAAATAAACAGCTTGAGCTGGCAAAAAAACAGCCTTCAAGTTATTCCTATTAGTGTTGTTGTTTCTTTTGATAAAGATATTGCTGCGATGAGTTTGTTGAATGTTTAGTGCTCTTCGTAAGGACCCAGGAAATTATCAAGGGAATCAATCAACCATAAACAAACATTTTGGGACAACAACATCGTAACTTATCTATCTTCGTCTCTCTTAAAGTAAAGGAGTCCCATAAACCACGATATGAGCCATTTGTGCGCGTGTATGATCCCTACCTGATCTTTTGAATCACCTGTAGCTTTGGCATCACCAGGTCTTCCTCTTCTTCCCCGGACATACTTGAACCCTTCTACTTGTGCTCATGCCGCTGTCGTAAGACAACAAAGGAAGCATTCCTGTTTCTTGCACAGCCCACGACGTGACGCCGCACTGGTCATTCACCCCTCCAAGGAAATAAAATGCTATCTTAAAATCATCCTGAAACAGATCACCTTCTAGAACTTCGAACACACCTGCTGTAAAACACAAAAAAATTCCCGCTAAACAGGAGAAGGATTGGACGGGAACTCGGCCCAGTCCCCACACTGTCCAAGTCCAAAATGGCGGGCAGTTAATTTGATATAATAACAATTGCATCATCTCAATGCAAGGCTTTGTTTGGGTTATTTTCCTTAAAAAAGCAACAAAAGCTTTTTGTTATCCAGCTGTCCTAACTGTGGATGGATGGTTTCATTTTCTCAGCTCTAAAGGACTCGGAAAATCACAGTTCACCTCGATACTGCTCACTGATTCTCGTATATGTTTGTATAATCTACGTATGTATGGTCATGCTCCTTTGCTGATGGGTATTTACAACAACTATTCAGGCTATTACAAGGTCAGACGAAGATTATATGTTAATGAACCTTTTGATAAGCTAAATTTGTCTCGTAAAAATATATAAAAAAAGGGCCTGACAAATATGGAGACTTCACGTGCTTGGAGCAACGCTTAGAAATATGACGTGAAACTGAATATAAATCAAAGAAAAATTTAACCATCTTGTAAAAAGATCGTTATATCTACGTCAGAACCTCATCATTTGTGTTCTATGGTGGTTGCTAGGTTTTCAAAGAAAAAAATCACGTTTGTTTTCCTAAATCATGTGTCTTTTTGTGCTAATCAGAGGCCTGTTTAAGATCAATTTAAAGGTAAGAATCAGTGTATTTCTAAACAACGAAACTGATTCGGCTTTAACAGTTCATTTTCACTTACCAAATACACAAGTAGGGCTTCTTGTCAACAATTTGGTTTGTTTATGGCCTGAATTATGCTTAAAATTCCATTTTGCATCGCCTTAGAGGGGCATGAAGTGTTTGTTCCAAAAATTCAATAAACCATTATAAGCCAAATTTTTCTCAACTGATTTTGATAATTGGGTGACTAAAGTAAACGGTGGAATAGGCATGGAAGTCATGCAAGAAGGCAGGTGAATATAGTGACATTTTGAAAAATGGCTATTTTGGGTTGTAATTTTAACATCAATTTTGACCAAACTCTATTCCCAGGGTCCTCTCTGTGCAATACCTTGAGGACAAAGTTACATGCATGAACTGAAAGCTCTATTATAGTAGAGTTTATGGTCAAATTCATTTGGCAGCACAATTTATCAGTGGAGTCTTATCACACTTTCAAAATGCCCCCTTGAAGGCTGGATTTTTGGTGCTCAAAGGGCAAAAACTGAGACCCCCCCCCCCCTGTAACTCCAAAACTAAAAGTCAGAGAAGTGAGCCAAAGTGGCTTTTGAAATATCTCATCACACCCAACTTCTGTGCCAAGTTTCAGCCAAATCGGTTGAACACAACTTTTGGCCCCTGGAACACTTTCTCAGACAATGACACTTAAGGGAGTATGTACCTGCTATAATTGCCTCCATTATGGCAAAGTTTGAACAAATTCTATGAGAGCGTTTTCGAAATATTTTGAAATGTAGTTTTAAGAATAATAGAAACAGTGAAATAGCATGCTAGCTACACAGTTCGCTAATATTTTAAGAAAATGATAAGCTTTAGGAACGAGGCTTCATCTCATAGTGGTTTGGTTCCATTGAAAACTGCATACAAAAAAAGAGGGGAATTGCTCTGGGCGATCGCGAGTAAGAAGAATTTTATTAACTTGCATTTAGCTGCTTTTGATAAAGTTTATAAAGTTTTTGGACGTAATTTTGTCCATGCCTAAAAATTTCGCATTTTTCCAAAAACTGCGCGATGAATTTTTTTTATAAATTCGACAATCCCGAGATGAGTCGTCAAGAAATATTCCCTGCAAGTTTGAAGAACATTGAAAACAGGGAAGGCTTTTAAATAGGGCCTCAAATATAGCCAATTTTCCCCCCAGATTTTGTGTTTACAAGTGGGGGTCCTCATTATTCACTGGCATTGCATATACACGTGCACATTTAGCAAAAAGATAGAATTTGCATCAAAAAGGACCCTTGGTTAAATCTCCGGGATATGCTAATTACCGGGTAAAGAGATTAATGATACATTATAACGTCAGAGCAACTCTTTGTGAGAGTTTCTGTGATGTTATAACCTGAGTAAGATAATTAAGTATTCCATCCTACAAGATGAGCCGTGACGTTCACCGTTTCGGCTCTCACTGCTATCTGTGACGACAAGCCAGTTATTAGCATATTCCGGATATTTCTTCGGAAAGTAATCGAAAGTTCTTTTTGATGTAAAATTATATCTTTTTGCTAGTTGTGCACGTGCATATGAAACTTGAAAACAATGCCAGTGAATAATGAGGACCCTCACTTGTAAACACAAAATCTGGGAGGAAAACTGGTTATATTTGAGGCCCTATTTAAAAGCCTTCCTTGTTTTCAATGTTCTTCAAACTTGCAGGGAATATTTCTTGACAATTGATCTCGGATTGTCGAATTTATAAAAAAATCTATCGCGCGGTTTTTGGAAAAATGCGAAATTTTTAGGCATGGACCAAATTACGTCCAAAAACTGTATCAAAAGCACCTGAATGCAAGTTAATGAAATTCTTCTTACTCGCCATCGTTCAGAGCAATTCCCCTCTTTTTTTGTAAGCTGTTTTCAATGGAATCAAACCACTATGAGATGAAGCCTCCTTCCCAAAGCTTATCATTTTCTTAAAATATTAGCGAACTGTGTAGCTAGCATGCTATTTCACTGTTTTTATTATTCTTAAAACTACATTTCAAAATATTTCGAAAACGCTCTCATAGAATTTGTTCAAACTTTGCCATAATGGAGGCAATTATAGCAGGTACATAATCCCTTGAGCGATTTCTTCAAAAAACTCCTGGAACAGAGAAACACAAAGATACATGAAAAACGTAATGGCGTCATTACGTTGCCATGGCGACTCCGATTGCAATAAAACCCAGACCATAAGAAATTTTCATCTTTAAGGAGGTATCAACCCCAAAAAATCCAGTCAAGCCACCTTAAATCTTTAAGCTTACAGTATCTTCTACAATCATAGTTTCTAAATAATCTTTTTGTAGACTTTAGCATCAATTGTTTGAAAGAAAACGTCCAAAGGTTAAATTACTACCCCTTTTGAAAAGAAAGCGTTCTGTCAACTCACCGTAAAAGAGAAAGTTTTTTGCCGCTTCTTGTAATTGCTGTCAACAGCGGCTACGATCGAGGAGATCGAAAGAGATCAAAGATAATTGTAATAAACGCTGTTTAAACACCACGAAGTCTTTTCTTACCTTCAAAATCATCAACACTAAGATATTCTTGTATTTTCAAAAAGTTCTTACTCTGAAACTTTGGCAAGACACCCAGTTCACGACAGTGATTTTGTTTTGCTTTATGTTCACCGCCTAGTGTGGTGATATACCGAGACGCGAAGCGCTGTTTACCGACCCTGAGGGGGATATACAGTTGTTTTAGTGTTTACAGAATCATGCAGTTGGATAAAACTGAAAAAAAGTAGCTTTTTGTAAATTAGAAACGTCACTTGGTAGGATCTTTGTTTACAATTTACAAACATTTCGGGGATTTTGTCAAGTGCATTTTACGATTTTGTTGTAAATTCGGCATGAAAATCATTTTCTACTTACCAGTGAACACCGACAAGCCAAAGTCGCCTTCTTAGTATTTGTTTGTATTACTGCTACATTTATCGCACAAATTTCGTCTTCCGAAAATGTCTCGAAACGAGACGTCATCTTGACTCCGGTCGCAAAACATGGAATAACCTAGGATATTCCGAGTTACGGCAGCCAATCATAACGCGCGAAAATTGCTATTTACTGATTTGGTAAATACTAAAACGTCATAGTCCAAGATAGCGAATCAATCAGATTGCTCGAATCACCAAGATCATTGAGTGTGTATATACTAAAATATGATATACTAAAATTCCCTCGACAAATGGGAAAGTTTTCGAAACGCAAATGCACATGGGAAGAATGCATTCAAGATTCTATAATATATATTTAGTAGAAAATTAGAACTAAATTAAAAGAGCGTAATGGTAACCAATTTAACAGGAAAAAGGAGTGAGAAAATAAAGGTGCGATAATGGTTCGCACTAATGTAAAGTGATTATAGGGTTAAGCAGTGACTTAGAATGGTTAATAGTTTGTAAGCTTTTATTTTCTGTTTAACACTACACAGCAGTGCTATAAAATTAAGGCTGGTAGCGATTGCTTTGTGTAGTGGTTAAGAAATCGTAGCTCCCTAATTCTTTTCCCTTTTAATCTTAGGATTTAAGCAAAACACAATAAGAAAGGTTCGACGTGTCGGACCATTTTCTGAGCTATAGATCGACTCGACCTATGGGAGCGCTCCAGTGTTTTCGCCTTTCCCATCAACCCTTGTGCCTCGAATATCTCCAAAAATCCCGAGGAACGACTGAGTGCAAAGCATGAAACAGACAAATAGACGCAAAATTAAGAGAGTATAGCTTCTTGGCTTAACATTATATTGAAAACATCTTAGAGCAAACCTAGATCCCTTGGTTTCTCTTTAACATAGACTCTTGACAGTGATGTTCGCAAGCTAAAGGGCTCGTATCTTACAATTTAAAACGATAATACGTAATAACTACTATTCAGAATGTTTTTACAAAAATTGTAGCTTAACGATGACTCACTTACACGTCACTCTGGGTTGTATATGTTCCATAAAGTAAAGCCTCGTGAGCAGTCCACTTTACTGGCAGACGACCCTGTTTGATCGCAAATGAATATAACATTATAAAAATGTTAAAAAGAAAGAATACAAAAGAAAACAACAACAAGGACAAGTGTGCCAGGCTGTCATGGAATAAAAACCGCATGTAGCACAATAAAGCTGTTTTCGTACTAAGCTGCTGGAAAAAAAATTGGTTTTCAGTTTTAGAATTTGAATGAAAAGCAATTAGTATTAGAACTCGGTGATTGAGGAAGTCTACTTGAAGCTGTGATCTCTGCATCGCAAATCCTTCCCTCTTTTTATGCTCATCGACCGTTAATTGAGTCGAGTGGTTAAGATGACAAGCACCAGACAAGTAAGCTATCACCTTCCTATCATCCCCTAAGAAAATTGAAAATGTGTAACATTCGTCATCTCCTCAGAAGCAGTCATGAAATGCGTCTCGAAAGACTGTTTTATAGAGCAACTTTTGAAAAATTCTAACCCGACTTTTCTTTGTGTAAATGTCATCTTGGTTTACATCCCTCGCCATTCCAAAATCTGTCACCTTACAGTTTTCTCCTTCACCTACAAGGACATTTCTTGCTGCCAAGTCGCGATGGATAATCTGGCCAAAAATAAAATAATATTAAGCAAGTCAATTTTTTTTTTCATTCATACCTATTCAGTTTTGACAAAATCAGTTTTCTCTTGATAAAGTCAATTACATTAAAACAGGTATAATAATGAAGAGAATCTTGAGTAATCACACGAAACCGCACTTGCAATCCATAGTGAAATGTATTTTTTAATGTTGACTCCAGTGACTCTTACACTCGTCCCACGTGCTAACAGAATCTTCCAATAGCCCTTGTTAATCCTATATACTATAATTCTTTCAATAGTTTTCAATCGATGTATTATTTTTTTGTTTGCGACAGAAAAATATAAAAGAAAAAAATTGCTCGGTGACTAGCTGTCCTTAATTTGGCACAATTAGCATTGCCTTTATCATTAACATTTTTAATTTCCTACATGTATCCACCACTTTGTCGTTACCTTACAAGATGAGAGATAATTCATTCCATCAGCGATCTGCTGGGCAAATTGCATAAGCTGCCGTGAACTAAGATTTGTTTGCGGCTTTACATCAGGACTGTTGTAGTACGTGTCCTTGAGACCCCGACTCTTTCTTAGGAACCCCAATAGATCACCGTAAGGAATATACTCAATGAGCACGAGTAAAGGCTCTGTGAGAAAAGATTGTATGATACATGATTCATTTTTGAGTTATTTAAAAACGTCATAATTATACAATTTGTAGATCGCTGGTTATAGAATTATCTCTAAAGACTCGTTGTTTTCGACTGAGATGATTTGCGTTTTTTTGTAATCACCTTTCTCTGAAACTTTGTTAAAAGATTTTTTTAGAAGTTTTTTAGACAATAAAACACAACACTGGTGCCTTAGCCAACTGTAGAAATAACAAGAAAATCATAGTAAAAAATGTGGTTTTAACCAGGTCTCTCTATTAAGGTCTATATAGGGTGAAAGTGCGTGGCAGATAATTACTCCATTTACCAGTTTCTGTGACGCATCCCAGTAGCTTGATCACGTGAGGATGAGGTTTCATCTGTTTCATCAAATTCAGTTCTGACAGCAGGTCCTCTTTGTCAGAATCCGGGGAGTTTTCTATCCAAACACAAAAGCAATAACTAAGCAAACATATTATTAAAAAAGTGCGCTTTACTAATCATAGGTTTCAATCTCAAAATATCACCGACCTTTCAGCATTTTTACTGCTACCGTAGTCAAGCCCTTCATGCCTTTAATATTCCAAGCCTCTCCTTTGGCAACTTTAGAGAAAGTACCCTTTCCAATGTCTTTAACTATGTGGACAAATTCCCTACTCACTTCCCAATTCTTTGATGTTGTGCTGGGTTTAACATCGTCACAGTTCTCGTAAAGGGGTTGTTGTCCCTGCTCAAGTGAGGTACTAACTTTGGATGGTGGTGGTGCAAATGAAACCTCATCTGCTAATGTAGCATTCTCTGTGGTGTTTACATATGCTTCCGTCACCTGGAGAGGTGCTCTGTGACCCTGTAATTCAATTTTGGATTACAAAATAACACCGATTAAAAATATTAGAACACGATATCTAAGATATCGGATGGTTGAAACGAAATACATCTGTGAAGGTTGTGGGAAGGCTCTCCGATGGATGTCTTAGAACTGACGCTGTGACGTATGTAGTCTTCGGGACACTTCGCCTAAATTTTAAACGGCTGCTGAAGGAGGTCTTTGAAACATCTACATCTACAGAAGATCAGTCCGTTGTCTTTTACAACAGCAACAGCAATAACAAAAATTGTAACTATTATTATTATTATTATTATTATTATTATAAGCGGATCGAGCGAGGGTTTATATCAATTTGTCGCGCACTCGGAGTGTCATAAATATCTCTTTCTATCGGTTTAGGAGAACACAGTTGCCTGGCAACAAGGCAGTGTGTAAACAAAGCAGCCATAAACCTGGCCCGGTTGTTTTAATTACTGTCAGTTACCTCTATTTCCTTAAGTTCTTCATTTTGCTCATCCCGATAACTACCAAAAAAAGGATAATTACATGTCATTTCTGTACTGGAAGTTTAAAATATGTATGGTTGCAAGCTAAGCGAGGTAGACCTACCATTTTTCCATAACAGAGAGGGTGGTGGAAATTGTTATAAACTATACTGATGTAAGACTGTGTGCTTCTAAGATCTTTAACCATGTTATCAAGACATTATATTGACACCTACCCCGTGCCGTTTGCTGGAGCTGTAAAGAGTAAAACAGTGGCTGCTTCAGTATAGCTGACAATATGTAAACTTAGTTTTTTAATGTCGGGTTTATTTGGAGCACCATGTGACGGGAATTTAAAGAATGTTATGGTATTTTTTACTCTTCAAGATGGCTATTTAGGTACGCCTTGGTATGTGTAACATTTGAGTCACATCGAATAGTCGTATTTACATTTTCTGTCAAGAGAAAGCTAAACGTTTTCCGCAACTATAGGTTACCATCTTTTCTTACTAACAGGGCACGTCTTTGGTTACATAGTTACATGCACTCAATAAAAAAAAAAAAAATTGTCACATGGGACCTTATAAATTTATCAGCGATCGAAATTTAATTGTTCTTTATAGTCTCTTTCATTATCAAGAGCGCCTCGTGCAGATAAATTCAAAAAGGAGTCGAAGAGCTTAGTTTTCTTGGCGAAAACGTCCCTAGTGAGCAATCAATGAAATAACATAGCACAGCACACCCTTTATGTGCGTTAATTAACGATCACTTCGCAAATAGCCTTTGGTGTTATTTATTGCCTGTTTACATGGAGGTAGGGGACCTCAGGTAGGTGAGGTAACTCGCTTAGATGTGGTAACCCGCCTGTCCATATAATCTCTCATTTTAATTTGATCACGTTTACATGATAGGATGATAGGTGGGGTGACCCACCAAGGCGGGTAGCCCGGTTTACCAGACCGGGTTACCCTCACAGCCGGGGTCAAATTTTGCCATGTAAACGTTTCAAGGTGGGGTAACCCGCCTGGTGGGGGTCGGATTCGTGATACCTCAAATTAGCGCAAAATTCACTTTGGCGGTGGCTTTGCATCATTATTAAAGTCAACAATATAGGGAGCCACAGCACTGAAGGTTGTAGCAAGAGCAGCAAGGGAGTGTAGAAGTGCATTAATCGCCAAAACACGTGGTTTGCCAGCATTTTTCTTGTTGACGTGCTTGGCGACCACTCAATAATTTTGAGAAAGTGCACCCCGGGATGCCGGGGTTGTAAGATGGCATGTAAAGGAGGGTTATTTTTTTGCCCCACATAAGCAGGTTGCCTCACCTACCTGGGGTTCCCTACCTCCATGTAAACAGGCCCCTAGTAGTTTTAGTAGTTTGTGTGAGTATTTTAATTGCTTAAAACCCTTTAAGACGGAATCGTACAAATTTGTACGATCTGATATGACCCACAGTCATTTGACCAGCAGTTTCCTCAAACTTAGTTTCCAGACCCCCTTCTTTGCAACGCTTAGTGGATTGTTTTGTTCGCCATTTTGAGTTGTTTTGAACCAGTTTCTGCGACATTTTCGATTTGTTAGAGCAAGAGAAAGCTTAATTTTAGTTCTGCAACATGTCTGAGCATAGGAAACGTTATCATTTGAAAGATTTTTTGATTATTTTGGATGGAAACTTCGAGATACCCGATCGTGGCGTGTTTCGGATATCGCAGGCTTTGATATAAACACCGAAGAAGATAGCAAGGATGGAGTAGTGCTATTTTTTCAAACCAGGGAGAAGAAGAAGAGGAAAAACTCAGTCTTTGGGACATACACATTGATGATTCAACAGTGATTAAGATTTTTTTCATCCTGGAAGGCCACAAAACATTTGTTTGGATGTTTATGTTTAGCTCCTGGAAAAGCGATCGAGAAGTTCTCACTTTCAATGAATAAGGTTGGGCCTACGAAGGTGTAACACCCAACCAGGCTGTATTTTGTTGACAGAATATAACCTTGATAGTATCAAAGGTAGGCAAATGTGGTATGAAAATAATCCTCAGTAAATTTGCTTTAGATTTAGACTCCAGCAGTAATTTTCATGACCAACTTGGAAGGTCAGTACACTGAAAACAATTAAGGTGAACTTGTTGTGTGACATGAACTTAATATTTAAAAACCTGTGAATTATTATTTATTAGTTACTTATCAATAAAAAGTGGCTTAGCAGATAGCCCAAAGTCTTGTCTACCAGATATCCAAAGTTTATGTTGATACCTTAAATTTCAAGGAAGATTCAGTGCATTTAACAATACCAGCCTTAGATCTTAAAATGTGCAAAAAATTCAGGTCTTAAAGGGTTGTTCCATACCCGCAAGAAATGACTTTGCCAAGGATGAAATGCATAGACCATAGGAATGTAACATGATATAAGAACTGGTGTGCATTTTTTCGGCACCTGAATTTCTCACAAAATTTGTTCAGATTTTCCCGTGTACACGGGTGAACAAACATTGAAAAGACGGCGTTCAACATGATTTTCCAAGAAAGTGTTGAAGGAGAGTTTAATACTCCCAACCTATAACCCTTTTGTTAAAAGCAAATAAGTAGACCAGAATGATTGTGGGGAAAAGGGGTAAGGGATGAAGCACTCCAAATATGGACAGCAGGTCTCTCACTTTCCTCTACATATTGGTGTAATAATCAAAGTCTACACGGTGATAGGTCATAATCCTCTCTAGGTGGTGATAATCCCCCAGGGTAATTAGAGGTGATAGTCCTCCTCTCTCGAGGTGATAATCCCCCAAGGTTGTGAGTGGTGGTGATAGCCACGCTTGGGTACTGGAGAGGTGAAATGACCTCTCATTAAAGGAGTAAAAAGAGTCTATGAGGTAAAGGGTGGCCTGTATGGGAGCGTTTCATCCCCACCAAATACCCCAAAGGGGTATTCCCCATAGACGAACAAACGGAAATGTAAACAATTTATCGACTAACAGTGACGTCATAAAAATTTATTCAACACAAACTGGATGCAGCTAGTGTATCTATCCGAGGTGGGGACGCTGAAATGTAATAACCCAATCCATATTGAAAATTTTGTTATTGAGTTAATCATTCATTGTAATGCATACTTACGATTGTTGTTCGTAAGCTACTAAAAGAAAAACTGCATGATTTATGGTTTCAAGCCCTATTAAAACAGTAACATCAAAATACGTGGAGTAAGGAACGGAGTTGGGAATGAAATATACAACAACATACAGATACCATGAGCTAATCACAAGCCTAGCATGTTAAGGGGATTACAATCCCCTCTCCTCTCCATGTTCAGGTCAGAATATAGTAAGAATTACAAAGTAGTTTCTCTTCACGATTTCAATCACAGTAACCTAGAAAGAGGTATTCACTCCTCTCCAGGGGTAAAAATCCCCTCAAAGAGGTCCTTGGTGGATTCGGAGGAGTGGCAATCCTCCACTCCACTCCCTCTCTGAGATGAAAATCCGCAGGGAGAGGTTCTTGGTTCTTAGGCACTTCTAGATCAAAGAACAAAACAAATAAAGCAGCCGTTAAGCGGTGGATTATTATACGCTAATGACGGAGTTTGACCGCGAGTGGTGCAACCAGGTTTTAGACTTGATGATTGCATTGCGAAATAACAACGCATTCTATGCAAGGTAACATCTTTTCCTAGAAGGTTTGTGCAGAAAACTTGACGTAATAAGCGTGTATCCAATTAGAAGATAAAGTTGGGCCTTTTTAAACGATGATCTAGTCGTTTCAGCTTAGTTAAATTCCAATTCTTGAAGAACTAGCAGGCCAGAGGTAACAAGCGTTCCACGAAGAGAAGAGTATGAAATGCTGTTTTGCTGAGTTAGGCGCGAAATTGTAGGCATCAACCGTTCATGTGACCGCTGGTATCTTATTGACTGAGCAAATCATTCAGTGTAACAGGGGTCACATGTAGAAAGTAACCCGTGAAAGGAAGTGAGCGGGCTCTTTCTCCTTAAAATGATTACTGGTAAAATCGGGTCTATGGTTATCACATTAACTTTAATTTATCCTTTAGTATAAATTAGCTTGCAATGGGCAGTGTGAGAGGCGATTACCTTTATTTCTGCATTTTCTCCAGAGAAAAAAGGCCAAGGTAATACTTGCGAAAACGAGACCAACAATGACAGTTGAATATGCGACGTGTAATGTGGTTCTTTCTTCTTTCATACCGTCAACTAGAAATCAAGCAAAACAAAAGCTAAAGAATAAAAAAGAGACTTTTTGAAACGGCCATCTTACTATAAATCAAGATAGCCGGAAAATGGACGGAGGCGACTCAGAACGTTACCACCTTTTTTTGTTTAATACAGATTAAAATCAATCAAGCTTATATTGCTTTATTCGGATCTTATAGTGTTAGCATAATTCAAGAGACCCGAATTTCTTATGTTGTATCTACTTAATTGTGAATTTCTTAGAACCATGGGCACGGAATTAGTTCATTCGTTTACGCGTGGCAGTGAAATAAGCCGGAATAATAATAATAATAATAATAATAATAATAAAAACGGAATCTAAAAATGACTTAATATTGACAAGCAACTAAATTGACTATACAGCTACGAATTGTTACCTTTCTTCACAGAATCAGAAGAAGGTTCCGTTGTTGACACTAAAGGCATGATTGTGACATGATGTGTATTACAGTTGTTTCCTGTACAGCACTTGATGTTGCAATCTAGTATTTGGGTCCAGTTTCCAAATATTCTGTTGTGGGCTGCGATCAGGGTTCCACAAGCGGTTTTTTTGTCTAAAGTAAGTAAAGAAAACAATATCGTACAGTCAAGCAGTCAATGAGGTTAGCTCAAGTACGGGCTGAGCACAGCGTTGTCCGTACATAAATTTCCCAGGGCTACCATTTCCTAGCCTTTGTCTTACACAATCTTAATCCCCAATATTTAGAGTCTGCTTAACGGCCCCCAAAAGCTTATTCTGATAGCCCGGAGGTTCGACATATATACATCCACTATTCCGTAATGCCTAAAATATTATTTGTAGTTTTATAACATTGTATTTTCCCGGGTTTTCCCTTGAATCGTAGCCTTTCCTTGTCAGATTTAAAACAAAATAAAATGTCTGAACAAAATTGGAAAACCACGTTTTAAGAGATGCATCTTACCTCAGTGCGGTGGAATTGGTTGGTTTATATTCAACTTACAAACGCAGAATTTCTACATGCTGGCTCAGCCCAGTACCCTGCGAGCTGTGGTTTCTCCAGGCTGGACGCTATGCTACGAAGGAAGAGAAACTACTGCCAGCAACCGTTTGCTTCTGCATCGAGCATGCGCGTCCACCTGACGCCTATGTCAGAACGTCAAATGACATCACTTTCGTTTGTTTTGCAAGAAACAATAGCAAAACAACAACTTTGAACCTACAATCACACCTTTTTCTGTACATTTCTTTGCCGTTTTAGTACGACTGCGACGTGAAAATGCCTAATAGCGGAGCTCCACGAGCGCGCGCGAAGCGTGCGCGCGTGGGCGGAGCCCCATAGCTAAGTAAATCTACCCATCCCAGAAAATTTGGTTATCACGTGACCGTACACCGAAGGAATGACCGTCCGTCTGCACCACAGGCATACCAATGTTTACTCTCGCACTTTCTAGCTAGTTTGGGAGCTAAGGAGAAAACTGATTGCACATCAATGTTGTGATCAATTGACAGCTGTCAAACCAGGGTATCCACTGACCAGTATCACCTGATCGTATCGCGGGCTCAGGTTTCGACCCATCGAGGTAGAGTATTTTTTTGAAGTTATCCGCCGACAAGTTACTAGTTTTCAAATTATCGCAGGCTCAAGTTTGTTTTTTAAAAATTTATATGAAATATGTCGTGTTTATGTCACTATGGCCCAGCACTATTAAGATTTTGATTTCATGGTTACGCGTTGGTCACACTCTACGTTCAATGTTTATGCTCTAATTGGTCAAAATTTGACAGGTGAGTTCATGCGGAAAATTTATGCAGCATCTTGAAACTTGTTTACGTTGACAGCTGAAGCTGACAGAGTTTTGTGTCAACTTGTGATGTTTTTTAATGTCTTTTTCCACTGGATGTACAAAATGAAATACAGCTACCATCAAGAGTCTTCTGTTATTCATGGCTGGTTTGTTTATTGGGTTTTTGGTTGAGAAATGCGTCCCTTGTCAAAGTCGGAAATCCGATTTCGGATGGCATCATTTTCGTTTTTCACCTTGCTTGATACGTAAGAGGAGTTTAAAAGTCTCAAGCGATTTCGGCCTTACTTGATAGCTTTCAGGAGCTGCATCTCGATTGGTAAACCTGAGTAATTATTGTATCTGATGTTTGTTTTTTTATATCTAACCTCATGAAGTCGAGCACAGTTTATGCGGCAAGTTAATTATGCACGTTTGTAAGATTTGAGACAATGATCTGACCTAGTATTAGGTTTGATATAAGCTTATAGAACTTTAAAATACCTTTAGAAATATTTTCTCACCGCAAATAGAAAGAAAACGTTCCGAAGAATATTTAGTTATAAATTTACCTGTAGAAAGAAAACTTTGAGCGATTTTCTTGCCTCGAGTTCATCTTTGAAAAAATGCAAACACCGGGAAGCCGGCTTAAAACATAAATAGACTCCTAGCCTGCATGACAGGCGCTTTATGAGCCAAGCGGGGCGAACGCGATATTTCGCGCGGAGCGCGACACGAGCGCGAAGCGCGAGACGAGGGAAAAAGAAAAATAAAGCTTTATTTTTTTCTCTTTTCCTCGTCTCGCGCTTCGCGCTCGTGTCGCGCTCCGCGCGAAATACCGCGTTCGCTCCGCTTGGCTCATAAAGCGCCTGTCATGCAGGCTAACAGACTCAGGATTTTTAGAGACACTTTAATACTTGTCTTCGTGAATGAAAATTGCTGTCTCTTTAAATGTTTCACCGAATTATATTTCTTTTAATGATTGTTTGAAGTCTCTTTAGCAATTTTAATCGCTGTGCCGTTTGTTTTCAGTCTTTCATGAACATCGCTTGCAGGAGTACTCAAAATGTCGCGCGTATCAAACGCTTTTCAAGATTACACATCGTTATAGAGTCATTAAATAAAAAAAATTAACATATTAAATTCGTTATTATGTTGAAGTGTAACCCTATTAATGTTCATTTACACACTCGACCGCTTGTCAAAAGTGAGAACCGGCTGGCGTATAGGTGATTTTGGAAATTTTTTGAACGGTTTCTCTAAAAGCCAACGATTGATCGTCCTGAATATTGACTGAGTGCAATTCTCCATTAAACACGATAATTTTTAGATTTAGCCAGGGCTAAAAAGCGAAGCTCCCATTAATAAATATATAATTGAAATCGAACAATAAACTTGTAATCCACAAATCAGTTAACTTAAGGGCACATTCATGTGGCTTTTGAGGGAAAAGCTAAGTGATTTTAGAGTGAAACATCCCACATCTTCGATCACATTCAAGAGCCATAACAGCTCTTGATCACAGTAGATTAGGCCTGGAAAACAAATCATGCCGAATCTTTTTCGTTCGATAAGTTTACTTTACAAAATCTTGCCAACAAATCTGGAGGTGTGTAAACCAACCTTTTATACTTTTTATACATCACATCTGAGGTGAAACGGTACTATGAGGCGCTGTATTTATCATACAGACCTCGGACAGAATGAGGTCTTTCACTGTTTTTCAAGACAAACGTAAATTAGTTTTGCTCTTAAAAGCCTGATATGATCCTAGGGAATTTGACTCCAGTTTAGCTTGCATACATTAAACAAAGTAAGTGGGTAGATCTCAAAAACGACTAAAAGAGCACAAATTCACAGCACGCTCGCGTTTAAGGCGGCAGTTATTAGCGTAAGAAAATGCGAGAGAGCCTTAACTTGTTTTTAAACAGGTTTTACCTGTTTAAAGTTAATTTACTCGCCCATGACGCTAGACGGCGGCCGATCAAAGATGCAATCGGTTGCTCGCAGTGGTTTCTCTCCCTTCGCAACGCAGCGTCCAGCCTGGAGAAACCACTGCACGCAAGGTACAGAGCAGTGTATTAAAAATGGCTTTCGATTTTTTATTTTCACTGTACCGAAAAGCAAATTTTTTGCGCCCTGTTTCAATGTACTTGATTTTTGCTGATTTATACTTGTTCGCCAAATGCAGAATTACCGCATCTTTAAACTTAGTCGGTGGATTTTTGTCCATATATATCTATAGGCTTATTTCAGCGAATAAATAATTTCAGCTGCATCTTATATTAGCTTATAGTGCAGCGGTTGCTGGCTGATTTCAGAACTTTTTGCATCTCATTGCAACTCAGTGTCGTGAATCCGAGTAACTTAACCCATTTAACAAGTTGCAAACGTTTTGCATCTTATTCATTTTTACTAAATTTCCAAGTGCAAAATTTTTGCAGCTTAGGTTCAGAACATTCAGACCTTTTATCTTACATATCACACCGAAAAAATTGGATTTTCCACTTGCTTTTGTTGTTGTTGTTGGGAATATAAAATCTAAAATAAATACAGAACTGCTCCCGAGGAATACACATGTAATTGAATTAAAATAGAAAGTTTGGAAAAAAAAATTGGAGGACCGCGCTTGTCAGAAGTCAGCCGCGATCCAGAAAGGACCCCATGGGCTGACTCATAAATTAACCCATTAAGCCGTTAAGGCCCGGCGATTTGTTATGCGATTTTACTACGACGACTTTTTGGCAGTTTTAGTGTACGATTACCAACATTAACTCAGCGTTTACAGATTGCCGGTGCATGTGATGTGATCAATTATCTGACAAGGGACTCAACATAGGTTTATGGCTGGCCTGGAAAAGAATTTGGTAGGTACAGTTGTCCTAAATGTCGCTCTTTTTAAGTTTGAAAAAACTGGCGATTTTGCAAAAGGTTGCCAATTGCATGTTTTCCGAATAATTAAACTGGTTTACAGTATTAAGAAGTACGAGTTCTTACCTGAGCAGTCAATACATCCTCGTACTATGCCAGTAAGAAAGTCTTGAGATCCGTTCAGAAACTTGTACCTACCAGCAAATGTATAACAGTGCGTTGTACCAATATTATTGGACATTTTCACTGAACATGGTAAGCTAACCTGCCGAGCATTGCACCAGGTGACATCATCATCCGAACCCGAATCTCCTTGACATGAGTTGCACGTTAATTTGTTTCCACCTACAAAAATAGAAAGTCAGTGTTTAACCCTACCCTTCCGCTTATTTCAAATGAAATATAACTTGTGTCACGAAACGGAGCCACCAATGGGTTGAAATAATAATGATAATAATAATATTAATAATAATAATAATAATAATAATAATAATAGTAATAATAATAATAAAAGCGAAGCGCCCAATAATAAATTTATAATTTAAATCAAACAATAAACTTATAATCCACAACTTAGTGAACTTAACAGCACATTCATTCATTCTAAGTAGTTTTAGAGTGAAACATGTTACGTCGAGTTGATAGCCTTATATGTACGCACAAAAAATAGCAATCATCTTCGATAACACCCAAGAGCCATAATGGATCTTGATCACAGTAGATCAGGCCGAATTGTTTGCGTTCGACAAGTTTACTTTACAAAATCTTGCCAATAAATCTCGTGGTGTATTCTACAAACAAACCTTTTGTACTTTTTATACATCACATCTGAGGTGAAACAGTACTATTTACTATACAGACCTCGACAATTTTTCACAATTTTTGAAGACAAATTGCACTCAGTCAATATCACGAAGACAAGTGTTAAAGTGTCTCTAAACATCCTGAGTCGGCTTGAAGCTTTAAGCTTAGTTTATGTTTAAAGCCGGCCTCACGGTGTTTGCTTTTTTCAAAGGTGATCATCGCCCAAAGTGTTCTTTTTACAGCCAAATTTACAACTAAATATTCTTCGGAACGTTTTCTTTCTATTTGCGGTGCGAAAATATATCTCCCAACCTAGCTAGAAAGTGTGAGAGTAAACATTGATTTCCCTGTGTGCGGACGGACGGTCGGTCGGTGTTCGGTCACGTGATAACCAAATTTTCTGTGATGGGTAGATTTACTTAGCTATGGGGCTTTTTCCAAGCAAGCGCACGTGGAGCTCCGCTATAACGGAGCGAAGCTGCACAGCGCCGATCTTGAGGGTGGTTCGCTAAACTCATGTTCCTTTGGTGCAGTTTGAATAGGTGTTTACTCTGTAGAGGATAACTTGTCATTTACAAATGAAAAGTTATCTGGTATAGTTTACTCATAGACTTTGTTCCATAACAACAAACGGCAAAAAAAGAAAAAAAATTGAAAAACCTGCCGTTAGGCAGTCCCTTCATCATGTCTTTTCACTAAATTACATTATAACCAAATTAAATTACAAACAACTATCCCGAGACTACCGAATACCATGAGAAGGAAATTTGAACCTACTCAGGGACAGAAATCCCAGCTTCTCCAAAAATAAATAAATAAATAATATATAAACGATACAAAAATATTATGATATAAAATGTTATCTCAATTAAAAGCCGAAGAATTTTTTCCTAACCTGGATGAGCAGCATATAAAAAAGGGTCAACGGTAAACGGACCAAGCTTTCCCTCAGACACATCATCTCTTAATGTCTTTAATGGATCCGGATCGAGAAGGGATTCATCAAACAAAAAGGAAACAGTCGCTACCACACTACCAGGGCTAAAACATTGAGAAATAGAAACAAAGTGGACTGAATTGACCTTAACCTCGACGTCGCAGAGAAAACGCCAAAAAGAATGGTGGAATATTTGTTGCTGCTGTTGTTTATGTTGCTTTTCGTTTTCAAATTAAAATTCGTGGCCATTAGTCTAACTCGCTTAATACGTCAAATGTGGGAGAATTCTCTAAAAATTAACTTCTGAGAAGAAATTTAGCGAAAAAAAATCTTGCTTTGCTTTGGCGCTATAAAATGTTTTTTGGGTGGGTATGAATTTGCACGTACTTCCGAGGGTTAAGATGCAATAAGTGTGTATTGTAATCATGTTATTGGTTTTCTTTCATTTCTTTCCCCAAATTGTACCTTCAGAAGAACACGGTGCAGTAACATAGTGCACAGAAATGTCTCTTGGACTTAACTAGGAGCCTTACCAAAAAAAAAAGGGTGGCGTACACATCTTTGCATTAAATTACCTAAAGTTTTCAACACTCAGTCTGTGATAGAGTTCTCGGTTTTTTCTGGAGTAAACAGCTGAGATCTGGTGACGAAAAAATCACAGTAAAATATTTATGTAAAAGAAATGGTCCAGGGAAAGGAAAAACATGCAATGAAGAATAGTTGTGGCAGAGCTTAAGCTTCGAAGCTCGGCAGCAAACAACGATAAATATAGGTGAAAAAAAAAATATTCAAATTCAAAGTAGACAGACTGCAAATTATAGTAGTTGTTAAAAAATATATCTACGAGTGCCAACTTTCCTAAGAACTGGCACTCATCTTTTACATGATTTTTAAATTAATTATCTTTAATAATATCAAAACCTAAACCAATATTCAAATGTACACGACTCATAGGTCACACTATTAAATTTTACAATTATTTCCCAGGCAGGGATTTCGCCCAGAAGGCGAAATCCCGAGGAGGCACTCTAGTAACTCGCGCGTATATTAAAGAAAGTACTGACAGCTGAAATATACAGTCATACAATCAATATAGAAAAAAATCTCGATTTGCTTGAACAGGGGCCGCGAGGAATCGATAGGTAATGATGAAGTTTCTATTGTTTGCGCCCGCAAGTACGAAATGGTTAGGATGACGTAAAGAAAGAACCGCCCCCAAGGGACCGCTTAGGTAGATTTTGTGACATTTATTGCGCAGTCATACTTCGACACTCTTTTGTGTTACGTGTTATCAGTGACATTCTGTGGAGGATTTGTTTCAGTGAAAGTTATGGACCAAAATTTTAACGACACTCGTCAAGCGCAGAAGAAGTTATAAGGTGCGTATAACTGTGTACATATAAACACTTGGAGAGTTTGCCAGACACGAGTTCACAAAACTTTCATTGGAAACCTTGCTAGACACTTTCTCTCTCTTTGACCGGAATAAGACTCAGCCCCAAACAAGCAAGACGGGTAAACAACGGCTAGCTTCTCAGTAGCAGAACTATGGACGATTACAGAAATTCGCCGACAAGCAAATTCTGTGCTGACTTATTCCCTGCTCACAGATGTTCTTCCGCTATAAAGTTTAAAATGAGACTACAATGCGCGAGTGTGAATTGATTAAACGTCCTTTTAATTTCTAAGGCTTCCTTAGGCAAATAAAATGAACTGAATGTAAAAAGTCAAAGAGAAATAGCGAAAAATTCAACTTCTAATTAAATCTTTTCTTGTGGTTTAGAATAAACTATTCTCGAAACTGAGAATGTTTTGATCAAAGCTCTGTAAATCGACCTGAAACTCTACATGGAACCTTGCGTTTCCTGTATTTATCTCACCTATTGTATGGAATATGTTTTAAAATCTTCCTTATGAATCGATATATTTCAAAGAGCTACACAACGAGCAAGAATGCTATTGACCGACAATATACAGAGCGGGGGGCAGCTGTAGTGTCAGCTATTACTAGTTATCTAAATGGCATGCCTTTGGGGATGCGAAAGCGTTAAAAAGTATTCAAGTGAAAATATTTAGTGACATTCCAGGAAAGATATAGGCTTGGTAACTACACCAGAAGAAATTTCTTCTGCAAATTCCTGTCGAAATGGGAGCATTTTGCTCCTAGGTTAGAGAATGCATCCAATGTGTCCACGCAAGGAACTTAGGTTATCATATTTTATCCCAAGCAGTGACTTACCGATGCATTAAATTTGAGGTAAATACGCAAGACTAGCACCCTTCGTTTTTTTTCTAATTTCGAGTCTACGTCTGTAGACATTTAACCCAGTCCTAGACTTCAAATGGGGCGAAAAAGTTCTGAAAATGTCATGTCCTTGACTTGCAGAAGCTTTTTTTTTAACGTAGAGTTCTAGTATTCCATATGACAGACAGGCCAAATGACTTACTGCAGACAGCAAATTTGTTTCCAATGTCTTGAACTCAATCGTGTCTCGGTTTGATAACGCCGCCTTCCATATTTGGTTTCGTAAAACTAAACCGATTGTTTCGGAACGGCACTGCCCGACCGCACCTAACAAGAGTGTGAAAAAAAAATCAAACAGGGAAATAATTCTAACTTTACTTCTACAAGACAAAAGGCACACACGAGAAAATTACAATAAAGGCAGCAATTTAAAGGAAAATTAAACAGGATGACAAAACAATACGAAGATTAAAAAAAAGAAGAGACAAAAACTTGAAACCTGCATAAAGAGCTCATTAGTTTATCCTTACATGATAAGCCCACTAAACTGATACGAGTTAAATCCGTGCCATATCCATTTGCAACTGTGCATCTGTATGACCCTACATCCTTCGTCTGTACATTAGGAAGTTGAAGGACATTTTCAGTTTTTCTAAACTGGTTCTCTGAGACGCCATCCCTTGTCCAGGTAATGGTCGGCTGTGGATCACCATCTGCTTTGCAAGTTAGGGTCAAATTTTCTCCAGCGTTAACAATGGATTTCCTCGGTGGAGCTACATTGATTTTCGGAGGGACTATGAAATTCACAAAAACTACAAATTAAATCGATTAGGGAAATAATTGTTTTTACAAGTAATAGATGAAACTAATCATCAGTGTCGTGATTATGTCTAGCAAAGTTAATTTCTACGTAGTGCGATCAGCTTTCAACGTACTTAAGTAAGCCACTCAAACTGAAATACTCAATTTGTAATCATCATCATTATTATTCAGACTATTATTAACATCATTATCATTATTCGAGATCAGAAAATAAGACATAGATTTCACAAGATATAGATATCTATTTGATTTCACGTACAAGTGGCTCTCGAAGAATTCACGAATGATAATTTCGAGGAACAGTTACTCTGGAGTAATTAATCTCGATGCTTCACCATGGCTGGGTCAATCGTAACTTTGGTCAGTAATTTTACTTATAACTGATTTATACTGCTCATTTTGACGGAAAATAAGACTTAAGCCGAACTTAATACATATATGTTCTTAATTTTTTCTTTTTCATGTTAAGTTCAACCTCAAGTCTTAACAAAAATTAGTTTCTAAAGTCCAAAGAATTAATTCGCTGGACAAAACTAAAATTTGTCGTCCAACCTCCACCCGAGAGTTTTTAAACCTGATAATACACGACTGAGAGTTATTTGAACGGCTTCAAAATCTCTGATATAGATCAGCTTATTCTTGCACTAACATCAAGATTTGGGGTTTTGGGTCTAAAAATTGGACATAAAGTTTAGCCGTGTCTCAGATATAGAGACACTCACTACACGTAATAGGCCATTTCCTAGTTTCCCCGGGCCTTTGTTTCAAAACGAGGGTAGGTGATCAGCCTTTGATATGAAAAAAAAAACATTTTTTATTCTCATGCAAATAAAACTCATTTTCACAAGAAAGGTTGTGCACCTAGCCTCATTTTGAAAGTGAGGGTTTTGGAACTCGCAAGTGGCCTATTTCTTTTGTTTTGTTTTTTCTTTATGTATTACTATTAAATGAGTTTTTGAAAAACATAATCAAACTCCTTCTAAACAACCTGAACTCCAGGGAGTCCAAGGGCTAAGGCCTTAAAAGGTGGCTTCTTTATTATGATTTAGTGTTAGTGTTGATACTGGGTCTGGATTGAAGCTTCTTGAGAATTAAGGATGCCGCTTTATAATAATATAGGTTCAACGGTACTTACCAAAAACTTGAACAGAAACTCGTTCTCGTAACAGGCGGGTGCGGCCGCCACTGTCCCTGAAGGTAATGTCAAGTGAGTATTCATATTCATCACTATTTTTTACAGTGGTCAGTAATTTAAGCGTTGCAGGTGGTGTTGCTTCAAACTCGAGTCGGAAATCATCTCTTGCCAAAGTAAACTGTCTGTTTTCGATTTTGGTAGCTATTGTTGTTGACTGACTTCCTGCTCTCTCTCTCCTGAATAGAAGTATTGTGATGCTTTCATTTCCTTCAAGAATGTAATCCCAGACGAGTAAAATTCCACTGTTGTTTACCCCTTCTATCACTTTCGTGGGATTGGAAGGACGTTTTGTTATTATGACGGTTCCTAAATTAAGTGAAATATAAGTCATCAATCTCTGGTTTGCCAGAAAAAAAAACATAACAATAGCATAAAAATACACACTTGCACATCTCTCAACCATCACTTTTGACTCTTCAGCTTCCTAGTTTTGTTCGCTGACGTGTATTTTTGTATATTGCTGAAATCTATTTGCCCTCGATACTACCCCTTCAACATTTTAATAGAGCCGTATAAAGTAAAATTTTCATAGATAGGTTTAAAATAAGGTGCATCACAATGACTGTTGCAAAGAAGCGTTTGAAAATAATGACAAGACAATCCGTTCGCCTTGAATACTTCCTTTCACTTCACACTTGTTAGTGGAGCATTTACATACCACACAGCTGCAGAACGGTGAACAACGCAAATACGGCACCAAGGATCCCCCCTATGCTTATCGCAGACTGACTTTGCTTCATATTAGACAAAGTTTAGACAAGTATTATATCCACAGATTTACAATCTCCATGAAACACTAAGTTGTGAACACCGTCAAGATAATTCTGTTTTTTGGTTAAGTGATTTCTACTTCAAGAACGAATCAAAATATATAATGTTTCCGGTGACGTTGGCATTTTAGAAGTGCTTAGGAAATTAAAATATCCATTCGTCTCAAATAACGTTAACACGAAAATATATTATCGTAGCCACTGTTATTTAGACTGTCTTAATGGATGGAAGTAATTAGTACTTTTTTTTCACTGTCTGATTTTGACTCACCTTTAGTTGCTGAAAGCTTAAATGTTTTAGATGTTCTTTTCTTGAATACCTTTACGCTTCAGGTACCAGGGATCAGTTCGTGGGAATGAACGCTTCCGCGTATAGGTGCTTAGATTTTCACTTCATCAAAGTATTTTGACTTTTTTTTCATGAAATTTCTTACAACAACAACAACAAAAACAACAAATCTTTATCTCTATGTCATCAACATAGTAGCAGGTGGAGTGAAGAGAGCTGACAGACTGTAATGTTACCAAACTCTCGAAGAATAAAAAAATTCGGCTAAAATCGTTGTTCTGGGTACATTAATGCTTGAACATACATTCTCCATATACCATTTAATTGGCAGAATATCAAAGTCCAAAGATCTTATTTTCCCTTTTTTCTTAAAAATTAAGAGATCAAAACACCGCTAAGAGTTCCGGCAAGTATATACACAATATTCTAACTGAAATAGTTATAATAGCAGTTGTATTGGTTATCATGAAGCATTAAAAAAAAAAAACATGGAATTCGAAAGCGAGGTGATATTGCACCTCACCATAGTAACACGCTGCTACAATCAAACAACAACCCAGAAACAACTACACCTTGCGCTGCGTTGTGGTTTTGGAATACCTTCGAAAATTTCTTCCAAAATATATAGAACCAATGGAACCTGACCTCACTGTTTAATCCCCCCCCCTGAATTTTCGTTTCGCCGAAACGAAACTTCTTTAAAAAGAAGCGAAATTTTGTCCATCGAAAATTTTTAGCTCAGTAGAACAAAAAACTGTAGCCATGAACTCATCGCTAAAGTGCGATCATTATTAATTGGTGTGATTTAAAAAAAGGACGCTTCATACAAAATAAATAACAAACGACACATGCTTGTCTTAAGTTCCCACCTTTTTAGCCGCAATTATTTTTGTAAATAAAATCTTCCAGTGTTTGTTCGATCATCGCAGCCTAGTTGTGGTAAATGGACGCAGACTGATCAGTCGACAAACGCAAAAATGCTTTCAAGAGCGCACGTCCTCTGACTCTGACTGCTCTTTTGTGTACTCGCGTCATGCTAGTTTAAGGGCCTGTTTACATTTAAGTGGGAGACCCAAAGTAAGTGAGGTAACCCGCCGGCGGGTCACCCCACCTATCATGTAAACGTGATCAAATTAAAATGAGAGATTATATGGACAGGCGGGTTACCTCACCTTCCTGGGGTCCCTCACCTCCATGTAAACAGGCCCTGAGTTGCTTTACAAGGAATTTTTGAACTACAGTCAAGGGACACAAGTATTCGTCACTTTCATATAAGATGCGCGAAATTTTTACCCTCGTTGTGCACAATATCAACAGTGAAAACTCGATGCAGGGTGCGCGTTTGGCCAAAGGCGGAGAAATTGGCAAAAAAAAGAAACAATCAAACATCCGACCAAGAGTACGAAAAAATTGCATAGTTTCCGAAAGAAAAGGAATAAGAGCTGTTTGTGTTTTGTCACCTCATCTATTTTCTGAGAATTAATTTTTAGTTCTCATGAGTCGAAAAGTTGCTGAACTGTCCAGGCACAGAGACCAACGAATTAATTGTTACTCTGTCGCAATCCGTGCAAAACAAAGCGGAACTGTCAAGACTGTTGGACATTCGAAGAACGACTATCACGAGTGTTCTAAGTAAGTATGGAAGGACTGGCACAGAGGAAACTTTGACGCGAAGTGGAAGGAAAAAGAGCTTCACAGATAGAGACAGAAATGCTTAAAGGCGCTTGGTTAAAAGTAACAGACGTCTTACCTCACAGAACATTACTGCAAAGCTGAACGAGTGCAAAACAAAGACTTTCAGCCAGAAAACCGTGCAAAGGGTGTTGCATTCGGAAGGATATAAAAGAAGGTTAGCGAAAAACAAAATGGTGGTTCGGCAAGCGAATCGAAAAAAGCGAGGCAAGTGGTGTAAAGAGCGAAGAGGTAGAACAGTAGATAACTACTGGAAAAAAGTAGTATTTCCAGATGAAAGTCAGATTATGCTCGGTACAAACAACCGTGTTTACATTTGGCGAAAAGACGACGAAAAGTACAACCCGCATCTTGTTTGTTCTCGCTCAGAACGGAACATAAGTTTGATGATCTAGGGATGTACTTGGTATGATGGTGTTGGAAGTCTGACCGCAGTTGAAGGCAACATTAACTCTGCGGCCAAGTATATTAACATCCTGGACAATAATTTATGGCCAGTAGTTGTCTAGTATTTTGAAGGAATAGAATACTTGTTCATGGATGACAATCCGCCTGTTCCCAGAGCCCACACTGTTGACAGTTATAAAGATAAAAACAAAGTAACCTCAACGGAATGGCCAGAACAATCACCAGATTTATCTGGCTCTACACACATGAAGAGTGCATGAGCCACAAAAGTCTGTGGTAAATATCGCTACTAAAAATGATCTTCTGCGTGAAATCCAGAGTGCGTGGAGGAACATCAAATTGGATTATATAAATAAGAAACCTTTACCATTCCATACCTGACCGCCTAGACAATGTATTAATATGAACGGTCATCTCACTAAACTGATTAAGGTGATTTTAAAGTTAGATTTACCGAATACAGTGTTAAAACTAGCGCGCGTAAAATGTAAACAAACGCCGCCATTTTGAAAGTGACGAATACTTATGTCCCTTGACTATAGCGTTCCCATTTGGAAATTTCTGTGATGAGATACAAATTTGTTGTAGAGGGATTAAAACTGCTATCCAAGGGAAGTAAAAATCAGTGGCAAAAATGACTTTAAACTCATGACAGTTATTTGTCCTGGAAACTTACAAAACAACGTTTGTAACTTTCAGTGTCAGTTCAATATAATATTCCTTAATCTTCACGAGAGTATAGAGATGAGATTAACTGCAAACGGGCTAAAATTTTGTCTATGACGTCCAAATTAAATGCCCGGCATCAGGGAACAATATACGCTCTTGAAATATTCTCACCGCCGCGCGTGGAACTTGGGTCAAAATTGTAATGACCGTAACCCTGATGTTTGAATCAATTGGCCTTGCTACGAGAACTAGTCTACTCGTTATTCGGACTGATTCTTAGGGTATGGAGGCGAGAATAACTGAAAATGGATTACAATTGTGAAATATATGCAAAGAATCACCTCTGAAGCCGCGCGTGTCACTTTGAGTCAAAAGTGCAAACCGTAAATCTGATAGTGGAATATATTTAGCCTTGCTGCGAGAAGTAGTTTATTCGTCATTCGGACTGATTTTATAGGCTATGGAGACCAGCATAAAATGAAAGTGGGTTAAGATTAGTCTTTGAGAGCCAAACGAAACTGCCCAGCATAAGTAAATAATACGCTTTTGCGCACCTTGCTTGCAAAGTCTTGCGCGCGAGCAAGTGTAAAGTGCAATGACTTGCCGTGAGATAGACTGCGAGCAGTCTCTTGTTGTTATTTGCAAAGTTACTGCACGAGAAACCCAGGCACGCGAGCAGCAAAGCCGCGAGCCGCGATAAACGAGGGCGTAAGCCCGAGAAGAAAAATTGATGAGACTGCTGACTCTTTTGTTCTGTCTGGGGACAACGAGGTTGTCAAGGTAACTTAATTAACCAATTAAACCCGATTTTCTTGAAACGAATTATAAATAGCACATAAACAACTGGAAAATTTTACTTTTTTAAAAAATCCAGTAAGATTGCCTTGAATTCCTTTCCCTTGAGGAAATTTACAGCAGTTTCATTCTGTAAGACTAGATATGCTTAAGCATTTTAGTTCACAGGCGATTACCACTAGGTTCGTAATTGTTCGTAGTTAGTTGTAACGCGTGACTATTTTTATCGCTTGTATCTCCGCCACAGACCAGTCAATGATCTGTTAACAGCTGTAAAATTGACCAATCAGCTACTCCGTTTCTGGGCTGACGGAAAGTTTGTTTACAGCAATGGGGTCCGCAGTCCGTCTTCTCTCGTCTGGTCGTAGTACTGTATTGTAACATAATAATGTCGTGGTTTGCAAGCGTTCTAACTGAGATAAGAACTAGACGGATCAGTTTCACGAGAAAAAGGCGGACTGCCAGCAGTCTAGCCGTGAGAACTAGTAAATTTGTTATTCAGTCTAATAGTTTATGGGGAATAACTGAAAATAAATTCAAAATTTTGTCTTTCAAAGGAAAGTGAAATTGCAGGCATCAGTAAACAATAGGCTCTTGACATGCAAAGTCTAACCTCTAAAGTTGCGCGTGTATGATACTATAATTACAATTTGCTATAAGGGGCGGGTGCCACTCGGGTGCCACACGTCCCCGCATGTACTAGTAATAGTTGTAGTCAAGAAATATGGTTGTTTGTAAAAGTGTCTGAGGAATGAGTAAAAATGTAGAGTAAATGTATAACGATCTTTCCAATTTTTTCGTCGTATCATGGCGTTATTTCATTTGAAAAAAACTTGCAATCACTCTTTTTCTTTTAGTCTAAGTCATTTCAGCAATCACATTCTTCAATGTACTCAAGATCGCTTAGGTAAAGATAAACTTACATCTAGTACTTGTATCGGTTACTTAATCGGCAATTTTTAACGTAACAGATCAACCTTAGATGTGTAGGCGAAATAACTGAGATCATGTAGGCGAATCGACCTGAGTGTAGGCGAAACGACCGACATTCGTGCTACTTAAGTCAATATAGTGCGATGACGTAAGACTATAAATCACATAAGAGTAATAACAAAGAGAAAAGGTTAAAGGGTGTTACCCTGAAGGACGCCTGCGTTAATGTCGAAGAAACTAGTGTCTCCATCGGGGGATCTGACCAAAGATTTGGTGTTTTTTTATAGCATCATTATGGCAGCTACTGTTTCAGAGGGAATGCCGTATGCCAGAAGGATCTTCTCCATTTTTCCCCTATGAACAGAATCAAGGGCTTAGAGAAATGCACGAAAAGTAAGGTAGCCTATAGATTCTTTACTCTCACGCCCTCGATATCCGCCGTACAGTCAGGATTTGTCGAACAGTAGACCTGTTTTTTCCGAAATTCGTTTTGGTTTCTCCGGAGCACCTTCTCTACTTCGGGCTGTATTCTGTTGGAGGCAGTGAGTTGTAGATTTTTGGTGCAATAGGAGTGAGTGTGATTCCTCTTCAATTTTTTGCCAAACCTAAATCTCCCTTCTTTGGAAATTGGAGTATGCAACCTTCTGTCCATCTCTCTATAACTTTCCCATTATACAGGGTGTTACACCGTTGGAGCAAGATGTCGTTAAAATTTTGGGTAATTGCAGTAATATGACGTCATAATGACGTCAAATCACGTTATTGTGTCAATCAAGTTATGCCTGCATGTAGGAAATGATGAGTACGTATGATTTTGGTGTCCGGGTCAGGATCTATGAAGGTACGTATTAACAAATTACGGAATCGCGCCTGTAGATACGCGTCGCTAGTAAATGCAAATTTTTCTGTCAATCAAATGTGTCCTATTATTTGTAGGTGGAAATTAGCTATAACGTAGCTGTGAACTTTGAGCCCGTGAACTTAACTCTTTTGAAAGTCGAGCGTGGAAGGTTTCTTTTGACCATCTGAGGTCTGGACTAAGATAAGGATCCGTTAAACTAGTTAGAATTCTAGCGATATCTTCAGTGGATAGCAACTTTATCAGGATCTAGAATGGCCTTTTTTTGTATGCCTCGACAGGTTCCCCGCTTTAACCTAGAGGTGGGCAGGAATTCATTAAGATATAGGGGAGCTTTGTTCTGGAACTCCATTCCAGATAATTTAAAAAGAGCACCAAGTCTAAACATTTTTAAAAAGCTTCTTAAGAAAAACAGACCCTTGTTCGACAATATAAATTTCAACAAGATGAAATAGTATTTTATTTTTAATATCTTACTATTGTATATTTATTCTTTTTTTATACCTGTTTTCTGTACATTTTTTGAATTTTAGCTGTATATCATCAATAGATAGTTTATCAGCAGGTCCACATCAGCTTTAGTTGCCTTTTAACTTAACCTGCTTTACCAAATAAAATATGAATGACTGAATAAATGAATAAATGAACAGTTGAGTCTGAATTCCTTCGCCCGTAAGGTATCTGTAAACATATTCTACTCCAAAAGATCGTCAATATAGCCGTAGTCTTGGGTATTGTATTCTTCCATGTTAGCGTATGTATGCTGTCAAGAAAAAAGTTAAAGATGTGTGTCAGTAAATTAAAACAACATGTCTCCTTTATTTTTCCGTTTACTATATCAGACTTGTAAATAATACGAAATTGCCAAATCTTCGGTGCGGTGAGAAAGCCCAACTTCACGTTTCATTCTCGCTAAAAGAACCACTATTTTAAACTCCAGCTAAGTTCCAGCTTCTTTGTTTTAACATCCTCCTTTAAAAGAATACCGTAAACTGCCACCTATAAACCATGGGCTTATGCATCTTTGTAAGTGGTTTTAATAAGGAGGGGCTTATATCCGTACGCGTAATGGAAAAGAAACGCTTCGAAAAAACCTGTAGCAGTGCCGATCAAAAAACGTTTTGCATTTACTGTGTTCTTGAAATTATGCTTCAAAACGCCGAAATATATCGAATTCATTTCAATGCATTTGAAGGACGGTTCATATCCGGGGAGGGCCTTATGGCCGGATGCTTGTTTATAACTACACACAATGTATAGACTTGTTTCATATATCGAGAATATACGATATTAGTAAAATCCAACTAGTGGTCTATTATCAATGCTGCTGTCAAATCCAACTAGTGTTCTGTTATCAATACTGCGTTCAGATTGGTTGAGCTACTACTAGGCTATATGTTATAGCCCACTAGTAGCGAGAAGCGCGGGCCTTTTGGCGGCCAAAAAGTCTAGCTTTAACCAGCTAAAAGATTTTCATTCTCGATATTTTCGACTAACTAGTTGGATTTTACTAAAACAATTATTCCTCTCGCCCTCATGGCCTCTGAGTCAATAGCCCATTCGGTTATTAACTCAGAGTCCATTCGAGCTTGAGGAATAATTGTTAATAAGTTATTACTAGAGTTTTACGCAAAAAAGATAGAGGTCAGCATACAAATTTTTTTTTCAGTGCTTAGAGATTTCTGTTTTGAATGCCAAATTTCAAATTAGAGGACTGTTAGAGAGGTTCATTTTGGTTGAATGCAAAAAAAAAAAAAAATTGTGGAAGTGACGGTCCTAATGTGTTTATAGATTGCCGGATTTAACTATCGATAACTAACGGATGATTCAGGATTTAACACTATTCAGGCCACATTTTAATTATTTACAACCAGTGCGCATGCTCTGTTACTTAATGTAGAAACATAGGGCGGCTAGTGCTAGAACTAAACATCCAGAAATACTACACTTAGGAATGAGGTTTTGTTTCTTTAGGAGGAAAACAATACCGGAAGTAGAGATACTACACGTCACTAGGAAGTGTCTTTTTTCTTCTTTTCGATGGGTTTGTTAGGTCCATGACACGCAATTTTATGTCGCAGTTACAATAGTTGTTTTCTCAATCAGATGAGCATTCAAAATACAGTAGTGTGTCACATAAGTGTTTATTGCTTTTAAAGAGAGGGTTTTGGTCTTTAATAATCTTGTCTTGAAATCGTGTCCGTCATTGAAATGTTAATCTGAGATTTTATTACTGTAGCTTAGTAGATAACGTTACTTGTAAAATATAACGATCGTGGCGGAAAAGTTTTTTGTTTCTACAGTGTACAATTAAATTTCAGAATTCTTAATCTTATGCCGCACAGTGCGTAAAAATCGAGCAACAACTCTCTGTTATTTTCTTTTTTCAAGTCCTGTTAATTTCATCTTAGGAAGATTGACAGTGTGCACGCTTTAGGTCTCGTTCACACGTATCTCTTTTTATAGAAAAAGAAATTCCCTGGTCATTTGACCTACCATTCACATGTATCAGGTTAAAGCGGTCACCGAAAACGCATCTTTTAAAAAACGCTCTCTAGAAAAGAGATTTCTCAAAACCTTGCCTTCTATTTTACGTGTGGACGGACGAAAACGGAGGTTTTTGAATACGAAAATGCCATCCTTGACATACTACTAGCATTGAGCATGGTCTGAAAGGTATGCTATCGTATTTGGACGGGCAAAAACTATTCGAGTACGCTTACATATAGACGCATATTGTTTTGAAAACTGAGGGGAAAATCTTCGTTTTCAAAAATATACGAATACGTGTGGACGGGGCCTTAATCTCTTAAAAGAGACGACGAAGCTTCTTTAACATAATGATATTATATTTTGTTTTTTGAAAACAAAACTTGCATTATTTAGAGAGGTCAAGAGAAGGGGTAACTGTTGTGCCGACCCTGTCAAAGGAAGTTTTGGAGGTTTTGTTTTCTTTCATTAATTAATGCTTTTGTCGTTGTTAAAAAGAGGAGAAAAGTTTTAAATTACACATACGTTATTATTCTGCAACATGTCTGCCATAGTATCCTTTAGTACAGAAAATGTTGGTCGCTCATTGGGCTTTTGTTGCCAGCATTGAAGCATAAGATCATAACTACCAGAGAAAAAATTAGAATAGGATAGGATATAATCAAACAGTGATTACATACAATTGTTATTAAATTGAGTCCCATCAAATTGAACTGAAAAAATCCATAGTTAATATATCAAACATACGATTCAAGAACAATTTATCAATATTTAAGACTTTTTCTCCCTTATGAAGAAAACGTATTAGCTAACCAAAAGTCTAAACATGAATGAAGGAATGACCTTGAATTTAAAAAAGGTAAGATTAAGAAAGAGTTATAGATAACGGACATATCTTAGGTTCCACCGAAAGCACTGAAGGCATAAAGTAAACAAATTCTCTATAAAATTTGATATAAACTGCTTGCAAAAGAAATTATCTTTGCACCAGTAGAAAAGTACTTACAGGTTCTGGTCAATATGTTTCGGTTTTGGCATCCTGTAGCCATTTTTCAGTTTGTTTGCAATTTCACGTCCCTCTATGCCAGGATACGGACATCCACCTGCAAAACGCGAACGGCAACGACGTTGCAGGAAAATGAGCTCCACAATTTATCAAATTGTGTTTAATTATTTTTAATCCTGTACTTTTATACCCTGCGAGCAGAGGCTACATTTTCGCTGTAGGAGCTGGCGTGCGAAAAGTAGCCTCTGCTGACAACCGTTTAATTTTCTATCGTGCATGCACGAAATTCGTCACGCGATTTCGCAAACAAAATTAATCGTCAGGTCTGTCGTCAAATGGCGCAAGTTTCGCGGGAATAAAAAATTGCGCTAACTCTCATCTGCTATGCAAGATTCACGCAAGACTCACGCAGTGCTCTAAACCGGTCAACAACAGGAAAAACCCGTTTTTTAATTTATTCTTCCAAATTTCTGAACGGATTTGAACGGGTGTCGGCAGAGGATACTTTTCGCACGCCAGCTAACACAGCGAAAATGTAGCCTCTGCTCGCAGGGTAGTAATTTCTACTGTATTTATGCAAAAGAAATGCTTACAACATAACATAATCATCATTTTCACAACAGAACAAACATAGAAGATACAATGAATGATTTACAGAAGACTTTCGATTTATCTAGGTCGCATGCAGTATTATCTTTAGCTCGCAACTTGTCTTTAAACAGTTATGCGAAAAGCAAACATACCCACAGTGAATATTTCGTACAGAACAACACCAAAACTCCACCTGTAATATAAATATGATATATTAATGTACATGTAATATAATGCAATGCATTGTTATGTATATATATGTATATATATATTTATTAAAAACTGAATCATTGGATAATGCAATTCTAGCATTTTGATTGGCTTAGCCGTTATGGTATATGAGCTAATATACCATGTTCTCCATATATGGTCGGTGTACGCGTCAGTTTAAAATTGGAAGCTAGCTGAGATTTTTTTTCGCGAAGGATAGAACGGCGCCCGAAGCAAATCGTTTTAATTCATTTCTTAGAATACTAGAAATGCAATTTCAACGAAAGAAAAAAGACAAAAACAAACAAAAAAGCCACAAGAGCTTGTTTGAAAGTTTGTCGAAAAACACATGAAAACACATGGAACTAAGGTGCCTTGACTAGCTACGAAAGAAGGCAAGTGTTGTTTCTTCATGATCGCGAAGCCATTCGCCGATCGAGTCACTCGCCGATAGATAACTGCAGCTTGTTTATCCGACATCAAGAATATAAATCACAAGTAACCAGCTACAAATACAGGCTATGCAGCCATTCACTAGAGCAATCGAGGCGGCAGTATAGCTTCTTTTCTCGTTCAGCAAAACCAGCTTGTAGCTTCAAACAACTTCATAACAAACGACCGAGGTAATACCGGTAGTTTTTCTCCGTTGTTCTTACTTTTATAACTGCACCGAAAATCCAAATTCACGGCTGTCACTTAAAAATTCCTTTCCTTCACATTATCTGCCAGGTTTTTTAAGCTGTTCTGCTGTGTAAAATCCTAGAATCACGATGAGTTTTAAAAACTAATGTTCATCGCACAATGTTTTGATTTTTCATTCATGCAGTCTATAGGCGAGTCCGTTCGCTCGTTGACAGTTTTGATAGACGTGTGACATGTCAATAGCGGAAGTCCTTGTCTTTTCGGTTTGTTCTAGTCAGGGGCGATTCAACGAGATTTTTGTGGGCGTTTTTAATAAAACAATTATTCCACTCGGGCTTGTTGGATATGAAATGATTATAGCCAACTCGGCGCTATGCGCCTCGTTGGCTATCTATCATCTCATATCAACGCGCCCTCGTGGAATAATTGTTAAATATATATATATATAGACCTTTTTACCGATACGGCGGCCACATTGAATTAATTCGATTTAAGGAGTATTATAGGATGCCCAGGGGGCATGAGCACATTTCGTTTGTATTTTCGAGCGCTTTTCGGAACATTTTTTCTTAAAGTTTTCTTAGAATAAGATTGTAATGGGAAAAAGGATGCTTGTGCCGTGTTTGGGTGTAATAATGATCGCCTTTGTCTAGTTTAGTATTAGAAATATGGTCTTTCACTGTATATTTCTCGGGAAAAATGCGATCATTATTATCACCAAGGAAACGAAAACGCGTTGTAATTTATAAACAGCTTTTCCCTGCCAGTAGCCTGCCACTCGGCCGCGGGGCAAGCGGAAATTTTCCCGCCAAAAATTAACGCATGCGTACTATGCTTTTGCGTCTTATGTAAGACGCGAAGGTCATTTATACGAAGTTTTTCTCGTCTTAGCTAAGACGTGTCTTATCTAAAGGTACGGAAAAACATTGCTGCGAAACGAGTTGAATAGCGATGTTGCGCGTTTTACCACTCATGTTTAAACCTGTTAACAGCCTGATTTGTTGCAAGACAGGTTTGATGTGGGTGGAAAAACGCGCAACATCGCTATTCAACCCTTTTGCAGCAATGTTGCAAAAACAAGTTGCGCGTTTTTGTTTCCCGTTTTACGTACCTTAAGAACAGGTGTTAAGGGCTGTTCTAGAATAAGACGTGTCTTAGCTAAGTCGCGTCTTTTAGTAGTTTATGTTTTGAAAATGAATTTCAACAAAATCACCAGTGGGTAAGGCTGCTCGGGTGTGACAAGCAGTAACGAGTTCTCGTAACTTCCAAAGTACTTATTTTTTGTTAGGACTTTTTTAAATAAACGTTTGTAGTACCTTATCTTTTGCATATTATTATTAAAGATCATTGACCATCGGCGCCGTTGAGACTAAATCATTGCTAAGGAAATGTATCATGCAATATTTGAAATTAAAGATTATTAGAATCGCGTACCAAATGACAATGCGAATTACAATGTTATTAGTGGCCGTCACTAACAATGCTATCGTTAATAAGTAGAGGTGCAAAACTTATCGCATCATAAATTTTAATACTTACACGTCACTTTGTGTAGTATAGGTCCCATAAAGTAATGCCTCGTAAGCAGTCCACTTAACTGGAAGACGACCCTAAAGAGTTCATTTACATGGATAATTTCAACATTCTTCCGAGTGTGCCTAACTGTTTTTTGTAATTGACTATATTGTTTTGTTTGCCAATTCTTAGTGGCGAATATTGTTTCTTTGTTTTTGTTTTGTTTTGTGTATTTTCGTTTAGTTCTGTCTTGTATTTGTTCCTAGCTGTTGGTTACTCTGCAAGCGGTGGCGGTCAGTCAGGTCGGGATAAACGGCGGCCAAAGTTTTCAACAACGGCTGAGAGAAACCCTTGATGCTACCCTTAACAAAACCAGTTGCACGACTCATTCAGAATGCTTGTCTCTGACTGGGCGCAAAAAGTATTTTTGAACGAACGAAACCGGTAGAGTAAATCGAAGCTTGCAGAGTTGCATGAACTTGACAAAGTTAATTTATTCGTCCATGAGGCCGGACGGCGGCTCGATCAAAGAACCAAATGATCGCTCGCTTTTCTCTCCTGCAACATTTGGCAAGGAGGGACCACTGCCCACAGGGTAACTGTTTGTCTAAAGGTAAATAAATTATATAGAACTTGCGATTTTTATTGTCTTCCTCAATGTACTTGCCTATTAAAAAACACACAACAAATGAGATAAAAAAGTGGGTTTTTATTACTCACCCGACTTTTCTTTTTGTAAATGTCATCTCCATATACATCCCTCGCCATCCCAAAATCCGTCACCTTGCACTTCTCTCCTTCACCAACCAAAACATTTCTTGCTGCCAAGTCACGATGGATAACCTTTCATACGAAACGATACATGCTAAAGTAAATAATGTGAAAGAAGAAGAAAACGGAGGAAAACAAGCAGAAAGAAAGAAAAACTCTTCTTGGTAGATGGGAATATAACTACTAGCCAAGGGCAATTCCGACTCAATGGTGAATGTCTGTAAGTGATGCTATACAAAATCACTATAAATCTTTCACTCTTTGCCCTTACCTTGTTAGAAGAAAGGAATTCCATACCATCAGCAATCTGCCAAGCAAACTGAATCAATTGCTGCGACGTCAGAGTTGTCTTTGGCTTAATATCCGGGTTCTTATAGTAATTGTCCTTGAGGCCCCGACTCTTCCTCAAAAACCCCAACAAATCACCGTATGGAATGTATTCAATTAGCACAAGTAAGGGATCTGCAAGGATGGTGTAGTTACATGTAATAAGTTGATCTTGGCTTATGTTCACTTGTTAAAATTCACTTGTTACTTTTTGAATGGATATTACCTGTCTCAGTGACGCATCCCATAAGTTTGATTACGTAAGGGTGAGGTTTAAGTTTTTTCATCAATTCCAGTTCTGACATTAGATCTTTTCTGTCTGAATCTGGTGCTTTTCCTAGAGAAAAACAGAAAATGACTCTCATGTAGCTCTGCGAAGACAAACCGTTCTTAAACTGGACGAAAAAATGGATTTGCACCAAATTTTGCTCAGCGCAAATATACGATGCTAATTTGCGCAAACTGAGGTAAATAGGTGTAAATAGGTACATGTATGCAAATCTAGCATTAACCACCTTTGTTCAGATTTATTCCTCAGTTTGCACAAATTAGCATCGTGTTTGCGTTGAAAAAATTTGGCGCAAATCCATTTTTTTTCGTTCTTTGAAAAGAAAGAGGAGTTATACCCATAAACTATTCACCTTTGAGCATTTTTGCAGCTACGGTAGTGACACCCTTCGATCCATTTAAATTCCACACCTCCGCTTTTGCAACCTGACAGAATGCTCCCTTCCCAATGACTTTAACTATGGTGACATCTGTTCGTCTCACTTCCCAGCTACTTCTTTCTGGATTTGGTGGTGTGTAGCTGCAGGCATCATACAACTGCTGCTCGGAATGCGACGAAGGTAACTGTGTATGCAACTCCACCCCAGCTTGTGTATTAATATAAGTAATATCCTCTGCAAGTGGCGTTCCTTGACTCTGTTACGGAATAATTAAAAGCATTATTTATCCTCTTTCTTCATCTGCATTTATCTAAGGCTATAATCAATTACTTCTGTTCTCTTTAACCCTCCGAGCGTACAAGGGGGGGTGGATGCCCCCCCACCCCTTAAGGTTTTTGAGTCAAGTTCAGTGTTGGTCAGTTTCTATGGTTACGAGATATAACGTCATAAGTAGGAGGTGGTCAAGTCATTTTTGAGTGAAAGTACATGTCTTTTTAACTTTTTGTCAACAATAACAGTAAATCTTGTGGCTAAAATCATGCTAAGCTCTAATTTGTGTTACTTTTAATCTCAAGCACAAAAATCACCATTTCTCGCGGTTTTAAACTGATTTCTAATTCTTGGTAAAATCCAAGATGGCAACAATTGTTGGTAACGTCACAGGCCCCCAGCAACGCTACAACCCATAAAATATACCTTATCGTGTAGAGAAGATCAAAGGCTTTCCACTGAAGGTAAAATCGTTTCGAAGTACTGCAAAATTTGCATGTACGTCAGAGGGTTAATAAGAGTTCTGTAACAACTAATTATAAAGTCATTCCCTAACTTATATCAATTACTACATACAGAATTAATATTGCATGCCCACTCGACTGAATAGGTCATTTGCACGATAGCGTCATTCTACTAATTTGGTAACCCCAGCAAGGTTTAAATAGCAAAGGCGCCAATTTGCGCAAGAAAGCATAAACCCGAAGGATTCTGGTCGTAGTAGTAAAATGACGCCATCATGCAAATGGACTATCGCAGACGCTAAGAATGGTTATACTGCATGACTGATCTTCACCGAAGAAAACTCAGAAAAATAAAAAGACGAATGTAGACAAAGGTTTGATTGCTGACAATCTTGTGTAGTTTTGTAACAAAATTTAATTCATTTACATCGCAAAATCAGATTTTTCAAATTTTTTTGTATCTCGTAGTCTCGAATATTATTTTGTTTCTTTGCGTGACATGTTTTTAAAAGACAGTTTCCATGGCTTATAAGTGTACCTCCAAGTCCCGATAGGTTTCTTCTCGCCTGCTGAAACTAAAAAGAAATACAAATCACATATTTTGATATTTTATGGGAAAAAAATGAAGCTACGTGCAAAAAAAAAACGTGTCAAAAATGTTTGTTTTGGGAAGCCTAAAAGTAAAGAAAAACATCATCTGAGTTAAATGACGGGATCATTCCTTCAATTTCAATTACTCATGTTGCCAGATAAGATACATTTTATAGACGATCGTAAACGAGGTATGTTAACGTTTGCAATGATAATACTTGTAAAAATATACACTTCAAGTTATTACCTACCTTGTTACTTTAGCAAGACCTGTTAAAAAAGAAAACCGTAATGTGAGGTAAATTGTCTGTACGTTGATGACATTGCAACGAACTTGACTTGTGTACTAATTGCAAATTGAAATGTAGAGACATAGAAAAAAGGGTCTTTCAGAAAGATAGTAATATATACTTGTATTTAATTCACCTGCCTAGAAAATCTTCAACGAATAATTATAAAAATCCGTTGTAGATGACTTACTATTTTGCTGAAAAGAAATTGTGTCAGTTACCTTTAACATTGGGTACCGGTTTTCTCCATCTCCGAACGACCAGTAATATATTAAGTGCCACAAGCAAAGAAATGACACTTAAGTAAATTGCATGTAAAAGTAAACTTCGTCTCTTCCATTCAACATCTGGATAGGAAAAAAAAACATAATAGCATCAGAAAATGGCTGCGCATGCAATTGAAATAATATCAGTACTACGCAGAGGCTTTGATATTGCATATGATGTGCGTTTGCGTCGTCTTTTATCTGCGAAACAAATTTGAAATGAACTTTGTTTGTTTCCATTTTTTGGGTAGACTTTCTTATAAAGCGTTTTCACATGACGTCACGGCGGCCATATTGGTGTTCCAAAACATTGAAATGGCGGTCAATAAATCAGTCAATCAATTTATTTCTGTTAATACGTGGGATGGGGTTGCCCCGATCATCCGAGCTGGACGCTCATGAATGAAACGTAGATGTATGACGATAAAAATTGTTAATGATAGTAAACCATTTCAGTAAAAGTAGTCTAAAAAGGTCATAAATGTATAAAAAAAATAAAAATTAATATATCCGAGAATGTTATGTTAGAAATACTCAAAGCAACACCCTCCCGTATCCCACTGAATTAATTAGAAACTAATTATATAAAAACCCTGAGAATGAGTTAAATACCCAAGAAAAAAAAAAGTTAAAAAATAATTCTAAGATATCGTAAAAACAAAAATTACAAAAATTACATTTACAACTGTCCCTTAAGTTTATAATGTTAAAAGGTCTCAAATTCTTATGAAATTCATTCAACTCAGCCCATTTCTTAATGTAAGAAGGAAGTTGATTCCACAAATGCGAAGCCTTGTAAGTGAGATAAAATCGATTATTATAGGATTGTTGCGTGAGATTGTGTTCAATGTTCCTTAAATTGTAACGCAATAGACGAGGTTCGAATACATTAGAAATACAGTCAGGCCCGTTTCCTTTTATACATCTAAAAAGGAGGATAAAGCCCGGTTTCTATACGATCGCTGCGATCCCTGAGGGAAAAAAAAAGTTCAGCGATGGCAGCGATCATAGTTATGATATGGAACACGATCGCTGAGATAATTTTTTTCTATCTCAGTGATCGTTGTCGCTGCGATCGCTAAGATTGCTGGAATGTGGTTTCCATATGATCGGTCCTGTCGTTGCGATCGCTGAACTCTTTTTGTCTCAGCGATCGCAGCCATCACAGCGATCGTAGCAATCATATGGAGACCAGGCTTAAAAGATTGATTAAGTACCGTCTATGTTCCAGTGATTGCATGTTTACAGCAGAAAGTATATTGGAATCACAATCTAAGCTGTTTAACATAATAGTTTACAGATTGAAGTTTCTGGTCCAGCGTTTCGTTAATCCCTAATAGTAATGGCTACAATATTTAAAGTGTGGAAGTATACACTCCGCCTTGTACAGCATAAGTTAGATGTCAGCAGGCACCAGCTTTAATTTCTAATTCGTCTCAGAGCTCCAACCTTGGAGTAGACCTTCTTTAAAAAAGTTGACAGGACAACTTATGGTCGATATGAACTCCAAGAATATTCAGGAAGCCATATCCAGAGTGCTTACCCAAGATCATCACTTGGGTTTTCTTTCCACTGACGGACAAGTAATTGGAGGCAAACCAGGAAGAAAGATTCTCAAGATCTTTGTTAAGAGACAGTTCCAAAGCTGAAATGTTGGTATTGGATGCATAGGCGCTAGTGTCATCGGTGTAGAGCCGCAGGGAAGAAAGTTGAGCAGAAAAATATCGTTGATAAATACATTAATCAGAAGGGGCCCCAGGAGGCTGCCTTAGAGACACTCTGCACAGTACACCGGTAACCAATCTGAGAAACCTCCGTTCACGTAACTCTTTGCTTTCGACCAGACAAGTTTAAATGCAAAAAAGTCAATTGCCTCCTCACCAACGCCATAAGCACGTAACTCTGCAAGAAAATTTTGACATATGGAATCAAAAGCATTGGATAAGTCAATTGTAATGGAGCCAGTAACCTTTTTGGAATCTAGAGCCACTGAGACCAGTCATCGTCCACTTTGCACAGAGATGTGCAGCATGAATTTCTTCGAAGAAATCCAAACATGTTGGAAGGGTTGAAAAGCGTCGTAAAGCCGGTCAAGCATGACCTTTTCTAAGATCTTGGGTATGATAGACAGGACACCGATAGGTCTTTAGTTTGATACTGATGTGGCATCATCTTTTTTTTATTACGGGCGTCACATGGTTAAGCTTCCACTCCGCAGGCCACGTAGAGGTAGTAACGCATAGATTAAGTCAGTAGCTTTGTTAGGTGAACTGCTATAGATAGCGCTGATAATTTAAGAATCTTGGGCATTATTTTGTCAGTTCCACAAGATTTGTTGCGCTTGATTTCCCCAGAAGAGTTTCAATAGATGAGACACGTACTGTTTGGAAGGAAAAGCCCAGCTTGAAGTCACGTAATGTATTGGTGACGCTAGGGTGGGTCAAAAAATCTCCCCGCTTAAGCTTCAGGGCGGACTGATCCAGGATTGGAGTAGAGGAGAAAGTATTCAATAAATTTGACACTTCTTTAACGACTTTCCGATCATCTATTAAGTGAATATCCTCCTGCAAGACGTGTCTCCCTGCAGAGGGTAGCAGGGGCTACAGTCTTTTCCAGAAACTGTTGGGTGTGGTTGCAGTAGATGCAGAGTCAGCGCAAAAAGGTTTGATTACGACTCGCTTCAGTTTAGTAACTAAGTTCCTTTGTATACTATAGTGTTCCCATAAGTCTTTAGTAGGGTGGCAATGAAATTATTTTGTACAACTTGTTTCTCAATCGCGTTGCTTTCTTTATCTCTACATTGATCCAGGGGAGCTGATTTGACCGGATTCTCTTTTTCATAAAAGGTGCGTGTTTCTATACAGTTTCATTAAATAGTTTATACCTGTAGGCCCAGACATCATCAATGCCGTCAAAGATAAGAGCCGTGTCCCAAGGTGTTGTCGCTAGATAAGGCCAGGAATTCATTTTGATTAAAGTGTTTCTTACTTCTAGACTTAATTACTTTGACTTTAGACTTCGGTAATCTTTGTTTCCTGACATTGTAAATATTAAGGTCATGATCACTAGTAGCCGAACGTTCTGGTCGGTTGACTAAAGGATAACATCAATTAGCGATTTATTCATGTTTGTCACTCTTGTCGGTTCCTCTATTGTGTCGGTGAGACAAAACTGGTCGCAAAAGTCAGTTAAAGGATTAGTGACTATGCAAATTAATATGAATGATAATGTTATGTTGGTGTCCCAAACCAGTCCTCTGGGAGTTGACTTCTTTCATTATTGAAACGGTTTCTTTTATTCCAATATAAATATGCAAAGGTGTTAGCCAGGTGAGTGAAAACGCCCTTTACCGAAATCCATTGATTTCAATCTACAATTCATGTTCCGTTCTTTACCCATGATCATACACGGACGTCTATTGTTATCTACCCTTTGTTACTTACGATTATTTCAGATTTCGGCATATAAAACACAACCCCAGCTTTTCATGATAAGAGAAGACAACAGTCCAAGAAAAGGTGAAGGACTAATATCACTTACCTTCGTCTGCGTTCGCTGGTGTGTCCGATGAATCAAGTTGCGGTGCTGCATAAAATAATTGAAAAAATACTTGGTGTCAATAACAGCTAATGGGCGTCTGCAATTATAACACAATAGACCTTTCCCGTATTGAACTAACTCGAGGCTCGGGTGGACAAAATACAGTGATTTATATGAAATTTTCCACCCGAGCCTCGTCCTCATTTCTTTATGTTTACTCACTTGCGCGTAATGCGGAAAGGTCTATTCACGAGTTTCTCATATTTTTATGCCTGCAGTTCTCTGATGTGGTACGCCAGATAACATTGAAAAAATATATACCTATGTGTGTATGAGAGCTTGTTCGATTCTTTCTTCCTTAAAAATTACAGTGATAGAGCACATCAACAAAGCTACTGATTTCAAAAGGCTAGGGGTGGGTAGGGCAAATGTGGGAATTTTTTACTCTTTCCTTTTATCTCACCTCGTTCCAACCGAAACGACTATTTGTAGGCTTATTTCTACGTACATACGTGTAAGCAAATCTTTTTAAAAATAAAATGTCTGCACCTGTTGATGGGGGAGTCGTTGGAGGAAGGATCGGCTGGTAAATATTCAACTGACGACCAACGGCGAATTGGCCAAGTTTGGAGTCAGCAATTTCATCCTGCAAAGGTTTCAGAGGCTCAGAGACTGAACTACCGAAAAACATGACCAGCGTTGCCACAACACTACCAGGGCTAGGAACAAAATAAAAATGGTGATACTAATTAAAGACGATAAGTGAGCGAAAGTCTGTTGTTCTAATGTTGCATCAGTGGTAATAACAAAAGGTTATGATTTTTCGGCCTGTACGGAACACTTTATTTCACCGAGCTGCCAGAGTCTCATTATTTTGATCAGCTGAATTCTATCTTATCAACTGAATTCTAAACAAAATGGTTCGGTTTTGTTATTTACGACTATAATTACTTAGGCACTGAATCTCTCTCCTGTCGTTTGTTTCTACCGCAATTTTTATGTTATGGCTGCAAAAAGCACCAAAACGGCTTATATATGGTTAGTGCTCCCTGATGAGATCTGCTTGATATCTCCTTCATATCTCTACAAGAGCATTTTTTGTATTGCTGAAGTGATAATCGTAGGACCAAATTGACCTAAAACGGCAATACCCTCGTCACAATTAACCCGTTTAAGAAAAGGATTGAGTATTTTTTCCCTTTAATTAATAGATACCTGAATTTTTCAACTGCTACTCGGTAGAGCCGTTTTTGCGAACAGGTGCTGTAAACCTTAAACATCTAAAAGAGGAAAAAAAAATCAACATCAAAGTAATGGAACTGAATAAAAAACAGGTGTTAATAAATCAAATAACAAATCAAATGTAGTCCAACAGTACTATTACTTAGTCGATAGTAGATAAAATCTGAAATTACTCATTAAAAGTAAGAATAGGTCTCCCCAAATCCTCAAACTGGGCTAACGTTTTGACCTCAATGATTCATGATTCCTGTAAGGACTTTTTTCCAGATTCTTCAGTCGTATTTTATTTTGTCATCTATTTTATTCTTCTCAATGGCTTTGTATTCTTGATTTTATTCGAATACGTCTCGTTGGGTGAATCTTATAAACTAAATGCCTCTCGCTTTAACTCATTGTTCCCGACTTGTCTAGACAAATCGTCCCGTTAAAGAAGGTCAGAATTACACGCCCTTCCGTACCATTCTTGAAATCAGATGACATCCACCAGTTTCAGGCACAGAGGAAACAGCTTCGTTGTCAAGCTCACCAAATCAAATCGGAGGATATACGAAAAAAGTTCAGAGACGTAAGGAATTTAATCCGAGCAGGCGAAGAGATCAATTACCAGAAGGCACTGTCATCGAAATCACCAAAATACTACAGCGCAAGATTCACCGAATCCTCAACTCCAATTCAAACCCCATTCGTGCCGGAACGGTGATGAGTTGAACAGAAATCTTACCAGCACAACTCAAAGAATATTGGGATCTAAAGAAAGTGACTCCTTCGTACTTCGTAAAGTCGCCTTTAAATAGATCGAGCAGCAAATTATAAAAAAAAAGACCAGAACTGATTGCAACCCGGCCTGATCTAATTCCTGCTAATTCTATCTAGCTTGTTTCAGAATACACGTACATCACCTCACCATTGACCGACAGAATAAATAGGTGCATTGAGAAAAACACCTTTCCAAAGGCACTACAAACCACCAGATATGCCAGGTACCTAAAGTTAACAATCCAAGGGGATATAATGATCATAGACCAATTGTTATCCTACCCGTGCTCTCCAAAGTGTACGAACGCTCACACATCGACAGACACAGCATACTTAATGAGAAGATCCCTGACTACAGAAAAGGTCATTTAACAACAACGTTATTATTGCGCTTCAGAGATGACATTATCCAAGCTATGAAAAGAGATGAAATCATGCCTGTATTTCCAGATTTATCAAAGGCCTCGATGCGGTCGATCACACCAGGATTCTTGAAAAATGCACAAAATGGGTTACATGCGTGAAAAACGACAGTTTGCACGAGTGAATGATCAAACATCCGAGCTGATTGACGTGCAATTCAGGTAGAACAGGGTTCGATGTTGGAGCTAGCCTTATCAACTTTATACGCAAATGATCTTAACGATAACCATGACTGCACGGCATTTCATATCAATATGCAGACGACACGACTTTCATGAAGCACTGCTCCCCTTCCGATCTGGGCGCTACCGCTAGCGCCATGAAAACCCTTGAAGTCTGGTCAAGCAATTCCAACTTACTGTTTAATGCAAAATAGACCAAAAAAATGATTATATGCACAGAAAAAATGTCAAGCTGAGAGTGCAAAATTAGAAGATCCATTGTCCCAGATAAGTGCAAATGTTGTTAGATAGAGTCACATCACACATTAGTAGACTGATCGCGTGACTAAGACCGTATTATCGTGCTTTGCAGCTCTATCAACAACCAAGAAGATCAGAAACATGGCGCCCGAAGCGTTTAAAGAAGCAATTAGTTGAGGCATTGAAGCTTAATTTTAACGACTTTGTATTGTATCCACTATCGCAATACCTCGAAGCAAAATTACGGCGTGCTGAAAGATGCGCCGAAAGGTTTTTTTTTTGTTTGTTTGTTTTTTAACAACCGTTACGCAAAAATGGCTGATGCTATCGGGTTAGGAAGGCTCCCTGTTTCTTATTTTTATCTTTCTCATTCGATTCGCCAGTTGGTTCCAGAATATGGCCTACAGAAACTTCAAGCTTCTGTAAGTATGATGGCTTTTATATTCAAGCAACTTACCGCTGTCAATACACTAGTTTCCAGTGTTTTATAGTCAAACGACTCCCTGTCCAGCAATGTATTATTCCATACTTCACTTGTTATTGTTATGCTGACCTTTTGCAATATACAGTGACTACCTGTTTTCACCAAATGAAAGGGAGAACGAGAAGAAGAAGAAAAAAAAGAAGAAGAGGAAGTGGAAATGAGTATAGGAAAATACATATAAACACACAAAACATGTAAAACCTTGTAATGTAAGTAGCTAGCTTTTGTTTGATTCAAAGGCAAGGTCTGAGAACAACGTCATGTTCTTTCTTTTCTCTTAAGAAATCACTGGAGAGACCGTTGCCTATAAGGCACCAATACCAGCCATTTTATCGTCAAACTGTAACTTAACAATATCTTAAAAGCGACAAAATTTGAGGAGTGTTCCTTATATGACAGTTAGGTTCTTGCTCACTCGGAGGTCGAAAAACCAACGAAATTAAACAAGAATGCCGGAATTGAAAATCTACGAATACTTGCCCAGCAATCTGGCTCCCAAGGAATGTAATCCTATAAAGGGTCCTAAATGCCAAAGAGGTCAGATAAGCTGAAATCGAACCATGTCCACAACTGGTAAATCATAAGGAACCCTTAAAAGCCTGCTTACGCTATGATAGAAGTGATCGCTAGGAACGCTAAAACAGCTGATAACAACGCTAGATCGTTATAGACAAATTCTTTGTATAGCGCTGCGCGTTTTGCAAACTTGGAAGGGATTTTGGGTTTTTCTATTCCATCAAGAATTTGAGTAGAGTCGGAGTTAACGCAAATCACTGCGCGACGCTCTCGCCCAGCTTCGCAAGAGAATGACTCTAGGCTAGGGAAGGAAATCGTGATGGTGAGGGTAATTTTTGTGAAGGAAAGAAGCCAGACATTGCTTTATTCTCGCAAGTGGGATAGGCATTCACAAGCAAGATCAGAAAATTTTTTGACACAAACTAGTTGTTTATTGCAAGAAACAGGACGATCACGAGCAAGGAACCTTGAAACACAGAAACAAACAAAACGGATCAAAATCCACCAATCGCAAATCACAAAGCATGACCTTTTAAACTCGTTCAAGTAAACGACTGTTTCCTAAGAGGTCCGCCCGCGAAGATGAATGACGGAACAGCAAAACCCAAAACGCCTTAGAAGTTTGCAAAACGCCCAGCGCGATACAACAAATTTGGTCGTAAGATAGAGCTAGCTCAGTTTTACGACGATCGATTTTGGCGATCGCAACCCTTACAGTTTATGTTGACAACGCTGACACGAGTAGCCTCTCTTCCAAATCCATTATTTGCTGTGCATCTGTATAACCCAACATCCGTCCTCTTTACATTACGAATATGCAGCTTGTGACCAGTGAAGTTAAATTGATCGTGGGCAACACCGATTTTTGTCCATGTGATACTTGGCAAGGGATCACCAGAAGCATTGCATGTCAAAGTGACATTTTTTCCAGCTTCGGTATCGACTATCCATGGAGGATTCACTGTTATATTTGGGGGAACTGAAAGATACAGAATAACACATTCAATGCCTTGAACGAGTTTTCAAAACAATGACGTTACGAATACCCACAGCGACGTAACTAAATATATGTATGATCATACCACATCGACAACGCGGAGCGGCCAAAGAAGCCTTTGGTATTACCTTGGCGACACGTAGGTTAACATGTTGATTAAGGACAGTGTTCTGTGCAGTTCCCCGTGAGAAAAATTCATTGAAAGTTTGGCTTTTGTCCCAGAACCAAGAGTTTTAAGTGTAATTAAGCTTATTAATGGTTAGATGAATTCTTGAAGTGATCTATGCAGACTGCCTTCCTTCACGAACAGTTTTAAGCAATAAGCAAGGTATAGTCCTAATCAGCACTACATGTATCCGGAATATCATATTCCACCCACTTATAACTTACAAATAGTTAGCGAATTGAAACAATTGTCACCTTTTTTGTTAGTGATTTTCTCGCCGAGTGAAAAATACTTTAATCACTTTTAATTGCTTTGATACAAAATAGTCAGCGTGTCAGCGTAAAGCCGGGATTACTGCATGGACGAATGCTGTTGTTTTTTTTGCCGCGGAGCCGCGACAAAAGCGAAAACCCTCCAAAGCTTCGCCGCCAGGAAAGTACCACGCGCATAATAATCCCACCGGCTACGCAGAGTAATAATAATAACAATAATAATGATAATAATGATAATAATGATAATTTTTAATAAAAAAAACATACTTTATTAAACTGTTCTCAAATTACAAATTAAATCAAATTTAGTATAACTATAGTTAAAAAGGACTTCTTGGTGGTCTGGTGGTTTTCAACAGAGCAAATGTAAACAACTGTCTATAAACTAAAAAATGAAAATTTCTGTGTACATCCCAATAATACAGTATCTATAGCTGTTGAGTCTAGGGAAGTCCTGCTTGACCTTTTCTATTTCTAATCGATCCTCGTCCTTAACATCTAAGTTCCTCCTTCTCGGGGTTCTCGATCCCCTTAGGCATACGAGTGCGCTCGCAAAATTGCAAAGGACACTTTCGCCCCTGACCCATGGAGTTGTTGTGGCGTAGCTCTTTGGTTTTTTTGCAGATAATAGCTCGGCTAATCTTGAGTGGTATCTCAGGCATTGTCAGCCATCCTTCCCGTCGTTGTAAACCAGTGGAGTGAATGTGCTTGCTCTCATTTCTGTGACGCGAGAGTTGTAATTTCGCTTCTTTTCACGTCGCGTAGAATTCCCAGTCCACTGAGGTCAACAAAAATTTCCGTCCGTGGGAGTTAGTATTTTGCTGTTTTTATCCGTGACACTTCTAAATGAAGCATACATGCCAGCATACACGATGAAAAAAAAACAATGAAACGGTCAAGGAGAACTGGAAACAAGTTTGAAAAATAAAAAGGTTGCTGGCGAAACGCGGATAATTTTTTGGCTTTCAAAGACGTTTTCTGAAATTTTCGCGCTGCAGGCTACCCTCACGGGCTTAGGGTCAAATTCAAAGGAAAACAAAACCAGTTTTATCACATTCTTTGGCTTAAAAGACTGTGTTATTTTAAAGGCAGACGAGAGATGTCAGTCAGGTGGTACCGTTCGATTTCTGCAAACTTTAGTTGTCATCTTTCCGCGAAAGTCTACGCAAGTGAAAATCAATACAAAAATGGCGGGATTTTTGGTTGGTTTTAGCGCGAAAAAACCTGTGAAATCCGATAAGCTGGCATTAATCGAAGGTAAGATCTTTGAATTTGATGTTTTTGATATTAATATTCCGGTGGTACCCAGTGAGATTTGGTTTTGACTAACTCACAATCAGAGAGAAAACTCAAAGTCGTTCAGTCTTATTATTTCGCCATATTTTAAAGACCAAATCGTGGCTCGAATGCGGCTTTAGCCTTTTGAATTTCCGGATGTGACCGGGCGCGCGTTCTACGCGATGTTTTCATGAATCCTGTAGATTTGCTTGGGGCTAAGATCTCTATACGAGTCCGCATTGGGATGACACACCCTTATATCGAAAAAATGCAGCCCTCTGTCGCCCCCAGAAACCCTACAGTGGACGTCAAGGCGAGCATCAGGGGCTTGGTTAGTCCCTCTGGCGCTCTTTTGCCTGTAATAGGTTGTACGCCGGATTCAACTTGCACATCGTAACAAACCATCTCACGCAGCTCGGCCTGTAGATCGCGTATTTCATTGTGGGCTGAATAACTAGGCCTCCACGCTGGCAGATCATCGTGTGATCTACTGTAAACATGCTCCCACAAACGCATACAGATGGATTATCGGGTATAATAATAATAATAATAATAATAATAATAATAATAATGATAATGATAATAATAATAATAATAATAATAATAATAATAATAATAAAAACAGCTAAACGTCCACATTAATATCATACCCTTATCACAGAGTTTTCCTTGAAATCCTTTTGCACATATGCAGTTATATCCTCCGATACTGTTCTTACAGGTTGCTCCATATTTGCACGGCTTTGTTGCACACTGTTGGCATCTAGAAGAAAAAATAATTGAGATTTTCGTGGCGCGCAACGAAAGTACTGCCTTTTTTAAGTCAACAAAACAAGAACATTTTGACAAGTGAATGGCTATTAAAAAACAAGGCAAATATTTTTACTATGTAGGCAATTCTTTTCTCAACAATATCCTCTTGTTAAAATACAACGTGTACATTAAGCTATGTTGTTCTCAACTTATTACGTTGTAATTCTTTTCGCAAATGTAACGATGTTCACGAGAACATGGCAGGTCGTTCCATGAAGCGTCGAATG